>OY986048.1:55559407-56085704 GCA_963920205.1 Stenodema calcarata | reverse complement strand
AGATGGTGCAAATAATGTTACTGGCCTTCTGTTGTCTGGCATTGAACTTGGGAGTCCCTCAGGAGCTAATTACTTACGTTCGTATTTCTTTGATAAGGCCCAAGGTGGAACCAGGTAAATGGATTTACTACTTTCGGATAGTTTTCAGTTCGTACAGATTCGGGCAGTTCCCCCTCTTCGCAATCTGTTTTTGAAGTTTTCTGGCAGAATCCTCGTTCCACCTTTCCGGAGAGTTTTGAGTAACAGGTTTTCCGGGAGTTTTGAGACAAGACCCCGTTCTCCCCGAATTTCCAGGAAGGGCGTTTCGGACAGTTTCCTGGTCTGGCAGTTTCCCCCTAACCCCAGACACTCCCCTGGGGAACTCCGGCAGATATTGGCCGAGGTGTTGACATTTCGCCATGGACTGTCACTACAAACGTTCGATTGTTCAGGTAGTGTGAGATTAGTGAGAATAGATTGTTGGGTTTCCGCCTTGCCTGTGTGTACTGCGGGTAGTGTTTAACAGTCCTGTTGGGCGTAGCTACCTCCGTTAGTGCTATGAAGATTAGTGCCAATAGTGCTATGAAAATAAGAGATAAAGTTTGGATACTACTCCGGTCCCAGCCCTTCAACAGCTGCCTAAACAAAGGTAGGTACAAAATTTATCGTAAGCTGATTGTTGAACTATCGAGAAAAACCAAACGTGATTTCTACCAAGACAAATTAAACAAAGCAGGAAATGGCCCTAAAAATATTTGGTCCGTCATAAATAGCACATTTACCAGTTGGGGGGGGGGGGGGGGGGGGGGGGCAAGGTTCCGGGATGTCCGTTTGTTGAAGAAGTTATTTTTAAAAAAATCGTTGTTCCAAGGAAGAAGCAATAAAAAGTGCCTGTGGGTCCGAATTCTTTCGCACGGTGGGGAAAAAGCTAGCAGGAGAATGCAAATCACGTTCTCGATTCTCTCAGCCTCCTATCTAAAGGAACGCTTCGGCCTTGGAGTTTAGTATACCGCTTATGACAGAAAACGCCCTTCTGACAGTCAGAGCAAATATTACGGGAAATTCTGATCCGGGCATCGACGAAAGATCCTCAAATGTTAAGATCCTCAAAAGACCGTTGCCCATACAATTGTGAAACCCCTTCTGTATCTATGTAACCTCAGCATTCCTCGGGGTGTGTATCCAGATGTGCTCAAGACTGCCAAACTTGTTCCACTATATAAAAGTGGTCCTCGTGATGATTCTGGCAACTACCGCCCAATTTCCATGCTCAGCGTTATTTCAGAAATTCTTGAATAATGGGTCAAGAAATATTTATTGAATTACTTAGAAGAAAATCATCTTTTGTCAAATAATCAGTTTGGGTTTCGTCCGGGAAGAAGTGTTGAGGATTCCCTATATTGTGTCGTCCAGGATCTCCATAAGATAAGGGAAGAGGGTAAAAATGCAATCGTTGCCTATCTTGTTGTTGCTAAAGCTTTCGACTCTGTTGACAGAGCTATGCTTTTGGATTACTTGCGAGGTGTTGGAGTGGGGAATTGCGCACTTGATCAGTTCACCAGCTTACTATCTGAGCGAAAACAAATAGTCACAATTGAGAACTACCTAGGGGAATCACATAATAACGATTTTGGGGTTATACTGGGTTCAACTTTGGGGCCCCTTCTCTTTTTGGTTTATATCAATCGTATCTTTGAATGTGATATACCAGCTACCACGTACCTATTCGCTGACGATGCAGTCTTCAGTATTGAGGGACTTCAGTGGGAAGAACTCAGGGAACGGGCGGAAGTGGTATTGAATTCTCTGAACGAATCTGCTCACCCTCAACATAAATAAAACTAAATACATGGTGATCTCTAGCAGCAACGTATTGACCCGCTGGGAGAAGACGCTTCGAATGGTAAGCATAACTCATTTTGGCAAAACTGTGATTCCTACCCATATTGCAATGGATTTTTATAAAAATGGGATGCAATAAAAATATATCTATCTATCAAGCAGCAGAAAAACGTGGTCAAATAGACGTGTTTTTTTCACAAAGGTTCGAAATCTTAATCGGTTCAAAACTAAGATATCTGGAATTTTTTCGGATTTTTTGGACCACCAGAAGGGGTCCCGCAACGCAATTGTAGTGACGCCCTTTGGACCTGACGGTACACAATTACTTGCGCGGTAAGTATCCACTTTAGAGACTTTTTGCATTGAACAAAAGTTGTGGAATTGTTCATTTAGTCTACAAAAAAATTTGGAGCAGCCAAAACTTTTTCGGAGCGACGTTGTACTGAGGTTCTCACGGTACTGAGTTACGCTACTTGAAAACGTTTTGTACCAGATCAAATCCTTGTAATACAGAAATGTCAATGAAATTTTTTTCAACATATATAAATCATTTATTTACACATTTTACATAATACAGATATATTCACAAGTACAAATTATGAATGCAACTTTCGTTTGTTTAATATCTGAGCCTAAGGTCAGTGACCTGTCCAGGCTCGTTCTCTCCCAGCTCAGCTTGGGTGTGCGTACGTTCGGTAATGCATTTTAGTTTATAATAATTATAATTATTATAAGAATTATTCTTATATATTAGGTACTTCTTAAATATCCTACTTTTAACAAACTAAAAGGTAGTATACTTATACCTACTTAACGTCTAGCGAAGGTCGTTGTGGTAGTACATTTCTGTTATTCAAATTTTACATATAGGGATGTTGGATTTTTGTGGGTCATTATGAATTCAAAATTTAAATTTAAGGATGATGGATTTTGCATTTATTTGATTCATCAAGTGTTGAAATGTTAGCTTTTTGAATGCAGCTACAGAATTAGTTGTTTTAATTGCTGATGGCAAAGTTTCGAAAACTGAGGGGGCTAGCCAAGGCAACTGCCTAGTGTAGAAGTCATTGCTTGGGCGTGCTATTGATAAAATACTTTGTGCGTTCAACCTGGTAAGTCTCACATCACTTCTCTTTTCGAATAAGCCGAGGGACTTATGCACATATAAGGCCAATCGATAGACATACGTCATTCTTGGAGAAAGTACTTCAAAATCCTCGTAAAGGTTCACCTTTTGGGTGCGCCTGTGTGATTTCGTGGCTATACGCAAGACAGTATTCACAACCACATTTAGGTTACCAAAACTACTTGCGTACGCACCTCCCTGTCGCAATACTGCGATTGATACAACTGTGACACAAATCACAGTGACCGTGACAAGTAACTGTTCAGCATTGGACCAAAAGGGTTCACACTACAAATAAACCTGTACCTGGCCCTGCGCGAGCAGTGAGAATAGAATATTCACTGTGCGCGAGCAGTTGGTGTCGAAACCTGGTCAAGACAACTTCGGTAAGTCCATCAGATGGACTCCATCTCAACTTATCATTATCTAGACACCAACATTCACAATCGTGGGTTAATCTCAGTTCTTCAGATAGGTATACTATACTACAGTATATCGCCAATTGTCATAAATACTGCAAACTGTACTGAATCTGACAAATCTACACACATATCGGCACTTGTCTTATAGGATGCAGTATACCGGCATTTGTCATGATTACTGCATCTTTCGGCATTAGTCTTAGTATTTGTACATACAGTACAAATACTGTATATCGGCATTAGTCCTAATAATAGTATAATAGTGACCTTGGTCATAAGCACAGCAACATATCGGCATTGGTCTTAACTGCAGTATACTCGGCATTTGTCATTATTACTGCATATATGCACACTGCATATAATATCGGCAAAGGTCTATCAACAGTATGTGTAAATACTATATCGGCAAAGGTCTATCAACAGTGTGTGTAAATACTATATCGGCAAAGGTCTATCGACAGTATGTGTCAATACTATATCGGCAAAGGTCTATCAACAGTATGTGTAAATACTATATCGGCATTGGTCTATAAACAGTATGTATTAATACTATATCGGCATTGGTCTCATCTGAAGTGTACTGGCCCTGGTCACTATTACTACCGAAGTAAATCGGCAACTGTCATAACAACTCTTGTTATATCGGCATCTGTCTCAATTACAGAATAACTGAAATTAAATTGTGCGAGGCTTGGGGACGGCTAAAGGGGAGGTTGGAGGCCGTCTGGGGGTACGCCCCCTTTAATCTGAAAGAACTGAGATTACCCGAAAGTTATACCCATTATCTGATTACTATATCAAACTTGAACACATTCACACATCCATTAAAACTGGATATCGATGTTCACATATGTATTGGAAACACTTAACAACTCTTAAATACGTAAGAATTTACGATACTCCCCAAATGGGACCATAGATCAATATGCTATAAACATAAGCATAGAAAACCATACGTAGATTTTTACGGCTAAGCCAGCCTCTCAGTAAGACGAAGAGGTGGAATGTTTTTCTAATCCTTGCCACTAGACTTTGTACATGTTCCTTCCACTTCATGTGCTGATCAAGCAACTGCCCTAAATATCTGATGGAGTTTACTTTTTCCAGCCTTTGACAAGTAAGCGTAGCATGTTCAGAGCCGCAATTTCCCTGTTGTATTTCTATTTTTGAAACTACTGGTTGTCCAACTTAATTGATCGAAAATTATAGATATTTCGTTGAAATATATAATATATATATATTATATTTGAAAGCAAAACCTGATTTTTCAAAAGAAAAACCTGTAATTTTAACAAAACAGATTATTTTAACAAAATTAATGCAATCATACATTGACTAAAAGTACTGTACTTACTATTCTCATGTTTTCGGACCTAACGGTACTCGGGAATGGTCCATTTAGTCTTAAAAAAAAAATTGGAGCATCCAAAATCTGAAATTTTGAAAAATGTTGCCTACTTCTCAGCCTGATGCAGCTGCATATTGTGAGATACTCATGAAGTTTGAAAAAAAAAAAAAAAAATCAAGGACCAAAGGAGAGGTATGCTGACCCGTGGGGTGTCACTCCTTCATGACAACTCCAGACCGCATACCGCCCATCATGACCGCCCATCAGGACCTGCTTGTTTCATTTGGGTGGGATATTGCGACTCATCCACCGTACTTGGCACCATCGGATCATCCTTCAATAAATCGAAGGAGTTTTTGGACGGACAGCGGTTTTCAAATGACGAGGTCCAGGATGCTGTCGAAAAATGGTTGCGGGAGTTGGAGCAGAAGGTATACGACGGGATTATACAAAAACGGGTCCCTATGCTTCAAAGTTGTATGGACCTCAATGGCGATTACGCAGAAAAATGATGACATTTTGACACTTATATTTTAAATTGTAGGTATTTATTCATTTTTTTATTAAATATATTTTATGTACTTATCTGTTCATTTTTCAACACATGTTGTAACCTTACTTTGTGGATGTCCCTCGTAGTACGTCAAACTAATTTGTCATACTCAATAGTTGAAATTAGGTACTCGTACAATACATTACTGTAACCAAACATAAATCCAACAAAAACCCCTGTCTTATTAAAAAATATCGCCCCGGCGGCCCTCATGGCACTTAAAAGGTTAATGAGCCACCGGTTAATCGGGGTTCTACTGTAGATTGAAAGGCGTGCATTCAAAAAATATTTTATTGGCATAATGGTACATACATAGATTATTTTACAGTGGCTTAAGATAGGAAGGTTTAACAATATCGGCCTGTCGGCCTTAAAAGTCGTTCAGTCTTAAGTCTGTAGTGTCTTAATTTAGGGGGATAGTAAAATTTGTAAGAGAAAAGGGAACAGTTGAAGACTCTTAGCGTGATGGTGGGGTCTTAGAAACTAGAGCTAATTACATATTTACAGGATCCAAGGGTTATTTACATATTTACAGCATTTAAAGACTATTTACATATTTACAGGTTTTACAAAAAGATGGCTTAGGGGTAGACTGGTATGGGATAACGCAAATCCGCACCCGTGTGTTTTGTCCCCATCGGGGTTTGTGACTTATGTTAATGTGGTGAAGGAGGGAGTTTGGGTGTGTTCGTAGTTTGTCCGTGAATTTGTGTTTCTGTTTGGTGATGAAGGCTTCAAGTGTATCAGATACGAGAAATTTGGAATAGATTCTATTCCAAATTTCTTGTGTAATGTGTTGATGCTTGTGCGGCGTGGTGTGTGAGTGGCGAGTCGAATGCATTTATTTTGTGTCATTTGTAACTTGTGTAATGATGTGGTTGCTGCTGTGTGCCATATTTGGGAAGCGTATGTGATGGATGAGCGGATTAGTGATTTGTACATGAGCAGCTTGGCGTTTGTGGAGAGTGAGTTGAATTTAAAAAGGTGGAAGTAACGACCAAGTTTTCTGTGGGCGGTTTTGTTTGTTTCTTTGATGTGTTGTTGCCAAGTGAGGTATTTTACTGAGGGGGATAGTTGGATGGGATTTGAGTGTATAGTGATCTTGGATGGCAGGTTTCGCTTGTAGCTGAAGATATTAACTTCTGTCTTGGCGGCATTTACTTTAATTTTCCACTGATGGGGGTGGATGAGGAGTCTTTGATTTTGACAAAGAGTTTCCTATTTGTAAGGTAGGAGTGGAGGATTTTGCAGAAGCCAGAGGGAAGGTTTGAGTCAACTAGTTTGGAGATGAGGCCTTCAATCCATACCGAGTCAAAGGCCTTTTCGCTGTCAAGTAGAAGTAGAGCAGTGGAATGTTTGTCCCTGATGCTGTTGGAAATTGAGTGGAACACTCTTGCTAGTTGGTGAGCAGTAGCATGGCAGTTTTTAAACCCCCATCTGGGTTTCAGGGACTGTCTTCAACCGCTCCACCTCTACCTTTAAGGGTCTGATAATGATTTTTCCAGGATTTTGGATAGGAAAGGGAGGGAGGTGCAGAAGTAGGAGCTGATAGTGGAGAACAGCTCTTATCCCCTTCATTTCGAATTACTGATAAATAGTTTTAAAAAAATTACAAGTAGTAGGTATATTAGGTTATTTACGTACAAATCTACGTGTAACCACTTGATTTGTTTATTTTGGTACTGTTACAGAATCCAAAACCAACATTCAGGCTTGCCTCAGTATGAACGGCGCAGTTGGATAAGGAGAAGTATACCACTCCGAGGGATTCCTACATTATTTCATGAATGCGTTGCGTTAAAAAGGAGATAGCAACTGCCCAACCAGGAGCCCAATCAAATATGAAGTTCGAATTGAATACTTACTAATAAAATAAATACATGAATTATAAAGGTGATATCTTTGCTCATAGCTAGCAACTCCCTATCTACCACGTGAAAGTGTAGAGAAGAGAAAAAAGGAAAACAATCAATATTTTCAAGAAACATATTTTTATAGAAGTATGTAATACAAGTATGGTACAGGTGGTACTTACTACAAATTTTCAAATAAAGATAAAAAATGCATAAACTCGTCAGGATATTTTCAATACGCGAAATGGATGAACATTAGGTAGGTAACTTAGAAGCAGCCAATGAAAAAATTATTGGAAAAAAAAACTTGGAAGCACCTTATTATCCATCCAAATTTATATACCCTTCAGACGAATTTTCAGCCAAATACTAATAACTAGTATTTGGCTGAAAATTCGTCTGAAGGGTATATCAATTTGGATGGATAATAAGGTGCCTCCAAGTTACCTAATGTTCAAAAGTTGTTTTTTACCTGTTTATAGCCTCTAACTAATGAATCAGATTAATAAAATGAACAACTGCATTTATTACAAAACAATATTTGTTTTGAATAACTGCAACTTCTGTGCAATAACTGCACTTTCTATTTAGGAAGGATGGCGCGGGCTCTACGGCATCCGGGGCAGTACCACTGTCCTTGAGGTGGCTGAACGACACCGACGCATTCGTAGTGATACCATTCAATTGGGCATGCTTGGTCGTCACAGGCAATCATGTCACTGACTTCGTCGTAAGGGCACCGGCAGTAACAGTAAACTTTCTTCTCTGGTATAATCGAAGACAGCTCGCTAGTGGTCGGCGGAGGCGGTGGAGGCGGGACATAGCTGCACTGCGGTTGACTGGCAACGTCTTTGTCACTTTCTGCGTCACTTTCTGTGTCACTGTCTGTGTCACTGTCGGTGTCACTGCCTGTCTCTGAAGAGTCTGGATCGGGCTTCTGGATAGGGAGTGGGGTCAGCAGGACGACCGGTGGAGGCGGCACACATTGAAGAGGAGGAGGAGGCATCAGAAGAGCTTCAGGGGTTTTTTGTATTTTGTGGTAAATCGGTTTCCGTATCACCCGTTTAGGGCTCGTTAGTACTATCCGTGGAGTGGATGATGGACGGTCGAATTCAATCCTTCGTCTTTTAGGTGACGGTTGCAGTTGGGATTGTTGTTGTGGAGAGGTAGGTTCAGGTTTTGGCAACACTCTCTTCTCTTCTTTGGACCTGGATTCAGGAATAGGCGTAACTTCCTTGGGAGGCACCGGTATACTCTTGGGTTGAGGTGAATTTGTCCCACTTCCACTACTAGGAGTGGAAATGTCCGATGGCGGAGTTTCACTACCAGTAGGTAACGAGGATTCTCCACTGACCACATCATCCTTGGTTGATGCGTCAGAACTGGTTGATAATGGCGGCATTTCATTATTTGTTTCAGCTGTATTTGCAATGTCCTCAACCTCAGCACTGGATTGAATTGGAGGCGATTCACCGGCCTCATCAAGATCGGAACATGATTGAATAGGATGCTCATTAGCATTCGCTTCAGTAACAACTTCATTGTCATCTGCCTCCGTACTAGTAACGGACGTATCTGCTACATCATTCATGGAAGAGTCAAGAGATTCTTGAACATCAAGATTTGATTCTTCTATTTCGGGAGAGGCTCGGCCGGTACCTTGAAGGGATGTCGCGCTGTCATCAGCCGGAGATCCTTCAACATCTTCAGCTTTTGAATCAGGAACCTTCTTAGAAGAGTCAATGACAGCCGGTTCCTCACAGGGAGAGACTTTTGTATCGTTCTCACTTGTTGATGTAACTTCCATTTTAAGAAATCTGAAAGCAAAAGAAGAAAACTCAAATACAGCCGAAAGAAAACGATAAACATTAATGTGAAGAATACATAAATCAAGCAGTTTTCCCCAGAAATTCCGTTGGTCCATATTAGCAAGAGAAGTCAGTATGACGTCAGCGGAGGCCCTGAAACAACCCAAAGTCTATTCCTTACCAACGTTACTATCAGTATACCATCCCTAGTGCGGAATTGTGTTTTGGTAGTACTCTATCATTATAAAAAGATCGCGGGAATCTGTAATACGAAAATCTGTGGGGAATCTGTAATACATCCATTGTTGTACAATCGTATCAATAATGACGTGAATCAGTAAGAACATATAAACTCGATGCTACTAGTTTTACTACTTGGAAATCGTCTGCGAAGAAAGTTCGATGTGAAGTTTAAGTTCTAGTAAACTTACTGGAACGTAAACTTCACATACAGTACTTGTACTGAAAAACTGAAAAATTAGTTATCTTTTTTATGATTTTTAAACGTTGAACTGATTGAACTCTTGTTGAAGATAGTAACGAGTGTTTTACTATTGGTAAACACTCAATTGTGATTCTGTATTTCTAGAATGAAAAATTGTGTAAATTCCTACTCATGCTCCATTGAGTAACAAGAAGAAAACTGATGCATCACAAAATGGTGTTTTACTCGCCAAATTATCTAGGAACGCGGTAGCGTTCCGCCCCGCCAAGCAAAGAAGTTGAGAAAACGAACGCTGCCGAGTGTATGTTTACCGGACGTCACGAAACGCGTTTTCGAGGTATCCATATCTCGGCTCCTATTTGACCGATCAACTTGAAAATTAGTGTGGGTCTTCTTTGAGTGTATATTAGAAAGCCCTGAAAGTTTCAAATCGATAGGTCTAAAGGGAGCCGAGCTACATACCTTCAAAAACCCGGGTTTTTGACCTTAGATTGTTCTTCTTCTCCTTCTCCTTGTTCAGACAGGCAAGGCTGGAGCCTCTCCACGTTGACCGATTGACTTGAAATTTTGCACAGAGCTTCATTTAACCTTGAGACAGAGCCTTATATAAGATTTAACCCATTATCTCAACCCAAAAAAGTTTTAGAAACAAAAAAACAGAAACCTTAGGAAAATTCTGTCCACTTTGACGAGTCTACAGCCTGGGTAAAAAGACCAATCGACTTGAATTTTTTTACATACCTTCTTTATAGCATGGCTCAGTGCCATTTGAACGAAATAAGCAATTATCTCAACCCAAAAAAAAATTAGGGACAAAAAAACTGAAATTTAGGGTAATTTAGGCTAATTATGGCCATATCTCGGCTCCTAGTAGACCGATCAACTTGAAATTTGGTATGGATCTTTTTGGTGTGGATAATAGAAAGTCTTGAAAGTTTCAAGTCGCTAGGTCTAAAGGGAGCCGAGTTATATAACTTCAAAAACCAATTACCATGTTTTTCTACTTTTTCCAGTCGGTCAAGGCTACAGCCTCTCCACCTCCGCCGATTGACTTGAAATTTTGCACGGAGCTTCGTTTCAAGTGTAGCAAGTGCCTTTTGAAAGATTCAAGTCGATATCTTTAAAGGGAGCCGAGTTATATAACTTTAAAAACCTGGTTTTTCACCCTTACCTGTTCTTCTTCTCCTTAATCAGTTAGGCATTTCCACCTTCACGGATTGACTTGAAATTTTGCACAGAGCTTCGTTTCAACATCAGACAGTGCCCTTTGAAAGGTTTAACCCATTATCTCAACCCAAAAACTTTTAGAAACAAAAAAAATGAAATTTAGGCTAATTTTGGCAACTTTGACGAGTCTACAGCCTGGGTAACCGGACCAATCGACTTGAAATTTTGCATAGACCTTCTTTATAAAATGACCCACTTCAACAACAAAAAGATGTGATATCCCCCCAAAAAACACTCCGTGTAAAAATCACCCCGCCTCGCAAATATCATTCTTCAGAGGCCGGAAAAAGTTATGATATCCACTTTCCCCGCCCGCCCTTTTCCTCATTAAGGAGCTAAGTATAATGAAAAGCTTAACCACTTCACAAGCACCGTACCCCTTTCGAAATCTCTCCTTGGCGCTATTGCGAGACGTTTTTATTACTTCCACAAGCAACTAATACTTGATGGTGGTTAACGTTTTATACAAGTATTAGTTGCTTGTGGAAGTAATAAAAACGTCTCGCAATAGCGCCAAGGAGAGATTTCGAAAGGGGTACGGTGCTTGTGAAGTGGTTAAGCTTTTCATTATACTTAGCTCTTAATGAGGAAAAGGGCGGGCGGGGAAAGTGGATATCATAACTTTTTCCGGCCTCTGAAGAATGATATTTGCGAGGCGGGGTGATTTTTACACGGAGTGTTTTTTGGGGGTATAACTTTCCAGTTGTCAAATTATGTAACTTTCCAATAATTTAGCGTTGTAGGAGTTTACCAGTTATCATAAAATAGAGAGAAGGTATGGGGACGAATCCATTTGGATTTGGCTGGACCAGTGGATGGAATGATTGGTTGGTTGGAATTGACGCCTATTCGAAGTGGGCAGAGGTCGAATTATTGAGGTCTACAACATCAGCTGTTTTGATTCAAAGATTGCGTTCCTGGTTCAGTAGATATGGAATACCAGCAGAGGTGGTGACAGATAATGGGCTACAGTTCGTTTCTGGTGAGATGGAAATTTTTTTTTAACGAAACGTAATTTGGCATATAAGAACTACGCCATACCACCCAAGGAGCAACGGACTGGTTGAAAGGTTGATCAGGACCTTGAAACGGAGGTATCAGGCCACGAAGCTGGAGATTAAGGAACCATTAATGACACTACAAAATGTGTTGTTTAGCTACCGCAACGGGCCTCAGAAGACAATCGGTACAACACCGGCTGAGTTATTTTTTGGACGTCGATTTTCTACCATATTCGACAACTTGAAGCTCAGTATGCGGAAACAGATGGAAAGAAAGATGTGGAAGCAACAGATATTTCACGATGGCAAGAAGAAAGCAAGATTTTTCGAAGAAGGGGAAGAAGTGTGGGTAAGAAACGAAAACAACCAGGGATGGAGAGCGGGACAAGTGGAGACACAGATGGACCATACTCGTATGAGGTACGAACGGGTGGGGTGCTAAAGAGGAAGCACTCGGATCAACTACGAAGGCGTGAGGGAGCCGTCGACGAAATGGAAGAAGCAAGAAGGATGGAAGGAGAAGAAGAAGGGGAGGGAGCAGTGTAGGATTAGCCAGTTAATTATGATTATTGACAATATAGCATGTGTAGTGTAACCAATGAATCAAGCAAAATAAAAGTTCATTCTATCGTTTGATTCCAATCGAAGAGGTTTATTTCTTAATATTTCACTAATGATTTAATCTCTGCGGAGGCAGTGATTAATGCAAGTGATCCACCAGTGATTCACTAATGATTCAATCACTACATTTTCCTAATGATTCCAAGTGATTATTGCGAGTGATTCACCAATGATTCAATCACTGCAGTGGTCCGCCAAATAATTACTTGTATCAGCAGTGATTGAATCACTGCATTTTTCCAATGATTCCAAGTGACTCATTTCTGTGATTTCAAGTGATTTATTGAAATAAAAGCGTATTTCCACAGGTAAAAGTACTATTCTAATAAATTTTGATCGTGAATGCTGTGTTTCCATCAGTTGTTACTCACAATGCGGGGATCAGGTTCATCTGTATTTTAAAAAAAATTAGAGGTGAGTACTATAAGAATTATTTAATGTGACTGATCATCATGGAATTAATCGCTATATACAATTCGCGACGTACTCGTCGGGACCTATTAACACTAGTGAAAAGATGTTCGATACGGATGACCGAGGAACACTTTTCATCCAATGAGATATCTTTAAGATTAGTCACATAAAATAATTCTTCAAGTACTCACCTCTGAATTCCTGTACTGACTCCTCCGTGCACAAACTTGCATCGCTCATTGATAGAAGTGGGTCACAGTTCAAATGCAAACGGACTTTTCGGAAACCTACATTAAGAATTTTGATAATAAAAGAGATTTTACTAGAAGAATCACATGAAATCCGATTTCAAATTCATTTTTTACATGACGAGTCAATGATTCGTGAAAACCAGACTTTCCTCTGAAAAACCACGTTTTTCGTGATTCAAACGTCATTTTCTACCTCGAAACTGCATTGCAACATTATTTTGTTTATAACATTGGAGAGTTGAAATTTTGGCGCAAATTTAGGACTACGGGTTAAAATTACCATGCCGGATTATAGGGGTCTATGAGCGTTAGAAAAAAGTGACAATTTCTACGATTTGACAAATTTTCGTTTTCAAGTAGAACTTCCACCCGTTTTGACGAATCAAAAAAAAAGAAGGATAGGAAATTTTGTGTTCTTTCTAAAGGCGTAATTAGATTTGAATTTACATGTAAATTGAGGGAGTTATGATCATTTTAGTGTGATAAAGTCGAAAACACGAGAAAAATCTTGAAATTCAAAAAACTCCATTTTTTAGCTGAGTACAAAAAAATTCCTAGGAGACATTGTCGACCTGAAATTAGCTGTAGAATCGATTCCTAGCCTGTGACCATCACGGAAATGAAACACCCTGTATACAGGGTGTAACCCTTGAAGTCGTACCACCGGCCAAGGATCGATTCTACAACTAATTTCTGTTGAAAAGTGTCCTATAAAATCTTTTGTTTAAACCGAATGAAATCCGACTTTTTTCACTTTTAAGATTTTTTTCGTGTGTTCGACCTAAGTCACTTGAATGGCCATAAGTCCAGCATTTTTCAGTCAAAATTCAAATGTGATTGTACCGTTGAAAAGAGCGTTAAATTCCCTATCTCCCTAGTGCTGAATGAAATGTTTTGAAGAAGATTGGGATATTGAAAAATGAGCCCGAATAGGAAAGTCTCAAAAATTTCGCAAATGTACAGTTTTTTCAAACGTTTGTAAGCCTAAGTGAATCTGCTGGTTACTTGCATCCTGTAACCCTAAAAGTTGGCCCAAAAGCTCAGCTTTCCAACGGTGTAATCAAAAAATTGTTTAAAGTGGACCCTTGGTTTAAAGTCCTCGTTCCCGTGCCAAAAACCGTGGATTTCAGTAAAAATCAACAAGTAAAATATTTCGCAAAACCGATATTCTTACCGTAAGCGAAATTACATCCTCTTTGTTAGTCTCGTACAGAGAACACACAACTTTGTGAGAGCATAAACCAGCAGCATGTCGGCATATTCTTGCGTCGAAAACATTGCCATGTTGTGTATGTGTAGACAGGACACGAATTGATCAATTAATGATGTTCGGAACCTAGTGTTATTATGAGCAAGCTGGTTTGATTTTTGCAATGGGGGGGGGGGGGGGGGAGGGAGATAGGCGTTAAAAACGTACTACATTGACCTAATCGCCAAAGATAGTAATGTTTAGCTTGGCCTACCTAGTCTAAAAAAATTACTGTACAAATCAACAGAAATTAAGACAATTTTCGAAAAGTAAATTGGACAAGATATCAATGACTGCTTATTCGAGAAGTCTTGTGTCATCATTTGACTCAGCGAGACAACGATTGTGAACAAGATTGCTTGCCTAAGTCATTTTACGGTAAAAATATCGTGTTTGCGAAACATTTTCCTTGTTAATTTTTACCGAAAGATCCACGTTTTGTGGAACGGGAACGAGGATTTTACACCATGGGTCCACTGGAAACAATTTTTTGATCATACCGTTTGAAATATGAGCTTTTGGGTCACCGTTTAGGGTTACAGTATGGAAGAAACCGGCAGATTCACTTAGGCTTACAAACGTTTGAAAAAACTGTACATTTCCAAAGTGTTATTCCACTGGAGCACTTTGAACATGAAGAAACGTGGTTGATCCTTGGTGTATTCTTCGTGGTTAGTCTGCTCTAATATGATGACGGAATGCGATATCGCAATTCTGACTTCACCGTCGTGTTCAGCGTTGAAATGTCCAAAAGCTGAGGGGGGTTTAGGGGAGTTTTTGGATGGGGGGGGGGAGGTTCACCCATAAATTCGAAAAATGAAACGGTCTGTCAAGTGACACCTCATTTTAAAGGTTTTTACACGCTGAATAAGATGGTTAAGTCAGAATTGCTATATCTAATTCCACTCACAAACTGGAGCACTTCGAACATGAAGTGAAGTGGTTGATACTTGAGATTTTCTTCATGGACATCATATTCTTTAATGGAGACATTTTACATAAAACCTATTATTTCTTCGAAAATTCGCTCTTATAGCCATTCTGCATGACTGGATTTTTTTAATCTAGTTTCTCCATCTTGTGTATAGTCATCTACTTGCGATACATCTTGTATAGTACGTAATATATAGTTGTATATCTATATACGTAATATATAGATGTTGAGGGATGTCGATTTGACCGACCCTCGACATCCCTCAACATCATTCTTACTGACGGTCAAACTAAATCACACACACGTAATATATAGTACTAGCTGTGTACCCGCGCTTCGCAACGGTAGCATAGACACCCGTATCCCCCCCTCCTCAACTGGTCAGAAACCTTCCCAATGTTCACACAACACAATTTCAAAGTTTTACTCCAATTCGTCAAGTAGTTTGCCGGTAAACCCACCCCCCCCCCCACCCTCCCCAACACACAACCTGTACCCCCCCTCCTAAATTGGTCAGAAACCTTCCCCAATGTTCACTCAACATATTCCCAAAGTTTCATTCAGATCGTTCAAGTAGTTTTGAAATCCCGGTAATAACCTCCCCCTCCCACTACCATAACTGCCTTTAATCCCCCCCCCCCCCCTTAAGTCACTTGAATGGCCATAAGTCCCGCATTTTTCAGTCTAAATTCAAATGTGATTGTACCGTTGAAAAGAGCGTTAAATTCCCTATCTCCCTAGTGCTAAATGAAACGTTTTGAAGAAGATTCGGATATTGAAAAATGAGCCCGAATAGGAAAGTCTCAAAAATTTCGCAAATGTACAGTTTTTTTCAAACGTTTGTAAGCCTAACTGAATCTGCTGGTTACTTGCATCCTGTAACCTTAAAAGTTGGCCCAAAAGCTCGGCTTTCCAACGGTGTAATCAAAAAATTGTTTAAAGTGGACCCTTGGCTTAAAGTCCTCGTTCCCGTGCCAAAAACCGTGGATTTCAGTTAAAATCAACTAGTAAAATATTTCGCAAAACCGATATTCTTACCGTAATAGACCGTAGAATAGACACCCGTATCCCCCCTCATCAACTGGTCAGAAACATAGAAAACGTCAATGTTGAACAAAGCTACGATACTCTGGTTAATATTGATAACTACCATCCTCCATTATTAATGACTTGTGAAATTACTTTAGACTCGTTCTTGCAAAATGACTCTTACTCATATAATTTCAAAAACGTTGACTACGATGCATTGAATTACTACCTATCCATGATTCCTTGGGACGAATACCTCTCTTCTGACTGCGTTAACGCCAACTGCTCAACTTTTTACAATATTCTGCATGAAGTGATTGATTTATTTGTGCCAAGACGTCAACAATCTGAACCACCATATCCTCCTTGGTTTACCCCTGAGTTGATCGATTTAGTCAAGAAAAAACTCGTCGCCCATAAAATTTCAAAACTGAATCCTTCAGACCAGAATTATGAAATTTTCTCGAATATTCGTGCTAAATGCAAAGCCTTAAGCGAGCAGTGTTACCAAAATCATGTCATATTTGCTGAGTCCAGTATAAAGTACAAGCCTAAAAATTTCTGGAAGTTTATTGACTCAAAAAAGAAAAATTCAGCCATTCCTGCCATCATGCACTTGGAAAATGATTTTGGTGACAATACCTCATCCATAGCAAACCTTTTTAGAAATTTCTTTGAATCTGTCTATACTGATTCTCACGACGTCCCCATTCCTAACCTAAATTCTCAAACTAGGGATTCTGTAGACCTGAGCTCTTGCTCAGTATCCTTGGGTAACGTTTTTAGTTACCTAGAGAAATCGGATGATAATCCCAGTCCTGGACCTGATGGGATCCCTTCTATTTTAGTAAAAAACTGTAGATATGCCCTATCAAACCCATTATTCAAACTCTTCAACCAATCCCTCTCAGTTGGGCGATTCCCGGACTTATGGAAGTCCAGTTTCATTACCCCTATTCATAAAAAAGGGAACAAATCTTACGTGAGTAACTATCGTCCAGTCAGTAAGTTGTCGTTTATACCTAAAATGTTTGAATCCCTCATTTGTGATGTTTTGACTCCTTGTTTCAAAAATATAATTTGTGATGAGCAACATGGGTTTTGCGCAAAACGTTCAACTGTGACAAATTTGGCACTTTTTTCAAATGATGTAATTCATTCCCTAGAAAACGGTTATCAGATTGACGTGATTTACACAGACTTCGCAAAAGCATTTGATCGTGTTAATATTAAACTTTTACTTGAAAAACTGTTGCAATATGGTATATCTGGAAAGTTGCATAAATGGTTTGAATCTTATCTTACCAATCGTATTCAATGTGTAAAAATACTAGAGTCGTGTTCTTCCCCTATAGAGGTGACGTCAGGAGTACCGCAGGGTTCTCATCTCGCCCCTCTTCTTTTCATTCTTTTTATAAATGATTTGCCCAGTTCAATTCAAAGTTTAGTCTTGTTATTTGCGGATGACGCAAAAATTTATCGTGTTGTGAAAAACATTAATGATTGCTTCCTTCTCCAAGATGATCTTGATTCATTGTACAACTGAACCAAATTGAATGATCTCTCTCTTAACCTAGAGAAATGTAATATTTTAAGAATTTCTCACTCCAAATCCCCTTTAAATTTCCACTATTCCATAAACGGCCACATCCTCACATCTGTTGATTCAACTAAAGACCTTGGTATTTCCATGACCAATTCATTCAATTTTTCTCTTCATATGGAAACCATAATATCAAAGGCAAATAGAATGCTTGGATTCGTGAGCAGGAACTCTAAGCACTTTACCGCGGAAACACTGAAAATTCTTTACTGCGCCTTTGTCCGTTCGGGCCTGGACTATGGTTCATTAATTTGGAACCCACATCACAAAACATATATTGATCGCTTTGACAGAATCCAGCGCAAATTCCTTAGAGTAGTTGCTTATAAAAGACGAATCCCCGTTGCAGATCTAAATTATGTTGATCTTTCAGCATCAATTAACATAGAATCTCTTGAAAATCGCCGCTTAAAAAGTGATCTTATTTTTTTATATAAACTAATAAACAATCTCACTGATTCTCCAGATCTAGTGTCAAAAGTGAATTTTCATGCACCACTTAAAGTAACCCGAACCATAAGACCCTTCACCCTAGAATTTCATCGAACTGATTACGGCAAATTTTCTCCGATCAATAGACTGATGTACAACGCAAATTCTCATCCGTCACTTGATTTCTTTGGCTCTAGCCTTTCAGGGTTCAAGTCACAATTGGACAAATTAACCTCCTATTCCTAATACTCGACTACACTTTGAATTGGTAAACTAATAAAATGTTATGCTGTATTATTTGTACGTACATCTATAATTTGCTTCTTGCGGCCTTATATATTTTATCTTCATTATTATCACTAAGTTTTAGTGCAGATTGTGTACTACATCTATTTTTCATGAATGTAAAACCTGTAAACTGGGTGTTTCCCGTAATAAACGTTTATTATTATTATTATTAATTATTAAAGAAACCTTCCCAATGTTCACACAACACAATTTCAATGTTTCACTCCAATTCGTCAAGTAGTTTTTGGATTAACTGTAGACCCCCCCCCCCCCCCACACACACACAACCTGTACCCCCCCCCCCCCTCCTAAATTGGTCAGAAACCTTCCCAATGTTCACTCAAACCTATTCCCAAAGTTTCATTCAGATCGTTCAAGTAGTTTTGAAATCCCGGTGATACCCCCCTCCCACTACCATAACTGCCTTTAACCCCCCCCATACTATTGACGAACCCTACCTGTTTAGGGACATTCCTCAATGTTCACACAACAAAGTCCCAAAGTTGCACTCCAACATGGTCAAGTAGTTTTGACCCCCCCCCCACCCCTCTAACAACCTGCACCCCGCCCCCTCCCACTAACATCCTGATTGAAGTACCACTTGAAAGTACTCGTCGAGCTGAATCCAGAGACTACTTAAAATCGGATTTACGTTCAACCATTCAAAAGTTATACCCTAACTGCCATTAGCCCCCCCCCCCCCCCCAAACTTACTAAGGACTCTCCCTACCTGGTCAGAAACCTTCCCCAATGTTCATACAACACGATTTCAAAGTTTCACTCCAATTCGTCAAGTAGTTATTGGAATGGTAACCCCCACCCCCCACCAATCCCACCACACTCAACCTTTACCCCCCCCCTCCTAAATTGGTCAGCAACCTTCCCCAATGTTCACTCAACCTATTCCCAAAGTTTCATTCAGATCGTTCAAGTAGTTTTGAAATCCCGGTGATACCCCCCTCCCACTACCATAACTGCCTTTAACCCCCCCATACTATTGACGAACCCTACCTGTTTAGAAACATTCCTCAATGTTCACACAACAAAGTCCCAAAGTTGCACTCCAACATGGTCAAGTAGTTTTGAATGCCTCTAGTTTTGACCCTTCCCCACCCCTCTAACAACCTGCACCCCGCCCCCCCCCCACTAACATCCTGATTGAAGTACCACTTGAAAGTACTCGTCGAGCTGAATCCAGAGACTACTTAAAATCGGATTTACGTTCAACCATTCAAAAGTTATACCCTAACTGCCATTAGCCCCCCCCCCCCCCCCAAACTTATTAAGGACTCTCCCTACCTGGTCAGAAACCTTCCCCAATGTTCATACAACACGATTTCAAAGTTTCACTCCAATTCGTCAAGTAGTTATTGGAATGCCGGTAACCCCCACCCCCCACCAATCCACCACACACAACCTTTCCCCCCCCCCCCCTCCTAAATTGGTCAGAAACATTCCTCAATGTTCACACAACAAATTCCCATAGTTGCACTCCAACTGGTCAAGTAGGTTTGAATGACTCTAGTTCTGAAACCCCCCCCCCCCCCTTCTCTCAACCTGCACCCCGCCCTCTCTCACTAACATCCTGATTGAAGTACCACTTGAAAGTACTCGTCGAGCTGAATCCAGAGACTACTTACAATCGGATTTACGTTCAACCGTTCAAAAGTTATAAGCATAAACGTCCTCATAGAAGTGATTATAACACGTTTTTTAGTAGTATTTCATTCATAGCGTGTCAACGGATAGACAGATTGAAACGCGGATTTTTCATAAACCTTCCCAGATAAATTCTGCGCCAAATGGTACCAGCCGCAACTTTCTACGTTCAGCCGTTCTCAATTGATGATGAGACAAACAAACAAACAAACAGACAGACACGATTTTACTCGTATTATATAGTATATAATATATATATAATTATTATATAGTATATAATATATATATAATTATTATATAGTACAGGGATGGCCAACTGGCGGCCCGCGGGCCGCTTGCGGCCCGCGGTTATGTTTTATGCGGCCCCCGAACAACTTTTTAAAAGTATTACGGTAGATATTTTCTAAGTATTTAGGTAGAGTCATTCAATAAACGATTTTTGGATTTTAATGAACTGCGACCACATCTCTTCTTATTCAACAATCCCATGACATGTGACATTTCCCAGCAAGATGACGACCTACAGTTGGAGCTCTGTGATTTGCAAAGTGACCCAGTTTTCCAGAAAAGACCAGAAACTGGTGTCGAACTCTTGTATGATTAGTGTATATTATTTCAACATTAAAGTATGTTCAATATCCATAGCATTTGTTTATACATTAATTTATATAGCCTAAATTTCCCTTTAAGTTCTTGTGCGGCCCCTGCTTTTAGCGAAAGTATGGAAGTGGCCCTTTGGGCAAAAGAAGTTGGCCATCCCTGATATAGTATATAATATATAGTATATAATATACATTTTATTTGTGCTTAATTCATTATCTCTTTCATTCAGGTTCTGCACAAAGCAACCCAGGCGATTCCAACAGCCGGATATCGTATTAATTAATCATAATTAATAATAATGATTATTAACAATAAATACAAATTAATAATACCTAACAATAATCTTATGTAATATATATAGATATAGATTATTATTAGGAATTAATAATTTGTATTTATTGTTAATTATCATTATTATTAATTATGATTAATTAATACGATACCCGGCTGTTGGAATCGCCAGGGTTGCTTTGTGCAGAACCTGAATGATAGAGATAATGAATTAATTACAAATAAAATGTACCGATATAAGTCTATGGTTTTTAAAGAGTTTGGGAAATTTTGGCGGAAAAAGTAATCACGCACGTAGTGGCCTACGAATAACGCGTGAAGAGAGAACAGTTTTATATAGCAACGTCATTATAGCGCAGCAAACTCGAAAGGTAGATCAAAGGACGATTTCTAGAACGAAAAATGCATTGCAGAAATGTCAACTAGCGTCTAAAGTAAATGATAATGTAAGGCTCATTCCAGCTTGCAAGCGTGCTTGGCAGATCTGGCTCAATAGTTGGGCATATTCGCAGCTACCAGAGAACGAAACTGAGAGGTTATAAAAACGTCGAAACGTCGAGTTACGAAGAGACTCAACTCAAAACCATTGAAATTTCGGAGTACAACATGCAAAAAACTTAGCGACCGACTTTCTGATTCGCATGGATCAGTTGAGGTACCCAACTAAAGGAAAGGTTTGTTAGATACAACTAAGCTTGGGGCGAAAGGTAAAGTGAGTTATTTTACCTTCTCCTGGGTGGAAAATATCAATATCCAACGTCGAATTTCCAGCAACAAAGAACAGTTCTTCATTCAATTCTTCTTTAGCACTAAACAATACGCACTTCGAAAAATTGACTAAAAAAAAAAATCTCCACTAAAGGACTTCTACGCTCCCGAGAATATTAGGCTGAATTATAGGAACAATCGCAGCCACACAAATGGCCGTGGACCGAAAACCGCGGACTGCGCATTCGTAAAACGAAGGGAGGGGGTAAGGAGAGTCCGCTGTTCAGGAGGGTGTCATGGATATGGAGGGATGCTAAAAAAGAACCGTTTCCTCAAAATTTGAAGTACTATTTACTAATCGATTCATTTTCAAAAATAATCGATACTTTTAAATTATTTCCAGAACGAAAAATGCAGTAAAATGCATTGCAGAAATATCAACTAGCGTCCTAAGTAAATGATAATGCTAATTATAATGATAATGTAAGGCTCATTCCAGCTTGCAAGCGTGCTTGGCAGATCTGGCTCAATAGTTGGGCATATTCGCAGCTACCAGAGAACGAAACTGAGAGGTTATAAAAACGTCGAAACGTCGAGTTACGAAGAGACTCAACTCAAAACCATTGAAATTTCGTACAAGTACAACATGCAAAGTACAACATGAAAAAGTACAACATGCAAAGAATCTTAGCGACCGACTTTCTGATTCGCATGGATCAGTTGAGGTACCCAACTAAAGGAAAGGTTTGTTAGATACAACTAAGCTTGGGGTGAAGCGTAAAGTGAGTTATTTTACCTTCTCCTGGGTGGAAAATATCAATATCCAACGTCGAATTTCCAGCAACAAAGAACAGTTCTTCATTCAATTTTTCTTTAGCACTAAACAATACGCACTTCGAAAAATTGACTAAAAAAAAAAAATCTCCACTAAAGGACTTCTACGCTCCCGAGAATATTAGGCTGAATTATAGGAACAATCGCAGCCACACAAATGGCCGTGGACCGAAAACCGCGGACTGCGCATTCGTAAAACGAAGGGAGGGGGTAAGGAGAGTCCGCTGTTCAGGAGGGTGTCATGGATATGGATGGATGCTAAAAAAGAACTGATTCCTCAAAATTTGAAGTACTATTTACTAATCGATTCATTTTCAAAAAGAATCAATATTTTTTAATTATTATTATTTTTTTTTTTTAACCCTTAATAGGGCAAACATTGATCCCGTAAATTTTCGTGAACCCTCCCTACGCAAACGTAGACCAGATCCATATTATAAGATGAACACACTATATCTCCGCCATGGATGCTACCCCACCATGGAAACTATGTCCGCCATGGTGCTACGTCAGGACAAGAGAAGAGAAGAAGAAGACCTATCTACAGACATTTTTGAGTTTGATCGCAGTTTTTGAGGTTTTGAAATAGTAACTTGAGGATTTTTTTTTGCTTGTGTTAAGTATACAAAGGTACGTACCTGAATAAGAATTAATTGCCTAAGGGATCAAACATATTATTTCCGTGATTATTTGTTGATTGAGTGATAATAACAGCTGTCAACGTGTTACAGATAGCAAACCCGTTTGGACTCGCAGTTTGAGAGGCATCGAGCAACAGTAAAAAGACAGGTGTTGCTTGGTAAAATATAAAGGTAAAATATTATAGTCCATTATAAAGTCATTCAGTCGATAACAAAGTTCGATCACAGAATCTACGTTGACCTCAATATTCTCCTCTGCTTTGTGTTCACTGTTTGTGTAACTCGCCTTGAGGAACACCCGTACTGATGGTGATTACCATTTCTGATACTAGTTGATCGGTATAATGATGTGATAGGTATTAAGTACTCGTTTGATGTTTAAAAGGTTATAAATGGTTGACCTCTGAATGCGCTACTTGTGTATCGTAATTATTTTCTCAAATTTTGAAGCTATTGTTACAGGTAGATGTTGCTAAAATTTCGTGTTATCGCCCCCCTGAATCGACACCATTATATTATAGATATTATGTGGTTGATAGTGAGGTGGAAGAATGTTCCGAGAATGTGGCACTTATCATTGGCTCTGATCTTGTCATACATCGAGAAGAGATTGCCTTGTCACTCATGTTGTTGTACAGGTTCTTCTGGTCCGTTTGGTTTGTATTTGGTTGTTGTCGCTAATCCGGTTCGCCCTCCATGTTCAATAATAACACTTTCCTGGACGTCTGTTCCTATTAACCCCTGCGTCCCTATCGACCCCGGTTTACGGTACATGACTAACAATCTTTGAGTGTGGTCATGACACTGTTTTCTCTGTAACCTTGCTTAGCAGCACCTACGTTTTTGTAATGTAGCTGCTAAAGTACATTTCCTTCCTCCAGATGGAGCTCCTCTGCCTACGCAGCTAGGCAGAGCTCCCTCTGGACTCGATGTATTTCCCTGTGGACGCTCTCTGTATTAATCGATAACTTCCAACTTGCACCAAGTGAATGAATATTACTCTCTCTTGCAGGATTTGATGGCGACCACTCCTAAGACGATGAGCGGTTTATCTACTCGCAACATTAGAAAGCTGGAGAAACCCAAACCTCTCAAAACCAAAACCTTGCACGAGAGTGCAAGCTACAGCGGTGAGTTCTTATACGTCATAATTTTCTATATAATATTTCTATCTCCATTGAAAGAAACAAAAGGGGTCTTCATGGTCCGCAAAAATCGACGTGGATCTTTGAAACTTAAGTTTTGAAGGGAGCCAATGCGCAGGCGTCAAAAGTCAAACATTCAATGTCAGATAATCGAAATGCAGCAAAGATCGTTGTGGCAGCTTTCCGAAGCGCGTGTTATCGGATAAGAACTCTCGAAATAAGGATGAGAAGTGGTTTGGTTTTGCTGGAAGCCGCGTGGAGCGCATTTCGATTTTCGGCGATTCAACATAACGGTTGGGAGCCTCATGAACCCCACGTCTTCGATTTACGACGATTCGACGGCCGAATACCCCGAAAATGTTCAAAAAAATCAAAGCGTCGCAATTTTGAATATTTTCCCTAAAACCAGAATAGTCGCAAAATTCATTCTCCAAATTTTCGTTTCATAATTCTACCAGTTAGATTCGGAAATGGATGGATTGTCTTCCTTTTTAGAAAACTTATGATAATTTACTATAATTTCAATTGAGAAAAATGACAGCTTCACTGGTTCCGTGTTGCATTCACCTGCAATTTATTGATAATTTCTCCCCAGCTCTTTGCAGTTTTCAAACTCGTGATTATCTGTTCCCCCTTCATCACTTTGTTCGCACTGGAGTTGCTATTGTATTGTTTAGGTCTGTATTATCGAGCTTATTGTTTTGAATTTCAGTTTTACTGCGGTTTTCTGTTTCTGGGCTTGCCATATTATGTAATCGATAAGCTTTGGGCCTCTCAGAATATCTCGCAAAGACTCCATCAGAAGTACACGACTCTCACATGCCTTAATCAGGGTTCTTGTTCTTGAAAATCATCAAGTGCACTAATTCTTCCAAGCTCCTTTTGCTCATTTCTTAGGCTTTTGAGTTATTGGACTGGGTCGTTAATGCAAAGGTGTATTTCATTTGAAGGGTGGAGTCCTAGAAACCTACATTGCCATCTATCATCTATAATTTCCGAAGAAAACGTGTCTCGTGACAAAAACCTCAAATTTTATGGTACTAATGTCATAAAAATTAATTGACTATCAGAAACCCCTGGAAAACAGCTTGTATTTTCAATAACTTGTGTACAATTTATAGACCACTTCTCTCTAGTTTATTTCGTGTTATATTCGTCCTCCCCGATTTTCTTCTATTGAACTTGAAGGTTTTTTTTGTATTTTTTTTTTTTTTTTTTTTTTTAATAGAAGTATGAAGAAGTGCCCAGAAGGTTACAGTAGACAATGGTTAATATTCGTAAAATCAATGCACTTGGTTAAAGTAGAAGGTAAAAGTAGACGCTTTGCCTTCATATCTGTTCGGGAACTTACGCCTTGCTACGAAGCAGGGGCTACTGGTAGACGGAAGACCACACTCATAATATGATAGACGAAGCATGAGTGGGAGGATCATAATATGATCCTTCCACTCATGCCTCGTTTATCCTACAACTTGCCTGACTGTGAATCACATCCTTCACTTGCAGTAGGTAATAGTTATGTGATGTCTGATTCGGAGGCGTCAAGCGGGAGGCATGATGAACAAGAAGATTCCCAATAATTGTTAGTGTTGGATTCCCAATAATTGTTAGTGTTAGATTCCCAATAATTATTAGTGTTCTCACATAGAATATTATTCTAATAGAAAATCGAGAGCCCGTCAAAAATAGGTGATCAATATCTTTGAGGGGCGAATGCGGCTGAACTGCTGGACCGATTTCGATTTTTGAAACGCCATTCGAAGCGGAACTTAATGCTCGAATATAACTGAACTCTATTACGTTAATATTGAGAAATACCAATCATGTAATTGTAAAGTAAAAATAATATGATGTATTGGTTTCAGTGTGCCCTCTACCGGTAAAAGAACTTGCCAGTCTCAAAGAATCTGCTCCTACCGCGTCTGGATTCAAGAAAAGTGAGAATCCCCCACTCTTTTGTTCTTCCAATAAAATCAGTGTTACTCAAGTTGAACATTGATCTGCTGTAATTTGGACAGATGTGACAGAGGGGTCGTCACGGTTGTCACAGAGGCGTATTGAGTCAGCTCTAGCACCTCCAATAGTTAGGTGATGTCTGATTCAGAGGCGTCAAGAGGAAGGCATGATGAACAAGAAGATTTCCAATTACTGTTCTGACGCTTTTTCATGAGCCCGTCAAAAATAGGTGATCAAAATCTTTTAGGGGCGATTGCAGCTGAACTGCCGGACTGATTTCGATGTCTAAGCGCCATTCGATGCGGAATCTAATGCTTTTAAAAGAAGAATTGTGTGACATTTTCTATAGGATTCGACATTTCAGGTTATACGCCAACAACTGAAAATTTCGCGGTTTTTAGGCTGTGAAATGTGATGCACAACTTAGAAACCGTCCTAAAGTCATCTTGTACACCCAAGAGGGATTGAAACGATTACCAGCTCTCGATCAGTTTTTGAAAGGTAGAGCACTAATTTGCCTGGGCTATACAGAGAACTACTGAGAATGCATTCCTCCAACATTGCGACACCTCGGGAACTGTTAGACGCCTTCCTCAAAAATGTAAGGGCCTATGATAGCTATGGCGGACACACCGTACCAAACCTTTACCTTTGGGATGTGAACAGGTATCTCATGAAGCTCTCGAGAATGTGTGCGGCCCAGTAGCGTCAGTGATCTCTCTCTAGTCATCCACCAGGCTCCCATTCTCCTGGAGTTCATTTCGATAGAAATCTACCAATGTTTTGATTTCACAGTCGGACCAGTGAGCTTTGACTTTATCATTGCACACATTGATCAGCTACGGATCAATATTTGACCAATTTTTAAATAATTTAATCTCGGGGCTTGATGATACATGCTTAATTTTTGCTCTTAAGGACCAGTTCATAAATATGGTTTTTTTTTTTTTTTTGAAAGATTTTATTGCTCCAAGTAATAACTTATTAACAATATTATTTTGAAACTAGGGCACATACTATTCAAAGCTTAGATACATCACTGAGTTTTGTTCATTTTTATGATGATATTGCATTCACTATACTGCTTCACCCGTGAGCAAGCTCGAGCGGTTTGGTACGCTTCAATCGTCTGGTGATATCACTCGTGTCAAGGAGTCGGACAGCTTCCTCGTTGACGTGAGACCTTAGCCGTTGAAAATGACGTACGGCTTGCCGCTTGATGGCTTCGTTTATGGTTTCGATTTGAAGTTCATGGTGGAGTCGTTCATTTCGAAAGTACCATGGTGCATTGACAACATTTCTTAGCACATTGTTCTGGAATCTTTGGATTATTTCCCGGTTTGATTGAGCCGTGCAGCCCCACAGCTGAGCTCCGTAAGTCCAGACTGGTTTAAGGACTTGGTTATACAGCGTAAGCTTGTTCTGGATTGACAGTTTTGACCGCCTCCCCATTAGCCAGTACATTTGTCTGAATTTGAGAAGAAGTTCCTCCTTCTTTTTCTTGACGTGGGCTTTCCACCGAAGCCTGGCATCAAGCGTCATACCGAGGTATTTGGCTTCATTGGCATGAGGAATCACTTTGCCATTGAGATAAGCCGGTATATAGTCGATCCTTTTATTGGTGAAATCGACATGTACCGACTTAGTTTCATTCATTTTGATTCTCCATTTCGCTGTCCATTGTTGTATGCTAGATATTGACCGCTTTAACTTGGTCATTGACTCAATGTTGCTGTCTCCAACTGCCAATATCGCTGTATCGTCTGCGAAAGTGGCTGTGGTGTTCATTTCAATTTCTGGGAGATCGCTGGTATACAGGACGTACAGGAGTGGGCCAAGTACACTCCCTTGCGGGACTCCTGCACATATCGGTTTTGGTTCTGAAAATGCATCATCTTGCTTTATCCTGAAGTAACGATTAGTGAGGTACGATTGAAGCAACTCAGCATACTTTATTGGCAGGGCCTTACTCAGCTTGTAGTTGAGTCATTCATGCCAGACCTTGTCAAACGCCTGAGTGACGTCAAGGAAAATGGCAGAACATACTCTATTTTTCTCAAATGCTTCTTCAATGATGTGTGTTATCCGATGGACTTGGTCGATAGTTGAGTGTTTCTGCCTAAATCCAAACTGATGTCGTGGGATCAGCTTTCGTTCTTCAATAATTGGTATTAGTCTTCTGTGAATCAATTTTTCGAACAGTTTAGATAACACTGGTAGAAGTGAAATTGGTCTGTATGAACTTGGTTGCCCTGGTGGCTTGCCTGGTTTGGGAATCATAATGACTTCTGCTATCTTCCACAGCTGAGGGACGCTTCGAAGTTTGATTACCGCATTGATGATCATGACTATTTTTGCGATAGCTTTACGCGGTAGGTGCTGGAGGATTTGTCCAGTGATAAGGTCATAGCCTGGTGCCTTTTTTGGGTTGATATCCTTGCTGATCACCTGTTTTATCTCTTTGATGGTAACTAATGGGATATCAATGTCCTGATCAAGTGGAGGTGTTTCCTCTAGCGGCGGTTCATCCGCCATTGCGAGATTCGGAGTGAATATATTCGCAAGATGGTCTGCAAAAGTATTGGCTTTGTCTTGGTTGCTCCTTGCCCATTTCTCGTTTCCACTCGCAATAGGTGCAGCATGAGTAACAGGCCTCTTGAGATATTGTGTAGCCTTCCAAAGTGAGTAATTGGTATCACGATGACTCGTTAGCCCACACTCATAATATGATAGACGAAGCATGAGCAGGGGCGGCTCGTGGGCTCAGAAACTGGTGGGGCACCAGGGCAATATTTAGGTGCATACCTACCTATTAGGTACTCACTATAGGAACTAAACTCAAACTACCCTTACAGCTAAACTGCTTCATAATTAATGGTATGCAGCTCTTAGCAAGTCAGGAAACATCGTTCTCCAAAGAGTTCTCTTGAGGAGAGGGAAGATTACTGACCACTATCCAGGATTACCGACGAGGAGGTGGCTGCAAGGCAATCCCACCTACCCACCCAAATAATTATCTTCAAAATTATAGGAAGAATAAAAGAGAAATTGTGACTGTACGAGTACTATTCAAAGAGTACATTATAAAGGTAGTCAAAAATTATATTATTGGAGTTTCTATTACTGGGGTTTTTAAAAATTAGCAATCGCGACCATCTGCTTCCTAGCCGAGTGGTACCTTGAAAACCCCCTCTAAAAATGTCCTCTTATGCCCAGATTGCACATACGTTTTCTTATCCAATCGTATCAAAACATTTTGAACGATCACAGAACAGCAAGATTGATTTCAACTAGCTTTTAGAGTTCGTTGGTTAGCTCAAACAAAGCTCGAGTCAACGAAGTCACCATCAGTTTCAGGGATAACAAATAAAACAGTATTCTCAACGGTTGGCTGAGCTACATAATAATATTATGTATATTACTGTTATTAACGGTTATTAACTGTTATTAACTTACAGAATGTAGAAATCAACAAATGAGATTCCCTTGGGCGAATAGTGATCCACGTAGTATAGTAGGGTTTTCTGTGGATCCACTTCAGTCTTGACGACGAGCAAAGCGTTCACGCGTTGCACGTGAGATATTAAATTTCAATGTTTAGTTGATTAATATTATGGAGACAATAATTCACTTTTACTATGATGAGTAAATACGAAGCTAAAAACCACCAGTCAATGCATTCAAAATAATATTATAACGTCAGGCAACGTTTTGATATCATTCTTATCAAACATGGAAGAAAGCATGGAAGAATGAAACTCGTTCTTCCTTGACAAGGAACGATTCAACGATCGATTGTTTTCGGCGTTCAACTTGATACGATATTTTGGCCACCGCCCGGAACGCCTCCTATCTCGCAACACAGAGTGCCTTCCCCCACCCCAGGAAGCGCCTATACCTTCAACATTGAGACTGGGGCACTTCTGGTCGATCCGATAATCGACTTTTTTAATCGATAAATCGAAACAAAATGCGACTCAGTGGAAGTGGGTAGTCATGGAGGAAGGGAGATCTCCCTTCTTCCATGGTGGGTAGTAGTAGGTAAGATTTTTTTCTCCTTGTTCCATGTTTTTTCTGTTTTCCTTTGCAAATTTTTGGGTGGGGCGAGGGCCAAGGTGGCCTTATGGACGAGCCGCCACTGAGCATGAGTGGAAGGATCATAATATCGCCGGGTTAGTAAAACAATGACGTAACTGCAAATCGGCATCAAACTGACTTTAGTATACCGAAATGATCAGAAAGAGGTAGCGCATCCTATAAAATTATGACCCCATTGAAATTCGATACCATACGACCGGAAGAAAGATGTGTCATTGTTTGATTATCAGCTGTTTACCTGATGTTTTCCGAGAAACAACGTCTCATGTGTTAATAGTGCAGCTGAGTTCAACGTGTGATCTTAACCCTTTGGGAGAACATCGTCGCAACTGCAAAACGCGTCATTTTTGATATTCTCATCAGGGGAAAAATGGAGGAACACAGCCGTAAGTGTGCTTTTGGTCATTGTTCAGTAAATTATTGTTTTTAAAATGCAGCGAAATCTTGGAATAACACTGACTCAAGTGTACGTGTGTCTCTTTTTGAAAGAAGCTTTCAATAATGCATCAAACTTATGGCGCTACAACGCCGTTAGTGCAATTTACGTCAATGTTCATTCAACGATTTTTTAAATAATACCGTAGAATCACGGATGAACAGCGACGTTATTGCACATTGAGTCATTGTTCATCTAGAAGTTCCAAATTGTTCAAGACTTAACTGCTCGTTGTGGCATTGTTAAACCAGATTGTGGCATCGAAATTAGTATCATAATTGTATCACTTATTTCCGCCATTGTAGTAAATAGGCAAGAATCGCCAGCAGTTAAGTTAGAATTTCTAGAATTTTACCTTTTTTCGAGTTCTCTTAGTTTTCAATTTTGTTTCTTCTACAGAACCTAAAGCGGCTGGACGATCAGAGAGGATGATGCATCTTGCTCAAAAAGGTTTGACGGAGGAAAATGGGAAAATACGTGCTAGTAGTTACGGAACTTCAGCTGAAATCTCTGCTCAACCTCGCTTGGCACCAGTAACAACGGTAAACAACGGTGAACCACCTGAAACACTGGCCAGTAGTCAAAGTGGAACTAAATCTTCACAACCTGAGGTCGTCACCCAAGGTATTAATTTTTATGTGGTTCAAACGACTGGCTCGACTAAGGCGAAATTGGTAAGAATTCCCGCACCAAAACCTGCGCGGAACAGGCATATTTCTGAATCCGAGAGTAGTTCAGATCGGTGCAGTAGTGCTGGTGAGTCAAGCGATAGCTACGAGCCTTCCAGCTCAGATGATTCTAGTGAGTCATCAGATGAATCGGAGGTTCCAGAACCTGTCGAGAACCTTTCAGCAGGAAGTTCCCTCTTGGAGAACCTTCAAGAAGTCCAGCCTGCTGAGCCACCAAGCAGCCATGGTCTCGATACAACCGCCCCTCAAGATGACAGAGGTAGCGCAGATATACCGATATCTGTACCTATATCAACACCAGCTAGACGACCGAAGAAAAGGCTTCGCAAATGTGATGAATGGAAAAGAGTAAAGGCCAAAAAATTGAAAAATTCTGGGGAGAGTTATCTATCAAGGACGGGAAAGGTGGTTGAGGGTCGAAAAATGGGCCCTCCGTGCAGTGAGAAATGTAAATTGAAGTGTTCTCAAAAACTGTCAGACGACTTGAGAGCTTCACTTTTTAAAAACTACTGGGCCATGGGATCATTACAACGACAGCGAGATTACCTTCATTCGTGTATCGAACCCATTCAAGTCAAATATCGACGTATCTCACTCTCAGTTCAAAAACCAAGAAAGCTGAACTGTGGTTTCTACATTACAAACAGTGAACGGAAAATTCGGGTGTGCAAAACATTTTTGATGAATACTTTGGGTATATCCGAAAGAGCTATCCGCACTGTCATCAACGGCAAAATGAGTGAAACTGGGATTGCCCCGTCAGATGGCAGAGGGAAGCATGGCCACCATCGGAAGAATGACCCTGAAATTATGGCCTCTGTCAGGAATCACATACAGTCTATTCCTAGGATTGAAAGTCATTACGTGCGACGTGATACCACTAGAGAATTTATCGATGGCGGCCTAACTGTCTCACAAATGCACAGGGATTATTCAGAAGACAGGCTTTCTGCTAATCTAACACCCGCAAACTACGACACTTACTTACGCGTATTCAATACTGAATTCAATATTGGGTTCTTCTTGCCCAAAAAGGACCAGTGCGATGCTTGTGAAGGTTTCAAAAACGCAACCGATGAAGGGAAATCAGAGCTAGAAGAGCAGTACCAAATGCATCAAGAAGAGAAAGAACTGAGCCGCGAAGAAAAAAACGTGGACAAGGAGAAGGCCAAGAGGAAGGAGATTTTTTTGGCAGTGTATGACTTACAAGCTGTGTTACCTGTGCCTATGGGCCAGTCCTCAGCTTTCTATTACAAGTCAAAACTCAACTGCTACAATTTCACGGTAGGTTTCCATTTATGTTCACGTTAGATAGGTTCCTATTATTCATAATTAGCCTGTTTCCTCATAGGCAAATAAATTTCTTGTAAAATTAGTAATCTCAAACTATTTCCTAATTCTTTGTTGCAGATTACCGATATTGGAAATGACAACACTCATTGTTATTTTTGGCATGAGGGTATTGGGAATCGAGGAGTTGTGGAAATCGGAAGTTGCGTGCTACGGTACCTTGATGAAATATCCAATAATTTCCCTGGAGCAGACGTTGTATTTTACTCCGACAACTGTGGAGGACAGCAAAAAAACAAGTAAGGAGATCCAGCATTTTGCCAGATCCTTGGTGAACTTTTATTGTTATTGTTATTATTATCATCATTTTATTTTCATTCTGACTGAGATTGTTGAATTTCCAGGTTCCTCATTGCGATGTACCTTTATGCGGTTCAAAGCCTCAACATTCGAACAATCACGCACAAATACTTGATTCGTGGCCACACCCAGAATGAGGGTGATGCCGTTCATAGCATTATTGAGAAATCGGTCACGCGAGCCAAGAAATCTGGACCGATTTATGTTCCTGAACAGTATGTCACATTGATTCGAAACGCGAAGAAGAGGGGACAACCTCTGAAAGTTCAAGAGATGAGTTTTTCTGATTTCAAGGACCTCAAAGCGTTGCACAATGACATGGGACTCTTCATGACCAAGGATACAAATGGTGACGATTTCAAGTTGTCAGAAGTGAAAGTTTTGAGATTTGAAAAAGGAAGTGACGAGTTTGCTTTCAAGAAAAGCTATAAGCAGGCGGAATGGAATAAAATTGAAATCTATCCCAAAACAAGACGTGCAAGGAAGAGCCCCAAACCTGCTGATTTACTCCTAAAACCAGCTTACTCTACTAAAATACGAATCTCAGACAATAAAATCCGAGATTTGAACTCTTTAATTCAAACAAACATTATTCCTCCATTTTACAAAAGTTTTTATGATTCACTAAATTAAAGGAATCAGTGCTCTTTCGTTCAATTATGCAAGCAGGTGCCAAATGTGTTCATGTTCTACCCTTTTATTTAGTAGAATTATAATGTTACCTACCAACAAATTTGATTCAAGAGATTTATTGAAGAAATTTAATTGATAAGCGTCTCATTTCCCGCTAAAAGTTTGTCATTATTAAAATGTTGAACCACCGATTCTGGAAGAACAATGACAGATCTTCATAAATTTAGGGGTGGGTAGGGGGAGGAGATGAATTTCACCCCGAAAAAACATGCACCCCATAGCGAACACTCGGTGCAACAAAATACCCGAATACAGAAGCCGAGGCAGCTCGCAATTGATCGTCAGACGGTTTTTCACGAAATAATTTTGATTTTTCTCTCTTTTTGGAAAATTTTGTTTTTTGCAGTTACGTCATTGTTTTACTAACCCGGCGATATGATCCTTCCACTCATGCCTCGTTTATCCTATAACTTGCCTGACTGTGAATCACACCCTTCACTTACAGTAGGTAATTGTTATGTGATGTCTGATTCGGAGGCGTCATGATGAACAAGAAGATTCCCAATAATTGTTAGTGTTAGATTCCCAATAATTGTTAGTGTTAGATCCCCTATAATTATTAGTGTTCTCACATAGAATATTATTCTAATAGAAAATCGAGAGCCCGTCAAAAATAGGCGATCAATATCTTTGAGGGGCGAATGCGGCTGAACTGCTGGACCGATTTCGATTTTTGAAACGCCATTCGAAGCGGAACTTAATGCTCGAATATAACTGAACTCTATTACGTTAATATTGAGAAATACCAATCATGTAATTGTAAAGTAAAAATAATATGATGTATTGGTTTCAGTGTGCCCTCTACCGGTAAAAGAACTTGCCAGTCTCAAAGAATCTGCTCCTACCGCGTCTGGATTCAAGAAAAGTGAGAATCCCCCACTCTTTTGTTCTTCCAATAAAATCCGTGTTACTCAAGTTGAACATTGATCTGCTGTAATTTGGACAGATGTGACAGAGGGGTCGTCACAGTCGTAACAGATGCCAATTGAGTCAGCTCTAGCACCTCCAATAGTTAGGTGATGTCTGATTCAGAGGCGTCAAGAGGAAGGCATGATGAACAAGAAGATTTCCAATTACTGTTCTGACGCTTTTTCATGAGCCCGTCAAAAATAGGTGATCAAAATCTTTTAGGGGCGATTGCAGCTGAACTGCTGGACTGATTTCGATGTCTAAACGCTATTCGATGCGGAAACTAATGCTTTTAAACGAAGAATTGTGTGACATTTTCTATAGGATTCGTACGTTTCAGGTTATACGCGAAAAACTGAAAATTTCGCGGTTTTTAGGCTGTACACCCAAGAGGGATTGAAACAAGATCCAGCTCTCGATATACAGAGAACTACTGAGAATGCATTCCTCCAACATTGCGACACCTCGGGAACTGTTAGACGCCTTCCTCAAAAATGTAAGGGCCTATGATATCTATGGCGGACACACCGTACCAAACCTTTACCTTTGGGATGTGAACAGGTATCTCATGAAGCTCTCGAGAATGTGTGCGGCCCAGTAGCGTCAGTGATCTCTCTCTAGTCATCCACCAGGCTCCCATTCTCCTGGAGTTCATTTCGATAGAAATCTACCAATGTTTTGATTTCACAGTCGGACCAGTGAGCTTTGACTTTATCATTGCACACATTGATCAGCTACGGATCAATATTTGACCAATTTTTAAATAATTTAATCTCGGGGCTTGATGATACATGCTTAATTTTTGCTCTTAAGGACCAGTTCATAAATATGGTTTTTTTTTTTTTTTGAAAGATTTTATTGCTCCTAGTAATAACTTATTAACAATATTATTTTGAAACTAGGGCACATACTATTCAAAGCTTAGATACATCACTGAGTTTTGTTCATTTTTATGATGATATTGCATTCACTATACTGCTTCACCCGTGAGCAAGCTCGAGCGGTTTGGTACGCTTCAATCGTCTGGTGATATCACTCGTGTCAAGGAGTCGGACAGCTTCCTCGTTGACGTGAGACCTTAGCCGTTGAAAATGACGTACGGCTTGCCGCTTGATGGCTTCGTTTATGGTTTCGATTTGAAGTTCATGGTGGAGTCGTTCATTTCGAAAGTACCATGGTGCATTGACAACATTTCTTAGCACATTGTTCTGGAATCTTTGGATTATTTCCCGGTTTGATTGAGCCGTGCAGCCCCACAGCTGAGCTCCGTAAGTCCAGACTGGTTTAAGGACTTGGTTATACAGCGTAAGCTTGTTCTGGATTGACAGTTTTGACCGCCTCCCCATTAGCCAGTACATTTGTCTGAATTTGAGAAGAAGTTCCTCCTTCTTTTTCTTGACGTGGGCTTTCCACCAAAGCCTGGCATCAAGCGTCATACCGAGGTATTTGGCTTCATTGGCATGAGGAATCACTTTGCCATTGAGATAAGCCGGTATATAGTCGATCCTTTTATTGGTGAAATCGACATGTACCGACTTAGTTTCATTCATTTTGATTCTCCATTTCGCTGTCCATTGTTGTATGCTAGATATTGACCGCTTTAACTTGGTCATTGACTCAATGTTGCTGTCTCCAACTGCCAATATCGCTGTATCGTCTGCGAAAGTGGCTGTGGTGTTCATTTCAATTTCTGGGAGATCGCTGGTATACAGGACGTACAGGAGTGGGCCAAGTACACTCCCTTGCGGGACTCCTGCACATATCGGTTTTGGTTCTGAAAATGCATCATCTTGCTTTATCCTGAAGTAACGATTAGTGAGGTACGATTGAAGCAACTCAGCATACTTTATTGGCAGGGCCTTACGCAGCTTGTAGTTGAGTCCTTCATGCCAGACCTTGTCAAACGCCTGAGTGACGTCAAGGAAAATGGCAGAACATACTCTATTTTTCTCAAATGCTTCTTCGATGATGTGTGTTATCCGATGGACTTGGTCGATTGTTGAGTGTTTCTGCCTAAATCCAAACTGATGTCGTGGGATCAGCTTTCGTTCTTCAATAATTGGTATTAGTCTTCTGTGTATCAATTTTTCGAACAGTTTAGATATTACTGGTAGAAGTGAAATTGGTCTGTATGAACTTGGTTGCCCTGGTGGCTTGCCTGGTTTGGGAATCATAATGACTTCTGCTATCTTCCACAGCTGAGGGACGCTTCGAAGTTTGATTACCGCATTGATGATCATGACTATTTTTGCGATAGCTTTACGCGGTAGGTGCTGGAGGATTTGTCCAGTGATAAGGTCATAGCCTGGTGCCTTTTTTGGGTTGATATCCTTGCTGATCACCTGTTTTATCTCTTTGATGGTAACTAATGGGATATCAATGTCCTGATCAAGTGGAGGTGTTTCCTCTAGCGGCGGTTCATCCGCCATTGCGAGATTCGGAGTGAATATATTCGCAAGATGGTCTGCAAAAGTATTGGCTTTGTCTTGGTTGCTCCTTGCCCATTTCTCGTTTCCACTCGCAATAGGTGCAGCATGAGTAACAGGCCTCTTGAGATATTGTGTAGCCTTCCAAAGTGAGTAATTGGTATCACGATGACTCGTTAGCCCACACTCATAATATGATAGACGAAGGATCATAATATGATCCTTCCACTCATGCCTCGTTTATCCTATAACTTGCCTGACTGTGAATCACACCCTTCACTTACAGTAGGTAATTGTTATGTGATGTCTGATTCGGAGGCGTCATGATGAACAAGAAGATTCCCAATAATTGTTAGTGTTAGATTCCCAATAATTGTTAGTGTTAGATCCCCTATAATTATTAGTGTTCTCACATAGAATATTATTCTAATAGAAAATCGAGAGCCCGTCAAAAATAGGCGATCAATATCTTTGAGGGGCGAATGCGGCTGAACTGCTGGACCGATTTCGATTTTTGAAACGCCATTCGAAGCGGAACTTAATGCTCGAATATAACTGAACTCTATTACGTTAATATTGAGAAATACCAATCATGTAATTGTAAAGTAAAAATAATATGATGTATTGGTTTCAGTGTGCCCTCTACCGGTAAAAGAACTTGCCAGTCTCAAAGAATCTGCTCCTACCGCGTCTGGATTCAAGAAAAGTGAGAATCCCCCACTCTTTTGTTCTTCCAATAAAATCCGTGTTACTCAAGTTGAACATTGATCTGCTGTAATTTGGACAGATGTGACAGAGGGGTCGTCACAGTCGTAACAGATGCCAATTGAGTCAGCTCTAGCACCTCCAATAGTTAGGTGATGTCTGATTCAGAGGCGTCAAGAGGAAGGCATGATGAACAAGAAGATTTCCAATTACTGTTCTGACGCTTTTTCATGAGCCCGTCAAAAATAGGTGATCAAAATCTTTTAGGGGCGATTGCAGCTGAACTGCTGGACTGATTTCGATGTCTAAACGCTATTCGATGCGGAAACTAATGCTTTTAAACGAAGAATTGTGTGACATTTTCTATAGGATTCGTACGTTTCAGGTTATACGCGAAAAACTGAAAATTTCGCGGTTTTTAGGCTGTACACCCAAGAGGGATTGAAACAAGATCCAGCTCTCGATATACAGAGAACTACTGAGAATGCATTCCTCCAACATTGCGACACCTCGGGAACTGTTAGACGCCTTCCTCAAAAATGTAAGGGCCTATGATATCTATGGCGGACACACCGTACCAAACCTTTACCTTTGGGATGTGAACAGGTATCTCATGAAGCTCTCGAGAATGTGTGCGGCCCAGTAGCGTCAGTGATCTCTCTCTAGTCATCCACCAGGCTCCCATTCTCCTGGAGTTCATTTCGATAGAAATCTACCAATGTTTTGATTTCACAGTCGGACCAGTGAGCTTTGACTTTATCATTGCACACATTGATCAGCTACGGATCAATATTTGACCAATTTTTAAATAATTTAATCTCGGGGCTTGATGATACATGCTTAATTTTTGCTCTTAAGGACCAGTTCATAAATATGGTGACGACATCTAAAAATTAACAAATCTCTCTCAAGTTTATGTTCCAACAACAGTAATGCCCCATTTATGCGTCCTGTGTTGGAAGAAGTTGAGCGTGAGGTGGGGTGGGGGAGAGAAGACAAAATGAGACAGGATCGGGTATGTCACTGTACGCTCACAGTAGGTACTGGATGGGGAGCGAAATACCTGCCTGACTGGCGCCTCCTATTGACAATAGAACCTTTGTCAAATGTTCTAAAAATCTCTTAAAATCATTGGTAAGAATACGAAGCTTGAATTAATGGAAAACAACAAACTTTCGGTTGTGCGACCTACATTTTAGGCGCATTTTCACCGAGAAAACTCAATTTTAGGTGGCTCAAACATTTCTTCTGCCGGCTATTCGCACCTTATCGAGTTAAAAATTTTACCAGAGCTTCATTAGACCGTTTTGAACAACCAATACAAATTTGAACTCGATCTAAAACGAGAACGAGATTCTGGAGAAAGGTGCCCAATTTTCGTGTGTGATACTTTGGTACCAAATGGAACAATGGGGGGGGGGGGGGAGAGAGAACTCCAAATAAAAAAAGTCGAAAAATAAGGGACACCCTACTGTATGTGTACACTACTCGGAATATAAGCTAATGCTACTGTGTTATGCGTATTAGCTTGTCTCTATTGTGGAGTTGACGTCAAACAGTTTAACAACCCTCAATAATTTGACATTTATTACAGATCCAGCTCAGCACCGTTGCTGCTACAGTAGGCGTTCCCTACTAGAATGCTCTAGTAGAATGCTCCAGGAGCCACTCGACTCCAGGAAGATCCACCAAGAGTATCCTGCCATTGTCCGAATGGTATGACTCAGTGACGAATTGGTTATTTCAACTGATTTCCCCTAAGAAACGCTTTTCCATAACACAATTTAACACGCCATGTTTCCAAAGCTCTAAATGGTTGAGATGTAAAAGTAATTTCATTGAATTTTGAGCCACCATTAATCATTGGTGTTTGGTTACTATTCTCCATGGCCTTTTCTTGATGAAAGGTAGTTGTAGTGTACCATTTTGGTTTATTATCTTCGATAATGAACCACTGGAATCGACCAAAGAAACATTTTTTTTAAATAATTCCTAACGGCCCTCCAAATTATGTGAACTCTTCGACTACCTTACTCAAACTGCGTCTTTGCATTGTCGATCTCCAGTAAAAGCAGTTAGTACCTAACTACTAGCTACTTCATTCAGTAACTCACATCTTGTAAGGTGATGCTGGTAGTGTTTCGTGTTGATGAATTCCTCGATAATGAACAAATTATGGTCGTTCAGACGTTTTTTTAAATTACATTTATAACAATATTTGGTTTGGAAATTGCTTAGAAAAAATCTGTCTAATATAACATGTCCGCGTATTGGGACGTGGGTGAACTTTCTTTTACCCTTGTAAATGAAATGAAATCAAAAAAGATTGGACTATTCAGTGAAGGAAGTACTTGACTCGTCTCATTTAGTTTTCACTTGGGGCTGTAGACTCGCGATTTTTATTTTTTTCTAGTCTTTTCTTTCTCTCTATTGCAATCTTTCCCCAGTAGTTGTCATGTCGATGTTCAAAGATTAGTAACGCTTGACGAGTGCCACTTGTCTTGTTCATGGTCCCAAAATATGTGCTTCGGTAAGGAGGTCTGCTGTAGTTGTGGATCACGCGCTGCTGTTCCAGATACCCTTTATACTCTTATATTCAGGGTGTCTGAGATGATTATAATAGCCTCTGCTCATGTGTTATTCTTGTTGTCGTCGTACGTACTTCCTCCTAGAAAGGTCTTTCAACTGTAACAGTGTCCCACCTAAGATTGGACCTTGTCAGTCCAAGGAAAGCTCCGGGCTTTGATCTTATAACAGGGAAAGTCTTGAAAGAACTTCCAGAAAATGGTCTAAAGAAACTCCTACACCTAATCAATGGACCAATCATTTGGACTGCATCACGTACCACTATAGTGGAAAGTAACAGAGGTAATAACGATAGCCAAGCCAGGCAAACCAACTCATGACAAAAAGTCCTACCGTCCCATCTCCCTTCTACCAATAATATCCAAGCGCTTTGAGATTAAAACCTATAATCGAGGAAAGAAATTTAATCCCTGATCACCAATTCGGATTCAGAGAGCGTGATAGAGAAATACTTCAAAGAGAAGGCAATCTGCTCAGCAGTGTTCCTTGACGTCTCTCAGGCGTTTCACAAAGTCTGGCATAAGGGACTTCAATCAAAGCTACAAAGATATCGCACGTATCCTAGAAGAGGGGTACAAGTCCAAAAATGTGATTTCCATGAATCACGTTTCAAATTTCTCTCTTACATTAAAGGCTGTTTCCAAAGCAACATGCCTGATATTGGTGATCTTTGCGGAAATCGTTCCCCACACTAATGCTCCAACAGCTCATAGGACAAAAATATTCTTTTTTTTTTTAAAGGAGAAAGGAGTGGGGGGAGACTTGACTAAATTTTTCGGACTTGTACCCCTCTTCTAGGATGCGTGCGATATCTCCCTTCACAGTATTATAGGATTTTAGTGTCTTATCTAACGGAAAGGCATTTCAAGGTAAAACACGAAGAAGAATACTCCCAATTGAGGGACATAAAAGCAGGAGTACCTCAGGGTAGCGTCCTTGGGCTAGTACTCTATCTACTTTACACGAGGGATCTTCGAAAACCAACAGAAGCTGTGACAGCGACGTTTGCAGATGACACAGCAATCCTGGCTGTTGGTCCCACAGTTGAAGAAGCCTCGAGTAAACTACAGGAATCCTTGAACAGTATCCATCAATGGACCAAAAGATGGAGAATAAAACTCAACGAAGCAAAATCAACACACATTAACTTTACATACAGGAAAGTGAGACCAATACCCATAGAAATTAACTCCCAAATCGTCCCGTATACTAATACTGCTAAGTACCTTGGAATGACCCTGGATGCCAAGCTCCGCTGGAAGGAGCACGTAAAGAAGAAGAAGGAGGAAATCAACATACAATTCAAGAAGGTGTACTGGCTCATTGGGAGAAAACCCTAACTGCCTATACATAACAAAATGCTACTGTACGAACAAGTGATCAAACCAATTTGAGCTTACCGCTGCCAGTTATGGGGCAGCACTAAGAGGAACAACTTGAAAATAATCCAAACAACGCAAAACAAAATTCTCAGGTGCATAGTTAATGCCCCCTGGTATGTTCAAACGGATGATCTCCATCGCGATCTTAAAGTTAAGAGATCGTGAACAAAATGGTTAAAAATCGAGCAACGGACCATGAAACCCGTCTCCAGAAGTACAGGAATGTGGAAGTACTGAACCTTCTGGACAATAGCGGCGATGTACGAAGGCTGAAAAGGACCAAACCCCCAGACCTAGTTACATCTCACTAATGTGATGTGATGAGTGGTGGTAGTAGGAACCACAATACGTTAACTAACAGAGTGAAGTTACTGGATGTATATACAGTTGTAACAATAAAGATGACTTAGAAAAATTTTTTTGCGATATTTTGTTCAAATTAAGTCTTGCGGTTTTGTTGAATTATTCGTTACATGTGAAAGGAAGTAATTAATAATTGTCGTGATAATCCTTTCAACGTCAACTGTTTATGAACATTTGGTGAAATATCATGTTATATTTAAATCTGACTTGTTTAATTATTGTACATTGTACATTTTTACCTTCCAGAGTTCTACGCACGCTTCATCGGATCAATGGTGATTCCTTCAGCTTGCATTATTACCAGTCGTATGACGTTGGTAAGTTGCTCTCATCTAACTTTCGTTTGTAGTGGGTGTACAACGAATGATGCTGTACACTCGTTTATTTGGTGTTTCATAGTGTTCTTTTTCATGGTTATAACACACATTTCAATATAAGAAAACTATTCATTGCATGATTTTTTTGATGGAGTGGAAATTGAAGTGATGTAATTGGTACAGACAACTTTTTAGGTAGGTTCTGTTTATACATTGTCATTGGTCCGTAATTTTCGATCATTCAGTTAATATACACAATAGGTTACATTCCTTTCTGATGCTTATACAAAAATTGCTTTGAGTTTGTTCTTCGTTGGAACGAAATTTGATGCATGGCCTTTGGGGAGCTCCCCCCCCCCCCCCCCGAGTCAGCTGTAGAGGCCATTTGGTAGTCCTGTTGGGATGAATTCCGAGAAATGACATTGTATTAAAATATTGGGTAGGTATCTCTCACAATTACACAGTTTCTCTCTACACTCCATAATTTCCTTCTTAGGAATCTTAGGATCTTAGGGTCTCTTCAAGAGGCGTGGTGCCAAGTTGCCAACGATGCTCATCATTAGCCCATTTTGTTACCCAAAAACGTTAACGTTGTTGGGAACAGGTGGTAGTCTCCGAGTTCCGGGGATTATGGAAGATGAGGGAACACATCCCAAATCAAATTTGTTGAGGAGATCTAGAGTCAATTTGGCCGAATGATACCTGGCATTGCCACGAATAAGAACAGCCCTCGGCAGTACCATGATCAGGGGCATAGCAATAGAAAGAATGTTACTGGAAATGTTTGACTTCAAATTCATTCAAATAATTGTTGTCAGGGAATTGTAACTATATTATATCTTCCTGTTCTGCAGGTGTCACTTGGCTTTGACGTTGCTGCTTACCTGAGTGACCTACTTTGAATATTTTCTCAACATTTTATTAAAACTTTCAGTGTTATTTACAACTTTGATATTGCTACATGATTTATGAGTAACTGCCTCTTATATGTATTCAGTGTTAACCTCTAAAAATTTGACTGGTACCCTGTTGTGCGTTTAAATAGCATATTTTATAACCTTATACGCTCCTTCCCTACCCTCATACCCTTTTAAGCTGTACCTTCCACCATTTTGGATTTCATGGACTCATGTTGTTGATTGCTTTGTTTATTTCAATGTTTTATTAAAACTTTCAGTGTTATTTACAACTTTGATATTGCTACATGATTTATGAGTAACTGCCTCTTATATGTATTCAGTGTTAACCTCTAAAAATTTGACTGGTACCCTGTTGTGCGTTTAAATAGCATATTTTATAACCTTATACGCTCCTTCCCTACCCTCATACCCTTTTAAGCTGTACCTTCCACCATTTTGGATTTCATGGACTCATGTTGTTGATTGCTTTGTTTATTTCAATGTTGCGTACTATATCGTTATTACCATTTATTATACTTAAATCGATTTAACAATTGTACTCATTATTTTTCGTAGAGATAGACTCTCTCACTCTATACCCCTAACCTCCACCGGCAATGTTTCCCTTTTCCCTGTCTTCTTCCCACAACCCCCCTTTCACCCTCCTCTGTTTCCTCTGTTGCACCTGCAGGGAGCTTTTCGCTTCTTTCAATGCTGTTGGCGGGAGCTTTTTGCCAGATGAACAAGCCTGAATCGAAGCATTACTTCACTGTAGTTGTACTCCAATTCATTCCTTTTTGCGGCTGCGGAGGTTTTTTGGCGGGCCAGTTTTTACAGCAGAGTTGTTTTTGGTACATCTTTTTGCATTGGTACAGTGATCATTTCTTAATATAATGGTGGTTCAATATGATGATGGTTCAAAACATTAAAACATTCAAAAATGTTTGAATTTAAAAAAACCTCGAAATCATAATGATTAAAAAAAATCATTATACTCGTCATTGGTGTGGAAGAGATTAGAGAACTTTTGCTGAACTTAAAACCTACTACTTTTAACCAAAAACCGCGAATAACTTGAGAACCGTTGGGAAAAGTGACAAAGTGAGTTATGTACGATTGTACAAATATTTTAAAATGACGAACTGGTTGAATACAATTTTGGAACTCGAATGAATTTATTATTTATAAAAAGTAACTAAGTTGGAACAAAAAACATGTGGCGCTGAATTATAAAAACGAGGTTGAAAAACTACAACAAAAAATCAACTTCTCAGCGCCTACATTCACTCCCCCCTTAGCGTTTTCTCCATGTACCGAGCTGGAAATCTGACCCGTCTTCCAGAGCGTGTTCTTGTCTCTTGGTTCTTGTTACTGTTTAATGCTTCTGTTGTTCCGTTTGTATTCTCTGGTTTCGACTTCTGTTCGGTTGTCTTCTGTGAAGTGAAATCGTCTGTGTCTTCTGAAAGGATGTATGCTGGTTTGAGTCTGTCCACTGTTACGTTGACATGTTTGTTCTTGATGTTTAGTGTAAAGTATTTTTCTGCTCGTTGTATTACTATGTATGGTCCTTCGTACGGTTTTTCCAATGATGCTTTCACCCTATCTACTCTTAAGAATACATGACTGCATCTGCTGAGATCTTCGTGAACAAACGTTGATGACTGGTTCCGATGCTTCGTGGGAATTGGTTTTAATTTCTGCATTTGTTCTCGCAACTGTCGAATAAATATTGTTGGCTCCACTGATGTTTTTGACTGGTCCAAGAAATCTCCAGGAAGCTTCAAGGTTTTTCCGTAGACCATTTCCGCTATCGTAGCTTGTGTGTCCAATTTGATTGCACACCTTAATCCTAATAGGATTGTTGGGATGACTGAGGTCCATTTGTTTTTTCCATGTGCCCTAATTGCGGCTTTCAATATGCGGTGGAATCTTTCTATCTTTCCGTTGGCTTGAGGGTGGTATGCCGTTGTGTGATTTATTTTTGAACCGCATATATTGGCGAGTACATGGAATAGTTCGGATCGGAACTGCGCTCCTCGATCACAAATTATGTGGATTGGAGTTCCGAATCGACAAATCCAATTTGCATAAACATTTTCTGCTACTGTTTCCGCAGTAATGTTTTTCAGCGGCACGACTTCAACCCATGATGTGAATCTGTCGATGCACGTCAGGCAGTATGAAAATCCTTCTGACGGAGGCAGAGGTCCCACAATATCAATGTGTACCGTACTAAAGCGATCGTCAGTTTGAGGCAATGCACCAATCTTTGATTTTGTGTGTCTCGTGATTTTACTTTTCTGACATTCTTGACAAGATTTTGCCCACAATGCTACATCGCTTTTTAGTTTCTTCCAAATTACTTTTGTTGAGATCAGTTTGACTGTTGATTGTACTCCAGGATGTGCTAAATTGTGGTATTGTTTGAAAATTGCTTGTCTAAACGGTAGAGGAATGTATGGCCGAATATTTTCTGTAGAGATGTCACAATACAAGGAAACAGTCGGGGATAAGGCGTATTGTTTGAATTTTAGTGATGAATTGTTCATGAGCTCTTTTAATTCCTCGTCGTTTTGCTGTGCTGTGGATATTTCTGAGTAATCAATTCGGTTTATGTCTTCGATTCGTGAAAAATGATCAGCAACAATGTTTTCATCTCCCGCTACATAACAAAGATCCGTGGAGAACTGTGATATAAATTGTAGGTGTCTCAATTGTCTTGGGGAAGCTTTGTTGTTATTTTGCTTAAATGCATATGTCAGTGGCTTATGATCTGTGTATATAACAAAATTTCTTCCTTCTAACATATGTCTAAAATATTTTATGCCTAAGTACACTGCCAAAAGTTCTCTATCATACGTACTGTACTTCCGTTGGGCTTCGTTCAACTTCTTCGAGAAAAATGATATAGGCTTCCAACCACTGGGCTCTTTTTGTTGAAGCACTGCGCCCACTGCAAAATCAGAAGCATGAACAAACAAGGCTAGTGGGTATCTTGAGTCAGGGTATGTCAACAATGCTGCATTTGCGAGTTCTTCTTTGCATTTTTCAAATTGCTGGATTGCTTCGTCTGTCCATTCTATTTGTATGTTGTCCTTTTTCTTCGCGCCGACCAAATAGTTGAAATAGTAGAATCTTCGAAGCTCTTGAATTGTTTTTGGACGTCCATGTTGTTGTATTATTCTTACTTTTTCCGGATCAGGTTTTGCTCCGACAGGAGTTAACAGATGACCCAGAAAGATGGTTTCTTCGAGTCCAAATTCTGATTTGCTGACATTAATTTTCAAACCATAACTATTCAGTCTTACAAAAATTTTGATCAAATGTTCTCTGTGATCTTCTTCTGTACGAGATGCAATGCAAATGTCGTCCAAATAGGCGAAACAAAAATCTAGGTCAAAAATGATGCAATTTATAAAACGTTGAAATGTTGATGGTGCGTTCCTTAATCCAAATGGCATGTAATTGTACTCGAATAGGCCGAAAGGTGTTATGATTGCTGATTTTTCCTTGTCTTCTTCTGCCATTGGAATTTGGTGGTATGCTGACAGAAGATCAATTTTGGAGAATATAGTTTTACCTACAAGAATTTCATTGACGTCATCAATGTGGGGAAGAGGATATCGATCTGGGATCGTCCTGTCATTCAACCGTCTGTAATCTCCACAACAGCGCCATGAACCATTTTTCTTTTTCACCATATGTAGAGGGCTTGCCCATTGAGATTTGGAAGGTCTAATCATATTATTGTCAAGTAAAAATTGGAATTCCTGTTTCGCGACTTTCAATTTTTCAGGATCTAATCTTCTTGCCTTGCTAAAAACAGGAGGTCCTTGTGTAGTATTAATGTAATGTTTCACATCGTGAAAATTTTTATCGGGGATTAGCGATGGTTTCGTTAGACCAGGATACTTCAGCAACAGGCTCGCAAATGGGCAATTTGTTTGAACCGTGCTTTTGTGGTTAATTTTGTTTTGCCATCAACTAATCGTCTATTTTTGAGATCAATCATGAGTTCGAAATGGTGTAGAAAGTCCGCTCCAAGAATACCTTTGTTCGTTTTTGCAATTATGAAAGGCCATTCGAATTTTCGTCTTAAACCTAAGTCAAGATTTAGAAGCTTGGTTCCATAGGTTGGTATTTCTGAGCCATTTGCAGCATATAATTTGTATGTTGAAGGCTCTTCCTTTACTTGTTTCTTGGCAGGGAGAACAGACACGTCTGCTCCACTATCTACCAAGAATTGGAATTTGGTTTTTCGATCTCTTATGAATAAACGGAAACTACGACCATCTTTTTCATTGACAGCCCTCAGGGTCGTTACTGCTGCTGTCTGCTGGAGTTTCGGGTTGAACCTACGTCTGTATCGTCTGCTACTGGACCGACTACAGCTGCTTTCACGGCTTGACCCAGTTGACCTTGATGAGGATCTTCGGGGCTGCTTAAGTTCCTGGATACTCTTTCTCAATTCGTCGATTTGAATGGCAAGGGTTTGAAAATCTAGGGTTGAAATATCAGATTGAGATGCGTTAGGTTTGCTTACTGCATAAACTGTTTCAGGATCCCTAGTTTCACATATTCTGTCAGCTAGCTCTGCTAATTTGTCGAGAGTTCCTTCTGCTATCACTAGAATTGATCGAACGGTTTCTGGTAATTTTTCAAGCCATAACGTTTTGAAAACCGTTTCGCTGAAATTTGCTCCAGCCAAAGCTCGCATCTTCCTCAGCAGTTGGCTAGGTTTGAGTGTACCTAACTGCAAACTACTGGTGAGTTTCTTAATTTGGGACTCTTGAAGAGTCACTCTTCGCTTTCTTTGAAAAGTGTGATTAGGCGGTTTTTCGCTTGCGTGTATTTGTCGGTGTGTGTAGAAGTGGCAAGATCGTATATGTTTTCGACGTAAATTTTGTCCATTTGGGCCAGAAGATAGTCAAATTTTGTCTGTTCAGAAGTGATGCGTTTCAATTTAAATTGGGCCTCGACTTGGTGGAACCATATATCGGGTTTTTCAGGCCAGAATGCAGGCAATTTTACGCTTACGTCCGATACGTGAGCTGCGTCTCCTGTTCCTTCCATCTTCTATCACTGTACGATTTTTCCGATTCTTTTTTTTTATCACGTCGGGGTCACCAATTGTACGATTGTACAAATATTTTAAAATGACGAACTGGTTGAATACAATTTTGGAACTCGAATGAATTTATTATTTATAAAAAGTAACTAAGTTGGAACAAAAAACATGTGGCGCTGAATTATAAAAACGACGTTGAAAAACTACAACAAAAAATCAACTTCTCAGCGCCTACAAGTTACACTCATACAGGTACAACTCCACGATAATTGTTCTGACCACCGTTCAACTTTGATTAGTAGACGTTGGATTCATTCGCGTATTTTTGGTGTGGATTAGCCAAATCGATTAAGCCTTAAATCATTGACCATATTCGAGACACCCCAACGGACATTTTTGGACCAACCGCACCAATTTCGATTAATTTTTACGGCAGTTATCATTGAAAATAGAAAACCATCATAACTCCTTTGTTTTTCATCTTAAGAAGTTGTGGCGACATCACAATTCATACACACATTTCACCTCACAACGTTCATTACTATTCCATTCCCATATGTTCAATAACTGACTGAATGTTGAAAGTTGAGAAAATACATTCTTTATGGTGTTCCGAGTTCATCCGACAATTGACTTTTTATTATAGTGTTTAGAATCTTACAACTAGCAACTATAAATTGGTAACCCCGATCCGTGTAACCTAAAGTGCGCGTACCTAACTTTTACCACTCGACTTTCGCACTATTCCTTTGATCGCACGACACAACTCGCGACTTTTACTCTTCAACGCATTTCGCTGACGAAAATCACATCGCGATGGCTGATCAACACGAAAAGGTTGTACTGGAACACTACAGGTAACCTAGTTGGTAACACATCAGTAGAACCCACCCGACCTCAGTGTGACCATGTCGCTCTAAAACTCCCTAAATTTTGGAGTTATGATCCAGAATCATGGTTCTACAACGTCGAGGCACAATTCGCCCTATGTGAATTACATCCTCAGCAACCAAATTAAACAATCTCCTCTCGATGATGGAACCACAAAACATCAAGGTAGTTTTTGACGTTTTACGCAACCCTGATACAAATAATTACCCATCATTGAAAGCTGCTAAGTATATTGAAACGCTTTGGTGATTCGGAGGAGGATAAGTTAAGTAAACTTCTAGGCCCACTTGAACTAGGAGATTTGTCCCCATCTCAGCTGCTCAGGGAGATACAACACCTCGCAGGTCCTACAACACCTACCAACATAATTCGTGGCATATGGTTGAAACGTCTGCCTACCAATACACAGCAGATACTCCAAGTTAGTGAATGTACCGCTCTTGACAAGCTAGCTGAAATGGCTGACAAAATACAATCAGTGCATGCCCCGTTTTGTTGCATCTACCAGTTCAGGATTACAATCACAAACAGCCAACAGTTGCTGCTGCGTCAACATCACCCACTCACTCTTTAGCTTCCCTGGCAGCCCAAGTAGAAATCCTCACTCAGGCTGTATCTCAATTATTATCCCGTTCTCGCTCTCGTGAAATAATAATAAACACACGTCACTTAATCGCTCCATTAACCCTTTAGTTTGCATATACTCGTACCACCAGAAATTTGGGACACAGGCTCGGAGGTGTACTAAGCCCTGCTCTTTTGTACCACAGCCGGAAAACGCCAACGACATCCCCAAGTGGCGACTCATTTTCATTTCAAATTGAAGAGTTTAGTAAGCAGAATAAAACTTAAAAAAATCTAAAATAGCTCCAATTTTGAAGAAGTATGACCATTTTAAATTCCTGCAAATTACTCTTTCCCCCTAATTGGGGGGGAAATTGGGGGGAGGGGGACAAAATTTACAAAACGCACTCCCTTGAATGGACACAAACGTGTGTGCGAAATTTCAGCTCGATTCGTTTAGTCCGCTGGGCTGTACAACAACAGACAACAACAAGAACGAGAAGAAGAACACGAAAAACGTGAAAAATAGTGGTTTTAAAATAGAGGTATACCTCCGTCATCTGATGGTCCCGAGAGTTGAAATTTGGTTTACGTCCTCGCAGGCACCTAAAGAGTTGGTGTACAAAAAATCAACCCCCGAGACACCCAGGGGGCAGGGCTACAGGGGGCTGAAGTTTGCCCAGCGCTCGCTGAATTTCGGATTCGCTACTTGGGTGAACGGACCTTGGCGCTGGGACGAATGGTTTGCCTGTTGGATGCCAGGGACAGTTGGCTGGACATAGCTGAGTTCGCGCAGCAATCGTGGAGGTATCGGGCGATGCTTGTGGCTGAGTTTAATTGGTGATAAGGCTCCCCCAGGTTTAGCAGAAAAATAAACAATGTACCTATCATATAAAGGTGAATAAAGATACAAATAAATAAATAAATAATATGTGCAATGTTTAATATAAGTAGTAACAACAATTTCAGGGACAAATCGGCGACTTCAGGCAACCCGGCAGACGGGTTTCACACCCAATGCCAATCATGTTCTGTTATCAAATAAAAATTAGCTATGTAACAATTTAATTGTACAATTTTGTAAAAATAAACATGTTTTTTCTTCTTCTTCTTCTACAGGGGGCTGAAAACCCCAACTTGTCCGTCGCGTAATCAGTGTCTCAGTCGCTTCGTTTCTGGGCTTCCGTTTTCTAGGTCATGATAACAGCGGCCAAAAGATAGAGCCGATAAAAAGTCATCAACCCGAGCGTGAATCAAATTTTATCCGCCCCCACCTCGCAGTTTGCTGGTTTATGTTTGAAATACCTACGGTCTTCTCGCTCCCCCAGTCTTTTTCAAACGCGGCCAGCTTCTTCAAATGCCCTACATTTTTGGGAAGATTTTCCAGGCAGCTGACCATCTTTTCTTCATTCTCCTAGCTAGTAGGACTTTCACAAAAATGAAAATAAAACTAATTGACGCAAATGCCCCATTCTAGGACAACTCTAACTGGGCGAAGTGGCGCATACAGCGGGCACCTCCGAATCTTCAAACCTAAACCATCCACCAGGGAGGGAGGGGGGGGGGGGGTTATAAATTTGTCATGTTCGATTCACGCTCGGGTTGACGACTTTTTATTGACTCTATCTTTTGGCCGCTGTTATTATGACCTATGACGTCATGTATCGACGCCCACTTGGACCTGCCAACATCCTCCTCTCAGTAAATCGGCGATGGCAGCGCCCCAACTGTGGGTTTCGTCCTGTTTGTGACGTCATACGGTCCCCTCGATTTTTGGGGCTTCATTCGTTCTGCGCTCGGCGTTTTTGAAGTTTTTTTCCCAAGTAAATTTTTTTAAATGAATATTGCTGGCAATACACTTTAGTCTATGGCCGTACTATACAACAGGAGGATGATATTTGGAATCGACAATTGACGGAAATTTCCCATTATGAAAAGTTTACAGGATTGGACCAGCGAAAGGATGATTTTTGAAACTTTTCATACCCCTAGGTCCTAGGACAATAGAAAGGCGTTCAAATTGAATTTTGATATTTTCAAATCGTGGTATCCCGACAATGTTCATTCTGGGGAACACCTGATTCATTCTGGGGAACAGCTGATTCAAACAACAATAATTTAACAAAATATTCCAACTATTTTTAAACCAAAGTCTTTATGAGGTGATGTCGCCCACGTTTGGGTACCTGTCCCATTCGATTTAGAGTCAAAATTAGGTACGTGGAAAATGGTACCCCACACGCCTCGCCTACTATATTCTCGAACGCCACAAAAACCGCTAAAGAAGCCTTGGCGAAATTTCGGATTTTTTCAATCCAAGGACACGGCGCTTGGTATACCCGCCATCAAGACCGAGCGGTCGTCCGGGCTTTGCCTATTTGAAATTCCTTTGGACATGATATAATGCGATTATGATTTTGATATTATGCGATTTACAGCAAAAAAATTTGGAACCGGGTTACTACCGGCACATCTCCATGTTTCCTGAAGAAGTTTGAGATTCAATATGGTTTTCGTACTGGCCGCTGAGTGGACATCACAGGAAATATCCATTCTAGCAGGGATTATGGCAAAATTACTACCATCCAGACCCGATACTGCCGCATGATTCACCCTCATGTGGACGAATTTTGATTTGCTCGAACTTCGAACCCTCGTTGTTAACGAACGGCTGGCCGTACAAAGCTGCGGATGGTCTTGATTTTTAGGGAAATATGGTGAAATGACCTTGGAATTCGTAATTAAATATGATCTCCTGTCTCTGTGAATTTGTCTTCAGAATGAGTGCGGAAATAGAACCCCCCCCCCCAATTTTCATTCAATTCATAGTCATTAGAGTCATCATTTTCATCCTGATTGTTACCATGACCTGAAAAAAAAAATAAATAAATAAATATGCATTGAAACAAAGACAAAGCTGGGAAACTAACATAAAAACGTAAAGAATACTGTACCTTCCATAGCACATGTGACACCGGGTGTCTCAGCCTCAGGTTCAGTTTCTTGAGGCAGTACACCGTTCCCATTATCAACTCCATTTTCAGCAGTCACAAAACCATCACTCACAGGTCACGGCTCTTAATAAATAACTTGAGCTGGGAAATAAATCAGAGATTCACATGAACAAATTAGAAACATGACATGGAAGAATCAAAATAACAAGTAAGACAAGTCACATGTCACAAAGTAATACAATGTCATTGTGGCAATACCTCCACTGCGTGTTGCGGTCTCTTCAGGTACGAGTATGTTCTCATCACAGTCCACCAGAAGCTCCGCCTTTATTTCTGGACCAGTCATAATGGAGTCAGCAAATGAAAAAGCTGGAGCAGAAAAAATTACAGATGGCATTTAAATAAAAAACTTCTTTCCTATAAATACTGCACACAGTGAATTGAAAGAAGTTATAAAATTGTTTTTCAAATGAGCCATGTAAATTATTTGTTGCTGATTCATCTCCAACTCGAACCACTGTAATGGTAGCCAGTGGAGGCACAGCAGTTGAAGGAAAGACATCTGAAAGTAATAAGGAGAAAATGAAACTATTTGCATCTTTGTGGTTTCATCAGCACTCATGGTTTACTGGTAATTTTTTTTTAATGATGCAGTACAAAATTATACTTTCTAGTTGCAAACAATGGAGGGTGGGAAGTCATTCAGAGAAACTGTACCTTGAGAACTGTGCTGTGCTGCTACAATCTGAGATGGACTTCGTCTTCTCTGCTGCACTGCCAGGTCCAGGGAATGCGAAGGGGTTATGATCACTGTGTGACCAGGGCAGCTGTTTCGCGCGTCGATTCAAATAGTTAAATCCTTTTTTCTGTCAATATCCAACTTACTTTTCAAATGGGATGGGAGAATTTGGTTATTATTTTTGGTTTATTGGCTGGGGGTGCACATGCTCCTATGCTCCTATCAGCAGCCGCCACTGCTACTAATATAAAACTGTTGAGTGTCATCATTCTCGTCTATCTAATACATTTCCACTGCATAAAACCTTGGTTTTATTTCTAAAACCTCAATAGGTTATGGGCCCAGTGTGCCAGTAAACATAAAAACGTGAAAAGAATTCTCTTGTTAAAAATGGTAAATGGGCGATCGTGGATAGGAAAGAAGCAGGCACACAGAGAGTAGATCAAGTTCAAGTTCAAAATAAACTTTATTTGTCATTTTCTGACATAATTAATTACATACTTCTATTACAAGATAAAGTGGAAAATGCAAGTATAAAAACAAAAAAAAAAGTATAAATAAAATCATTTCTGAGGACTCAAAGTTGAGTTAATTCAGTTTCGCTCAACATCAATATTTGTGGAGTGTAGTACCTATCATAATATAAGTGTATATACGTGTAGTATAGTATAAGTATTCTTGCGTTGTTGATTGATTTATTTTTTTCACATAGACAGCAAAAAAACCGACACTAGACAGCAAAAAACCGGCGCACCTCGTATTTTTGTAGAAATACACGTCCAACATTTGTATTGAACGAATTATTTTTTCGACATGGTTAGTGCAGTCTTTCATAACAATAACACAGTATGATTACCTACCTCAAGGTCCATTAGAATATGCGGACCTTTGCCCCAGTTTAGCTTGCATTTGCTCTTCTTCCCTCAGTTTATCCTTTTTTAAGGCTTTTAAGTTTATTTAGAAACTTGTAGAACATAAAATGTCCTATAAAATTCACCCCGGCACTGTTTTTCGTAGGAGCGATCGTTTGCGAGCTACGAGGCTGCATAAAAAACGGGCTAAAAATCGCCGAGTGGACGGACAACGTCATACTGACTGTTATCTCCATGTTGCAAAGAGGCAGTAGACCAACTCCAGACGAATTGACACCTCTGGACCCTAAGGTTAAACACATTATTAGCCCGTTGGGACTCCCTGCATACCAGTGATGGGGTGATGTGCAGTAAGTGGGAGAGACCTCACGGTAGAAGCTACTGGCAGTTGGTGGTGCCTCACAGTCGTTTTTCCCAAGTACTGCAACAATGCCACAATAGCACTACAGGAGGCCATTTCGGATTTATGAAGACCCTTGGTAAAGTCCGCCAGAGCTACTACTGTCCAGGCATGGGAGCGGATGTGAAAGCTTCGTGCAAGACCTGTATTGACTGCCAGAAGACTTTAAAGGATTGGCATGGACATTTTAGGCCCCTTCCCACAAACGTACAGAGGAAATCGATTTGTACTAGTCATTTCAGATTATTTCACTAAGTGGCCCGAAGTTATTGCTCTTCCAAATCAAGAAGCTGAAACAATTGCAGCCGTACTAGTGGAGCAAGTATTTAGCCGTCATAGGATTCCAACGGAAATCCATACAGACCAGGGACGGAATTTCGAATCAAAATTGGTGAACGAAATGAGTAACATCATTGGAACACGCCATACACGGTCCATACCACTCCACCGCCAATTTGGAGGTCTTGTTGACCGCCTCAATCGGACCATTACGACATACTCATATGATGATAATATCGATGACGATAATATAATACTCATATATTATATCGAACATGAATATCGATATCCATTTAAATCCATTTACATCCAACTAATACATTATACATAAATAATTTATAAAAGGATATTTACAAAATTAAATTTTATGCTGAATGTCACAAAATAAATTGAAAATAATTTTATACACTGTATTTTAGTGTACATGATTGAAAAATTCCGTCGTTGTTATTCTTACTACCTTCAGCCATGGAGAAAGGGGCATCCTTCATCCATGGAGGTAGTAACAATAACAACGATGATTTGTTTTCAACCCCGGGGTCCCCCCCACTGCTACCCCTGCAGTTGTAACTGTGGAGAGGGGGGGTCTATATTTTACGATTATAATCTACCGTTTCAAATGAAAGTTGTTGACAATGGGATTTTCAAAACTAATGTTTTTTGAAACATTTGTCCCCCCTTGTGGTATGGAAAAATTCAAATGGAACAGTATAGTTTTTAGTTCACATTTTAGAAGTGTTTAAGTTTTTAGAATTTTTTTTATGACCATCCGGAGGTTTGGTCAACCAGCCATCCGTTCACAATGAGGACTCATAGTTGGAGCAGATCAATATTCGTGAATATGTGGGTGAATCGTCAGGCTGCCTGTCAGGTCTATGTTCTTACTGGCCCAGTTGATTCGAACAGCACAATGTGAGTTCGCGAATTTGCCCATAGTTTAAGAATCGCCCGTATACATAAAAATTATATTATAAGTTTTGGTGTCTTTTGGCAGTGAATGCAGGATGGTCTAAAACGGATTTTGGTATGAAAATATTTCAAAAATTCCAGTTGAATTGAAAATTGAAAATATTTCAAAAAATTCAAAAAATCTTCGAAAATTCGCTAAAATGGTGAGAAAAATGACAGAAGTGACTTTATGTTAGACAAGAACATGTTTTTTTTTCATCCTCCTGAAAAGTTGGCAAAAGTTAGATAGGTACGTGGTAGCAACCTCAACTTGCAGAACATTTTCAGCGAAGATTTCCTACAAGAGGTAAAAGTAAGGATATGGGCCATCCTTGGGTTATCGTTCCATTTCCAAGCAACACTTATTTGTCCACCATCACATTCAAAATATAACGAAATGTTTCCGTAGGTACCGGCGACATTTTGTTTCTACAAATCTGCGTTTAGTTTTTACATTTTTGAGAACTTGTAGAGTGAAATCCGTGCTGCGCACTATCGTTTGAAATTTTCGTAAGTACTTGAAACAATCTTTAATCGAAAAATGCGGTATATAAGATGATTGCACATGTACGTGTCGTTTTGACAAAAATGACCCACCCTGAGGTTTGAACAGTTGATTTCACCCTTTCGTTTATTCCAACGGCAGATAACTGTAGTTTATTCGTTTTGGCATTCCCTTATCTTCATTAGCCTTGTAATTTAACGATAGGTCGTCACCTATAGACGAAGTAACCATCGGAAAGCAAATAATAATTAACTCTGATGGTCACACCCTAAAAGTCACATGAATGCTTGCGTTGGATCTCTGAGATCCATATCCCCAATTTCATCATATTTCACCTAAAAATAGAGATTTCCTAAGGGGTCATTCCTATGGACACAAGTTTGAACTTATCTCAACTGCGCATGCGCGTCGGCTAAGTCCGGACACATCGCCTCGAATCGATCACAACCGGACAGATACATGTGTCGATTCCTACGGACACAAGTTTGAACTTATCTTCAACAACAACATTGTGTACGACATGTCCGCTCTTACACAACAACAACATCAAAGAAGAAGAAGAAGAAGGTTACGACGGTTATCACGTCGACTCAGGTTATGAACATTACAATTGTTGAACAGTTATTGGGAGTTAACGTGAAACAAATGAACAATTCTTCTAGCTGTGAATAGTTATGCCGGTTAGTTTTGAAATAAATCTTTGTCTGAATAAGGGACGAGGCCCAGTCGTTGAGGTCGTCGTAGCAGATCCCGGTTGCGCAGTCGACATGTTTGCGAAGGCGAATTTCTAATACCAGGTCTCACCTGTTGATTACCACTGTTCCTTTGATCAATTGCAATAAAATCTCTTCTATTTTTTCTGAATATTTGTTCGTGCTCACCTTTCACCAACCATGACCTTGGTGTATGTGCTTCGCGCATAACCTTACCGCTGCACCATGAATTGTTATGTCTGTAAACAATTAGATCATCTTTCTGGACTTCAGGTAAGTTTCTCGCTCCTCGGTCGTAGTAATGTTTTTGGCGTAATTTGGCCCTATGAATGTTGGATTCGATGTTTTGAGGATTGATTGGCTTTATCTGTAGATCGGATTCATTGAAATTCAGTCCATCATTCAACCAGCGGCCTAGCATTAGTTGGCTCGGAGAGAAGTTAATATCTGGGATGATGCTAGGATCCTGTCCCGTTTTTTCACACTTCCGCAACATGGTTTTTACTATTTTTACTCCTGTTTCTGCTAAGGCGTGACCTTGGCTGTAATTTGGGCTACTTGTTGTTAGTCTGATCTCGTTTTGCTCCGCATATTCCTTGAATAATTTACTTCAGAAAGGATTGTTGTCAGCAATGATTTCACTTGGGAATCCAAATCTTGCGAACATATTTTTAACTTATTTAATGACGTTTATAGAATCTTTAGCTCTTATTTTGTCATATTCAATCCATTTTGAGAAATAATCAATTATGATGAGGTAGGCTTTGCCCTTGAATTCCATTATATCCATACCTATTTTTGCTCAGTCTTAGTCAGAGAACGAGATGCGTATGCTATTGACGGTGGATCGGCACTTTGCCCAGTTAGCTTTGAGATAAAATTCATGCTGTTCAGTTGATGGAGTTTGTCCAAGAATTTTATTAGGCTCCAGGGGTTGTCGGTTGCCAATTTTGGTACTTTATTGATTTCCTCTTCGATGTATCGGGTGATTTTATCCTCGTTGTGGAAATCGATAGGCTGTTTCGTTCCGAATATAGATGATACGGGATTGCATAGGAGTGCTCGATCGATGGATTCTTCCAGACTGTAGTAGTGATTGCAATTCGGTTTTGATTTGGACAATTTGTTGTGGTAGAGTGTCATCGATGTTACAAGATTTTTCTTCGATGTCCGCGAGTTTGGATTTTAGTTCGTTGTTTTCGCGTTTAAGTTGGACCATATCTCGCATTTAACGCAATTCATTATTGACTGTTCGTACCGTTTGCCGGGTGAATGCTCTGCTACCAGATTGTTACGCCACGAACCAATGCTCGTTTACGCCTTGAACAAATCGCACGCTGGGAGCGGTATACTGGTATAAGCCCAAAATCGTCGATTTCCATCGGATTGGGCTCGGCGAGCTGTAAGGGTTTTATGATAGTTCAAAAAAGAGGCCTCGTTGAAAGATTAGAATCGCAAAATACCATCTCAACCATGAACAACCATTTGCAAAATCTTTCCTAAAGTTCTGCTTTTATACTTATACCTGTATTACTCCAAACAATCAGATTTTTGTACCAGTATTGCCCCCAGCGTGCGAAATGTTCGTTTGAGGGGTTAGAAAATAAAGGGAACTTTTCAACTGGGAATAAAATAAATGTATTTGTTTCGTGGACGATATGAGAACTGAAAAAAAAGGGAGCCTCTTTCAAAAATAGATTATTAATAAGGGTGAAAATAACCTTTCTTTCTGACTAGATTAGAAAGAAAGGCCCCTCTGAGGACATCACCACCTCCCTTCGCTACCACCCGATCACCTAGCCATCTGACGTCATAGGCTCTTACGGCATAGGCTTTGCTGTACTAGTTGGCCTCCTGCCAGCCGTCTGACGTCATACGCTCGTGCGTCATAGGCTCTGTCGTACTAGTTGGCCTCCTGCCAGCCCTCTGACGTCATAGGCTCGTGCGTCATAGGCTCTGACGTACTAGTTGACCCCCTGCCAGCCGTCATACGCTCGTGCGTCATAGGCTCTGACGTACTAGTTGGCCCCAGCCAGCCCTCTGACGTCATAGGCTTTGACGTACTAGTTGGGCTACTGCCAGCCGTCTGACGTCATACGCTCGTGCGCCATAGGCTCTGACGTACTAGTTGGCCTCCTGCCAGCCGTCTGACGTCATACGCTCGTGCGTCATAGGCTCTGACGTAGTGGCCCGCCGGTCGCTTGTGTTCTGACGTGATCTGAGGGAAAGGGTGAAAAAAATATGGGAGCCTCTTTCAAAAATAGATTATTAATAAGGGTGAAAATAACCTTTCTTTCTGACCTTTCTTTCTCGTAGGACGTTTTTCGGGAGGTTCCGGCCACGATCGCGTAAGAACGACAACTGTCTGTCTCCTCGTGGTAGGGTCTGTCGATTCCTGACGATGCCTGACGTCACAATTGTAGTGGTCAAGCCATCGTCAGCTGACGTATGTCGGGGCACAGGCGATCGTGACAATATGTAAATATAGGTAGTTTGTAGTAGTAGTATGTAAATATAGCTACCAATATTATAAATTTTACCAACAGTGAATTATGTTACATTACTATAGTTGCCAACATAGGTACCTAGTTTAGATAATCACATTTAAGATAATCTGTTCTTGTTGAAGACTTGAGCCCCTACTGAAGTCACACCAGGAATTAACAAGATAACCCAACGTTGAGTATTCCATTTCACGTCTCAACTGAAAACAAGTGGCCGAAGTCGCGTTTAGAAAACCATGAGTTCAGCAGGCAAGGTACATATTACAAGCTTTTTGTTGATTACCAAAAGAAACAGACAGGTTCTTTTAACTAGATATAAGCCTAAACTGTAGCCGTTGAGTATCAGTATTGTTTCGCGTATGAAGAGGGTATATTATAATTTTGTGGCTATAATATTACAGCCACAATATATGGAATCGCCGCCTAGGTGTGATTTATATTGAAAATATTCGGGAAAGGGCGGATGATACCCCGTAATCATTGGCAAATAAGCCTGTTGTTGAGAACCCACAGTGTCTGGTTTGATGACCTAGGTTCACAGGGAACGATTCCAACGGACAAAGTGAACTATTGATAATCACGAGCAAGCAAAACAGATGAAAAGTGGGAAACGACTCGGGAAAACGAAGGATAAGGTTGTGATTCCGTTGCAACGCCTCTGCAGAAATGATTCCGGCAAACGCGTTGCTGTACCTGTAATGTACGGATTTCCGTCCGGTACAGATTTTACCGGTCCAGCTTTGTCTTGTCAAGTGGCACATCCCTCTTTCAACAACATTTAATTTTAATTTGGGGTACGATCTCTAATCGACTGACTTGATCGGAATACTTGGAGCTGACCTCCTCTGTCTGAGGAGATACTAAGTGGACATACCTATTGTTCATTAATATAATAAATTGTATAATAATTGACCACTTTTTTAGTAGAAAATTTATCCCACTCTGTACAAAGGCGAATATTTATCCCACTCTGTACAAAGGCGAATATTTATCCCACTCTGTACAACCTGAGGTAGGTATACCTATTTTCTTCATTTATTTTATTTCATTCAAATACACTGGGTTTGAATGATACCAATATTTTCAATTATTATTATTCATTTACTGTTCATAGGAAAATAAGTCGCACCTTGCTCACATAAAAAATACGCGTAGTAAAATGCGCAAATAATAAATTGCATAATGCAAAAATTTGGATTATATCAATATCATAATATGATATTGATATAATCCAAATTTTTGCATTATGCAATTTATTATTTGCGCATTTTACTACGCGTATTTTTTATGTGAGCAAGGTGGGACTTATTTTCCTATGAACAGTAAATGAATAATAATAATTGAAAATATTGGTATCATTCAAACCATTGTTCAAACCATTCAAACCATGTATCATTTCTTCTCGGGCTGACGACGCTGTACAGCGAAAATTTCCACTTTTTCCAAATGTAGTACCTAAGTGTTTTCTATAATTTTCATCCTCCTGTTCGTTCATTCAAGTTCATATCATAATATGATATTGATATAGTCCAAATTATATGATAAGATATGAATCTCTTGATATGATATTGATATAATATATCAATATTATATCAATTAATCTGGATTATTATCTTTCAATTTTCAACCTTTAGAATTCAAGGAAAAAAAATCGTATAAACCTTCTTTAAAATTTCATGTTCTTCGTAGAATCCTACGGAAAAAGTCACCAAAATTGAATATTTTCCTGGATAGGCGTTCGTTTTATTTTGTCTTGTCTCGTAGTAAAAAAAAAAAATAGGGAACCAAACGCTTTTTGAAAATTATTTTACATTCGTTAGAGACTAGGAATTGAGGAACATTAAAAATAATGGAAGAAACTAAATGGGTTAGGCAATGAGCTCACATGAACTCAGGTGATGGGTTCCTGCCTCAACAGGTACCTATCAAAAATCGAAAAGTAGGTCGTATTATTTCAATCTTCCTTCAATACTCAGTTTGATAGTGCCCTTTCTGACATTGCAATCGAAAGGTGATTCAAGCGTTAATATGAGTAGCCTACCTCTCTCAACTCAAAGAAGCGTAAGTCCTGTTTCCGGACTTACAATTTTGGACGGTAGTTTTTTTTTGAAATTTCTAGGTTTCTGATCATTTTCGAAATATAGAATTCTATGAATCATTAGAATCCGAGTTGGTAAAGAAAAAAGTCGGTTCTCATTCAAAATGTATTATTTTGAATGGGACCCACCTTTTCCCTTTCAAACTGAGATTTTACGTATCTTGGAATGGAGAACATGCCATTTTAAAGAAGGTAAGTAAATGAGAGTTTCTTGTTTTATCCCTCGAATTCCGAAGGTCGAAAGTTGGGAATAATTATTAAATAGGTACATACAAATTAATAATATATAATATATATTATGCTCGGACCCTGCATATTATGCAGGGTCCGAGCTGTCCATAATTTCACCTTCTTCAGATTCTTCCATATTGTGGGCAGAACAATCAGCAATTGGTAACGGGGATTAGGCACTGAATGACTGACGAGAATGAGTGAAATATGAAGTATAATGAAAATGCGGAAAATTAATACTACTGGACAATATGGCACAACTCCCACTGTGGGCACGTAACTGACAACAACATTAGCGCAATAGCTCAGGTACACATAGGTGAGGACTAACTAAAGTCACGACTAACTAAAGTGAGTCACTTTAAGTGACTTTTAATGTGTGGAGTAGTTCATAACCGTTCTGTAGAGTGCGCTGTCAGCGGCGTGAGACCCGGGGGTGAGGGCTCCATCCATGGTTCCGTCACGGCCATTCCTGACCATTACGCCTGTCCTCAGACGTGGCATGGCCAGGGACCGTATCTGGAACAAGATAAAGATCTCGGAGAACTAACTGTAACACGTACCACTCGGCCATACTGACAAAATTTGGCCGTAATAGAACAAAATATGCTGGCAACACCAGTTACGAATTCAGGTATAATTCACACATGACAGAGATTGACTTGAAGTTAATAAGAGCGCTTTAGCACAAAGTACAGAGCACAAGCCTCTGATGATAACATCCATAGTAACAGGCAGCATGACCAACCATGTGGCGATGGGTAGTCAATAATCACTGAAGATCAAACAGCTCATGCAAGCTCCTTTGGCTTGGTAACGTAAAGGGTCAGGCACATAGGCCAGCTGACCAAATCACAAAAGTTGTAAACCAGTTCATAGGTTCAACCACCAACACAACGTTGAACGAAGCACAGGCAAGTAGGTATTGTATGAGGTCAGGTCAATGTGTAACCAACATCCAGTGCCAATAGACTATAGCTGCGACTTTGTATTAGTACTAATTAGTAGGTACTAATACAGAATACAGATTACAGAATCTGCACAGTCCTAAAATCTACGGCACAACAGTTGGGGTTGCGAGGGCGAACTACCGCTGACGCTTACTGCTGCGTATACTCACAATCAACAACCATAACACAAGTACGTATCCGTCTGGGTACACAAGGAAATCCATATGCCTGGTTCAATGAAATTTATGAAGACAAAGGCTCCATAGTGGGAGAGGTCGTTAGTATCGTACGATCTAAAATCAATCGGATTCATTGTCCTCTGAAGGTTCAGGTAACATTTCCATACTAGGAATAGGTCTAACTCTGTCATGGGAGAATTTGAATGTTCGCTTGCCAGACATGGCTTGCAATAAATATCTGTCATTGGGTAACACTTCAATGACTTTAATTCCTCGAAATTTAGGGTCAAGTTTCGTCTGACACCGTGGTTCATTAGCAATCAAAACTAGATCTCCAAGAGAATGTAATTTTACCTTTGCTTTGGTCTTGTCGAACCGTGATTTATTGTATTTATTTATTTATTTATTTATTGTATGTTTTTATTTATTGTATTGGGCATCTTTAATCATATTGTTGGTAGCTCGATTCCTAACTTCGTCTAAATTAACTCTCACTGGACCAATAATCGATTCACAAGGGGTAATTAGATTTACAGGCTTAGCAACTTTACCAATCATCATTTCCAAGGGAGATGCACGGGTGACTCGATTAATAGTGCTATTTATAGCAAGTTGGATGTCATCTAGCGCTGACTGCCATGAACGGTTATCAGCAACTTCGACTGCGGTGAACATGTTTGTTAGAAGAGACATGACTCTTTCGACTTGTCCGTTTGCACGAGGTGCTCCAGTCGCGATCAAATGAAGATTAATTTGGTTTTGGGAACAGAATTGTTTGAAATCGGAACTTATGAAACAACGTCCTTGATCGGCGATTATTTGTGAAGGACTTCCAAATAAGGAGACTGCGCGTTTAAGAGCCCTAGTCACGTTCCCTGTGTCGAGTTTGCGGGTATGTGTCAATAAAACAAATTTTGTGAACCCACAAATAATAACGATTACGTATTCCTTTGAATCGTTTCGGCCGCTAAGTTTCCCAGATATATCAATGTGAATAGTGTGCCACGGGATCGTGGTTTTTGGAATAGGATGCATAGCAATTTGAGTTTTTCCTGAAGAGGATTTGGCGAGTTTGCAAGTCAGAACATAACGGTTCATGTGTTCAAACCAATAATAATCACTCAATTTTTCTAGCGTCTTTTCCCATCCCAAGTGCATTAACGATTCATGTAGGTACATTGTTGACAACTGACCATTTATACACATGGGGAACTATAGGGAGACAACGTGAGCGGTAATTTCGTTGAATTATTCGACACAAAACACCAGACCTAATTTCGTACGTATTTTTGACTTCTTCGGATAACTCGTCGTTTTCTATTTTAGAAATAATGGAACAAATGTCGGGGTCTTGTCTTTGCGAAATTAGAATCCAATCATCTGGTAACGCTGTGAAGTCAACACGCAATATTTCGGGAGTCGTTTTATGATGTTTTGAAAGGGAAGGCTGAACATTTTTGACCTTCGGCAGGTCTGCTCCTGCATCTGATGAAGATTCCGAGAAAAGGTTATTTTCAACTAGCGTCGTCATGAGTGATTCACCGGTCTTTTGTACTTCGGGCAATGGAGGTTAAGTAAGGTCTGACGAAAAGGGATATCTTGACATGAAGTCAACGTGTTGCATTCGTTTGGCATCACGAAATTTTATTTTGAAATCAAAACTTTGAAGATATGCCCACCATCTATGCACACGAGTATGTAATTCTTGTTTGAAATAAGATTCCTTCAGCGATTTACAATCGGTGATTGCAGTGAATGGATGATATTGAAGGTAAGAATGGAAGTGGCGAATGCCCTTCACGAGTGCAATGGTCTCTAATTCATAGGAGTGATGTCGACTCTCATTGACTGTTGCTCTCTTGCTAAAATAGCCTACTACTCGGGGTTTCTTATCGTACAATTGTATCAATATTGCTCCGAATCCTAAACTACTAGCATCACAGTGTAATTCCGTCGGCTTTTGAGGATCAAAAATTACTAGAACTGGCTCAGAAGTCAAACAAGAAATCAATTTTTGACGAGCTTCTTCGTGTTCTGGCAACCACTTGAGGGTACCTTTAGATGAAAATAATCGGTACAGAGGGGCTGCAATCAAACTAAAATCCTTAATGAATTGCCTAAAATATGAGGCTAACCCAATAAATGATCGTAAAGCAGAAACTGTACTTGGGGGTTTCAGATTCGCCAAAACTTCAACTTTCCTTGAATTGGGCCGAATTTCACCCTGACTAACCTCATAACCAAGATAAAGAACTTGAGTGACTAAAAATGAACATTTCTCGAGGTTCAAAACAAAACCTGCTGACGTAAGAGCTTGTAAAGTTTCGTCTAATCTAAACAGTGCTTCATCTACTGATGTTGCTATGATCATAAGATCGTCCATAAAAGCTGCAACATGAGTGTGTGCAAGTGATCCTAAAGCTTTCAATACAGCACGGGTGAAACAACTTGGACTATTCCTTAATCCCATAGCCATCTTCAAGTATTCATAATGACCATCGGGTGTCACAAGCCAGTATATTCGATCGAATCTTCCGCAATTGGAATTTGGCAAAATCCTGAAACTAGATCAAGAAGGCTCAAATATTTAGCTCCTGTTAAACGTGCAATTTGGTCTTTTATCAAGGGCATCGGATGCGATTCCGGAATAGTGTTCAAATTCAACGCTCGGAAATCAGTGACCATTCTCAATTTACCGTTCTTTTTAGGAACTAACAAAATGGGACTTGAAAAAGCTGATGTACTCGGGCGGATAATGCCTGCTGCTTCCAGCTCAGCAATATGTTCACGCACTACCTGCTTGTCGGCGGGAGAAAGAGGATAAGGGCGACGATGAACGATTTTATTGGGGTCATAAAGACGAATTTTCATTTCACCTGTAGTTACTGTTGTTTTTGGTAAACCTCTAGAGAAAGATTTGCTGTACTTTTGAAGAATAGAAAATAATTCAGATTTCCGGTCGTTATCCAGATCAGTCGTAATGTTTTCTAAAGTGAATGGCTGTGAGAGATGACAAACTTGGTGATTTTCTGACTCAAAATGACGTGAAATTGATTCGACAGTATTATCAACAATTCTTACACAACATGGAATATCAATGGCAATGGAACTTTTCGTGTAGCTCGGTCGGCTGAGGTGCATTCTGAGAAGAATCAGGGGTGACCCAAGGTCCCTCACTAGTACCTGACTCTTCCGAATGAAAATACAAGTACGAGAGGAAATCAACGCTCTCGTTATCAACGAGAGGAAATCAACGCTCTCCCTTCGCTAAAATGTCTCTACCAATGATGACATTAGATGTTATGCTATCATCGGGAACAATATGAAAATAAATTGACAACTCATTATCATTAACAAATACGTCCGAAACAACTTGTGAATTACTAATAACCTTCGATGAACCGATTCCGCTTAGAATGACAGGTTGCTCGAAAATTGGTCCATGAAATTTAGAACTTATTTTACGACGAAGTAAGCTAAATTCGCTACCAGAATCAAATAAATAATCGAACTTCTCACCTTTATGGAATAATTCGCCAGTGGGGTTGACGGCACATAAGCCGACATCCTTCTCGGCTCCTTTCCAGTCCGGCTGCGAGTAAGGTCCACCCTGTTTGGCTCCAGGAGTCCCGTTCCTTCGTTGATCACATCGGTTGGCCAGGTGTGAGAAGGAGTTGCATTTGAAGCATGCTAGCCGTTGACGTCCGTTGTCCTTCCGGGGTGTTGAGCGGTTGGGAGATGAGGTGGCTTGTTCAAAGTTTTGGTTTATTATCTTCGATAATGAACCATTGGAATCGCCCAAAGAAAAACATTTTTTAACCCCCCCCCTCAAAATTTGTTGGTTTACGTTTCAAGATACGTAGATTCAGAAAATCGAATAAAAAAAAATCCGTCCGTCACCCGTACGCCGTACGCGCCACTTTGCCCAGTTAGCGTTGAGCTAAAATTACGAAATTTGGTTTCTGGGTTTGGACCAGCCCCACAATGATCCTCGAAACTTTTCATAACCCTAGGTCAAGGGGAAGGGGTTCAAAATGAAATTTAAAATTTCGACGATGTCTTATCTCCAAATATTTAACTGAACTTTAGTTCACCTTTGAATGACCTGAAAAATTACGAATCTTTTAAGACCAATTGGATTTTTGTGCGACCAGCCGTTCGTTCACAGTGACCGCGCAAAGTTTTAGGAAAAACACTAAACTTTCGCGCCGAAAACGGCCGTTATGTGACCCAACCCCCAGACGCCAAGAATAAAACTACCTTTTTTCATCTTCCCGGTAAACTACAGTCTAAAAATTTTAACCGTGAGTTGGGGATAGACCACATTGCAATATTCACTCGGTTTCTTGTCTGTAAAATTGTTTAAATAATACCTACCTATTTGTTTATAGCATTTTGGTCGCAAATCCAACGTACGAAGATGAATCAGTGGGAGTCAGATCAAGTTGACTAGCGATCATGGACGCTGGGGTGTCGATTGAATCGAATTCCGTGAGGAAAAGGGTTTTAAAATCAGTCCAGTTCACGTCAGGGTAGGTATTATGCGAGAGCCAGCGAGCTGCAGAACCCTTGAAGGCGTTACTCAGTGAGAGGACCAGATCGCTCCCTTCACGAGGGTGGTCGTGGAGACACATATCGACGGTGTGCAGCCATGCTCTCGGGTCACTTTCGATGTCGGGATTAAATTCGGGTAAAAACAGCAAACGACTTACGGGTAACGTCTGGGGTGCAGCTTGAGGTAGTTTGGATACCAATTGTTCCAAAATTCGCTCTAAGTTCCGTGACTGCTGTTCCATCTTTCGCATCATGAAATGCTGACTGTCATCAGTGGGAGAAAATCCCACTTCTGATGCAGGGTCCGAGCTGTCCATAATTTCACCTTCTTCAGATTTTTCCATATTGTGGGCGGAACAATCAGCAATTGGTAACGGGGATTAGGCACTGAATGAGTGATGAGAATGAGTGAAATATGAAGTATAATGAAAATGCGGAAAATTAATACTACTGGACAATATGGCACAACTCCCACTGTGGGCACGTAACTGACAACAACATTAGCGCAATAGCTCAGGTACACATAGGTCCTCTCCTTACAACTCTCCGACTCACTAAAGTGACTTTCAATGTGTGAAGTAGTTCATAACCGTTCTGTAGAGTGCGCTGTCAGCGGCGTGAGACCCGGGGGTGAGGGCTCCATCCATGATTCCGTCATATAAATGATTCAAAACCAGTGTATTTGAATAAAATAAAATACATGAAGAAAAGAGGTATACCTACCTCAGGTTGTACAGAGTGGGATAAATATTCGCTTTTGTAAGCGATAAAAAAAGTAGTCGATTACAAAAGTAATCGTGTGGCGCAATTACTTTTGTAGTCGTAAATGCAGTCGATTACTTTCACGATTACTTTCGATTACACGAAAGTAACGCCTTACTCTGGAACAGAATAAATACCATCTTATAAAAACACCATCTTATTCAGCGTATGAAAAAAAAACCCTCTAAAATGAGGTTCCACATGTCAGGCTGTTTCATTTTGGGAATTTATTGGTAATTTTTCGCTCCCAAAACTTTTCAAAATCCCCCTTAGTGTGGCCCGAATCTGCCCATCTACGAACTTGTCCTTTTTGATTGCCAGGAAGGATTTTTGGTGCAAATTTAAACTTTTTATCTCAAATCTATCGAGAGATATCATCTGGAATGACACATACATAAATATGCAGGGTGTCACATTCCGTGACGGTCACAGGCTAGGAATCGATTCTAGAACTAATTTCTGGTCGAAGTTAACGAAGTTAAAAATTGAGTTTTTTCAATTTTAAGGTTTTTTCCCTGTTTTTGACTTTATCACACTGAAATAGCCATAACTCCTTCAATTTAAATGAAAATTAAAATCTGATTACACCGTTGGAAAGAACACAAATTGGCCTATCCGACCTACTGATGAAAAAATAGCCAAAGTCCAACATTTGAAGATTTCTTCACAATCGCCATTTTGGTTTATTATCTTCGATAATGAACCATTGGAATCGCCCAAAGAAAAAATATTTTTACGGTAAGGAAAAAACTAATTTTTTTATTAAATTGTTGATTCTTTAAAAAAAGAACTTAATTCTTTTTTAAAAATAAATAATTCTTTAAAAATGAGTCATATTTTGATGGGCATAACTTTAGATCCTCCAGAAGCTGATTCTTGTGTCTGATTCTCTTGTTTCATGTGTCCTACAGGTTGGTGAAATTTTTCGTGCAGCAGGTTCAGAATTCCAGAAGCTGTCTGCGCTCATAGTCACCCTTCATTCCTTAGATGAACCCGGGTTAGCATTGATCAACCAACCACAAACCTTTTGTATAATCTTTTCCGGATAATAGATTATACTAGGCGATTGACCATATTCATCGCCAACGTTTGACCAACCAACGTTTATATTATTATCATGATACGATTCGCGAGGCTGTAAACAACAATAAAATTTATGGTTTATTCATATTTACAGAAGATCTTCCAGCGAGAGAAAGGTGTTTGAAGATGCCTCCCCTCCTGAAAGACAACAAGTGGTCCCTGAAAACCAGCAGGTAGGGTCCTCAGAAGTCACCCTCAACATGCTCAATGCCTACGAGCCTAAACTCCTTTGTTTTTCTTTATAGGAAGCTCATTTTTACCTCAAAGTGAAGGGTTCAGTAAGCTGAATGCAACTAAAAAAGGAAATCTGAAATAGCTCCAATTTTGAAGAAGTTATGACCATTTGAAATTGCTGAATATTACTCTTTTCCCCCTAACTGGGGGAGAAATAGGGGCAGGGGACAAAATGTACAAAAGGCACTCCCTTGGATGGGAACAAACGTGTGTGCAAAATTTCAGCTCGATCCGTTTTGTCTGCTGGGCTGTGGCCCAGTCAATGAAGAACGAAAGTGCGACATGGAGGTTTTTAATTACTCAACTAAAAAAAAAAAAAAAAACACGTTTCTTCACCTCCAGTTTGAGAGCGGAATGTGATATAGCAATTCTGACATCCCCATCTTATTCAGCGTGTAAAAATCTATAAAATGAGTTGTCACTTTCATTTTTCGGATGACCCCCCCCCCCCCCACCCACACACACATCTCCAAACCCCCCTCAGCTTCTGGTCATTTCAACGCTGAATTCGACGGTAAAGTCAGAATTGTGATATCGCATTCCGTCAACAGATTAGAGCAGAATAACCATGAAGATCAAGTAAAAACCAAGTTTCTTTATCTTCAAAGTATTAGAGTTTGAGAACAAAATAAGATGTCGCAATAATTGGAATTATTCCGTGTCACTCGTCGGAATGTTCCATTTTAGGAATTTATGAAGAATACCCCCCCCCCCCTAAAACTCCCCAAAACCCCCTTAGAATGGCCCCATTATACCCATCTACGAACTTAGCCTGTCGATTGCCAAGACTGATTTTTGTGCAAATTTGAACTTTTTATCTCAATTCTATCGGGAGTTATCATCTGGAATGACACATAAAAATAATATATATATTTCCTCTTACAAAATGTGTGGTACTGCCTGGTTAATGAAAAAAAAGTCCCCAGTCATGCAGCATGACTATAAGAGCGAATTTTCTAAGAAAGAATTGGTTTTATGTAAAACGTCTTCATTAAAGAACATGATGTCCATGAAGAACATCTCAAGTATCAACAACGTTTCTTCATCTTCAAAGTGCTCCAGTTTGAGAGCGGAATAAGATATAGCAATTCTGCCTTCCCCATCTTATTCAGCGTGTAAAAACCTTAAAAATGAGGTGTCACTTGACAGACCGATTCATTTTTGGGTGAACCTCCCTCCTAAAAAACTCCTCAAAACCCCCCTCAGTTTTTGGAATTTTCAAAGCTGAACACGACGGCGAAGTCAGGATTGCCATATAGCATTCCTTCATAAGATTAGAGCAGATTAACGATGAAGAACGTATTCTTTATCTTCAAAGTACGAAATTAGGTATCTCAATTCTGACTTTACGATCGTATTCATCATGTAAAAACCTTTAAAATGAGGTGTCACTTGTCAGACTTTCATTTTTTGGATGAACACCCCCCACCCAAACTCTCCAAAACCCCCCACAGATTTTGGACATTTCAACGCTGAACACGATGGTGAAGTCAGAATTGCGATATCGCATTTCGTCATCAGATTAGAGCAGACTAACCATGAAGAACATAATATACCTTGATATTACCTTGATATTAATAATACCTTGATATTATCAAGGTTCAACCACGTTTCTTCATCTTCAAAGTACTAAAATTTGAAATAAGATATCGCAATAATTGGAATTATTCCGACTTCACGATCGTATTCAGCGTCTAAAAACCTTTAAAATGAGGTGTCACTTGTCAGACTTTCATTTTTTAAGTGACCCCCACCCCAAACCCCCCTCAGCTTTTCTATATTTCAACTGTAAACACGACGGTGAAGCTGTCATATATCATATATGATATATGTATATATCATGCAATATTGCCCAATTATCAAGTAAAACCTTGTGATAGCTCAATTCCCCTTTTCCCCTTGCTCCAGCCATAAGATGGGGAAAGGTGTCATTATATTCAAAATATCTATTTGATGTTTATTCCGTAGGAGGAACGTGTTTCTAGACGCCTGATGAAATACGAGGACAACGAAAAGGTGGCCATATTGAAGTGGCTAAGTGAAAACCGCATGTTTCGTCACGTGCGAGGAGACAAGGTGTGGATAGAAATGGAAAAAAAGTGAGTGGAATTGGTTTTTAATACCGACATATTCAGTCAAATTGATCTCTGGCTCTCGGTTTGTCCCCACTCCCTCGGAACACATAAATATAACGTAGCGGAACATATAACCTACTTCAGTCCTTCACGTTTACTCCCTTAACATTAGTGCTATAGGGGTTTAATTGTATAGTTCTGACTCCGAGACAAGGATTTTTAATATAATTCACTTTTATTCTCATTAGTATCTCAGTAGGGAGTTTAACAGGAACCAACTGTCAGTTCCATGAATCACAAATAAAGCGCTAAGATCGCATCGTTGTAACCTACCCACCTGTTAATGAAGACTATATTATTAATAAACAAGATACAAAACGTGTACCTACGCTATCTAATTTTCTAATTAAATCTTAGAACATCCTGCATGGTGTCAGGTGTGCTACCGGTTATTGCTTAAATAATAACTCGTGGTAATATAAAGATCGTCCTGATTCGTGTTGGAAGTTCAACGCCGAATATTACCAAAAGGTTGACTGGCTTTGCGGATGTGAGGTAACAAATAAAAAATTATCCTAGTAACAAATTATCCTAGGGTAGACGCCTGATTAGTGATATCTTCGTTCCTGGGGTAGACACCCGATCAGTAATACGAGTACCTTCGTTCCTGGGGTTGATACCTATGGGTGTTGGTGATACATATTTTTGTTCCTAGGGTAGACACCTGATTAGTGATATCTTCGTTCCTAGGGTAGACGCCTGATTAGTGATATCTTCGTTCCTGGGGTAGACACCCGATCAGTAATACGAGTACCTTCGTTCCTGGGGTTGATACCTATGGGTGTTGGTGATACATATTTTTGTTCCTAGGGTAGACACTCGATTCGTGATATTTTTGTTCCTGGGGTGTTATCGCCCATTTATATACGATAATTTTATTTTATTTTTGTATTTGGAGCCGCCACTGCCTATGACAGAAGTACCCTGGGTAGATGGGTAGTTTGGTCATTAGTTCATTTCTGATTGTGATTTTTTTTTTCTTTTTGTCATCGGTTTTATTTCCATTCAGCCATATTTTACATTGTAGTTGTTATAAGTTTTACTATTTAGATACCAAAAGTGAATAAAATGATTGCTTCAGGCGGGAAAATTAATTGAACAAAAAAATAAATACAATTCTATATGGATCTTTTCACTTCCTGTTACTATTATTGTTCACATACTGAAAGGGTGATTTAGTTCTTCGTTTATGCTATTAAAAAATAATTGTTTTTCACCGTCCAACACTATACGCTCCATTACGATATGCTCCAATGTTTCTTCTAGTTGCTCGCAGTATTGTTGCTCGTTGTCGAGTACTCGGATTTTCAACAGAATTCTGTTTAGCATAACCGTGTTTAATTAAAAGTGCTACTCCAGCTCGTCCGTCTTGTCGATCTTCTCGTAGAGTGGTAACCTTTCATATTGTAGGTTCGCGTTGGGTGGAACCAAGTTTCAGACACAACAACTGCAGTTACATTATTCATATCAAGATAATGTTCTAAACTGCCTTTGTTTCTAACCAATGATCTCGCATTCCATTGTATAAATCGTATGTTCTCCTCTCTATTAATTGTAGTCATTTTTATTTATATTTTTATATATTTATTTATATTACCGTGTTATTAGTTTTAATAAGTGTCAGAAAGATTGTCTTGATTGCTTCGTTGATCACAGTATTGTTTAATGTTCATGTTTTGTAGTATAAGTCGTAAAAATTCTTCGACTTTTCTTCCTTTTCACCATTGAATATAAGCAAACGAGTTCCTCAAGCTCTGATTCGGACTCCAAATCAAGGAGATAGGTAGTCAATGTCCGGCGTTGAGGAAGCAGACATCGTGACGCCTGGATTCTCGTGTACTGGGTTCAGTATGCGGTACTTCAACCCAGCCCACGCCCATCACCGCACAAGCCACGCGTGGGCTGTGCGTGGGCTGGGTTCAATATGCGGCGGGCCACCTCCAAGCAGGGGGGGGGGGAGATACACATCCCGACAGAACAACTCATCCCGGGATCCCACTCTGCCAGCACAGTTCCTACTCCAGGTCGCAACCTGCCAAGGATCTCCCTATTCTGTTCACTGTAAAGGATTGTACAGGGGAAAAAGTACTTGCATCCTTAAACATGACCCATGCATACAGAGTCCATACACCTCACATTTGTACCAGTAGTCCCATACACACTTGCACACCAGCATACGCACTCCCATGCACGCAGACGTTCACATCCACTGACTGTTTTCACCTACTCACTCCCTCCCTCCTACTCCAAGCCCTGTGGGTCACCGGCGAGTTGGGACGTCCTCCTAACCGGGTCAAGGCTCCCGAGGCAAAGCCTGAGAGTCTATAAAGCCCACCAGGATCCGCCAGAATCTGATCGATACTGGCTCCTGCCAGTCCCCAATAACGCCTGGCGTCCTCGTAGTGTGGGCAGTGCAGGAGCACTTGGTCCTAGGACAGAAGTACCCTGGGTAGGCAGTTACTTCTTTCCAAGGGACAAACTACCCAGAGTAGGTACTTCTTTGGAATTGGGATGAAGTCACCTAGATTTTCTAGATCTTTCCATTTCACTGATTAATGGAAGACATAATTTCTTCATTTACAGTAAAGATACTTACCGACATAACCGTTCATAATACTTCAAATCATACAGTAGTTCACAAACATGCCGCTTTCCATAGTATGATTAACAGGGCTCTGTCTGTACCAACGGATGAAGAAAGTCTGGCCAAAGAAAAATTATTTATCAAAAGCATAGCTGCGAGTATAGGTATGGCGGGGATCTTTTTGATTCAATATGGAATAGGGTTCATAGGAAAAAGAGTAGGGAAGGAATTTCAAATTTAGTTAGGGAAGCTTCAGCTGAGGAAACGTTTTGGGTTAGCATACCGTATTATGGGAAAATTTCAGACAGGATTGGTAGAATATTCTCTTCTAAAGGGTTTAGAGTAGGGTATAAAACTAAAAATAATCTAAAATCTTTATTAGGTTCAGTTAAGGATAAGATTAATATGGACAATATCATTCTTACACCAATATACCCGCCTCCAATGGTGCCAATTTCGGATTTGTTTCAGAAATGTCGTACCCGGCAGATCATACCAAAGCATGAAAAACCATTTCCGCACAATCCTCGTCAAGAGGCTGGACGACTACGATTTCCTCACAGAGGTCGAGAAGAGCTTGATCAGATATAAGGGGTAAGAAATAATATAATAGTGGTCATACATACGTGTCTGATTACTAGGGATGACACCAAGGTTAGTATATAAAACTAAAATCCTACCACCTAAAATCACCAGTTTCTTTTTAAAATCAACCTTTTCTCCTTTCCGGCATTTTTTCAGTGGCATTCACGTCGTTCACCTCTGGGAATCACCTTGTGTGTACAGGGTGTCCCAGTATGAATTTTTTCACTTCTAAGATATTTTTTGTGTGCGGTCCTAACAGAAGTGTGCGGTCCGTTCTTGGTTAGCCGTACTGTATTTTTAGTTAGTGAATCTAATGTAGTGAAGGGTAAACTAATTTCGACGAATGGTTCCCATTTTCACGTTTATGAAGCGATTCTCTATCAATAAAAATTCTAAACAAAAATCATGCATCAATAATTAACCCCATTGTTAATTATTGCTAAGACGCACTGACCGGGGGTTCTCAAGTATTCAACAGAACACAACATTGCTTTTAGAGGATTAAACGGCAAACAATACGAGCGAAACCTTGACAATTTTTTGGAACCGATTGAAATTTTGGCTACGCTCGACCCCGTCATTTAGAATTCCGGTTTGTCATGTAAATCTTTTCAACTCAGTATTCAGTTAGTTGTATGATTGAAGTGAATTCCTTCCTATCTCGACTCATTACGCCATTAACCCACTATGCATTGAGCGGATTGTCTAACTGATTTTTTTTTTTTTTTTTTTTTTTTTTTTGTAGTTTCTAGTTATGACCCGTCCGTGTTCTCATCATCATCAGCCGTCCGTACAAGCTCAAGATCTCAATTAATGTTTTTAGCTCAATTAATTTTACAAGCTCAATTAATTTTTCAATTCAATACAAGTAAATAAATTCAATATAAGTAAATAAATTCTGTATGAGTAAATAAATTCTTTCAATATAAGTATTTCACTTATTTTCTAAACTAAACTAGGGAGGGAAGACCGATAGCCGAGGTGGTGGCCGGTGGTCTTATTGTCTCTGAATACTACACTGATGAGGATGTGCACCTTCAGGAGCACCTCAAAGTTATAAAAAGTTCGATCGCACTGCAGTTCAGAGTTGCCCTGAACTGTCACGAATCTACTTCTGTTATTGTGTATTTATTCTTTCATGATCCATGCTCACTGTGAGGGCCTACTTTCTGTGATGCAGTATGGTACCTCACTATTTAAAGTTTTCCTTTTTACTAGCTGGATTTTTGGTTCAGTAGGTTTGGAGAAACGTTTTTGAGATAGTGTGAAGGATAATCTGTGTTACCGGGGGTATTGGGCCAGATTACAGGTAAGGTTTCATTACACTAGATCAGTGGTTCCCAACCCGTGGTCCGCGGACCACTTGTGGTCCGCGCCGAGTTTACGTGTGGTCCGCGGGCTGTTTCAGAGTACGTCTTATAATTCACGGTTTTCTTCATCAATACGAGTATAACAATGTTTTTACTGGCTATATAATGAGACATTCATCCTCGGAGATACGTTTGTTATGAAAGTATGCCACATGAGTAATGCTGTTTTTATTTCTGATTAACAAAAGTTAAAGTTATGGCAAACTGAAGTAGAGAAAGGATCTTTTGCTATGTTTAATCTGTTTTCTGAGTTTATAATAGAAACGGAAGGTATGAATATAAATAAAGAACAGCTGTCATCTTTGGTAAAGGCTTACATAGCATCGCTTCAAGGGTATTTTGACAACTATTTCCCTGCCAGTTCTGACGTCAGTTCTAAAAACTTGTGGGTGGCAAATCCTTTTTTACCACTCAAGGATATTGATCTTACACTTAATGAACAGGAAGAACTTATTGAGATATCTTCTGATCCTCAGCTTGAAGTTGTCAAAATACAATGTGACAATATTGCAAGCTTTTGGATCAAGTTACTTGATGAGTACCAAACCCTCAGCCAAAAAGCCTTGAAAATTCTACTTCCTTTCAATTCTACATATCTTTGTGAAACAGCATTTTCAACACTAAATGTTATTAAGAATAAGCATCGTAACAGTTTGTTGAAATTGGATGCTCCATTCAGGTTGAGTTTGACCTCTTTGAAGCCAAATATCGAAGATCTTGCCAGTAAAATGCAAAACCAAGGAAGTCACTGAGAGACTTAGTGTCATATTTTGTAAGCGTTTTACAATAGATTTATAATGTTTCTATAACTATATTAAGACTATAACTATGTTTTTTTTCTAATTACTTACTCTTAATACAATGTATATTAAAGGATTTAAAATATATTTCTCTACTTCTCAATTTAATTTACCTAGTTATAAAATCATGTGGTCCGCAGGCGTTTTCTTATAGATCTTGTGGTCCTCGAGGGAAAAAGGTTGGGAACCACTGCACTAGATTACAGGTAAGGTTTCATTACACTAGAGAGGCTCCAATAGCTCTTTCGGATAAGATGAAGGCTGAATTAAATCGTTTGCAAAAACTTGATATTATCACACCTGTGTCAGACCCAACAGAATGGTGTTCCCCGATTGTAGTTATTCCTAAAGGTGATACCGTTAGAATGTGTTGTGATTACTCAAGACTTAATAATTTCGTAAAACGTCCTTTTTTCCCGATCACTAACGTCGAAGTTATACTGGCTCGACTAAAGGGAACCTAGTATTTTTCAAAAATCGACTTAAATTCAGGATTCAATATGTTCAAATCCCTTCCCTTCAGAATCGCGTGTGCTCCAGAGTATTTTCGGCAAAAGTAGCAAAAATTGCACAAAAGTTGAAAGGAGTAGTTTTCCATATCGACGATTTTCTGGTTTTCGCTTCAACTAGAGATGAACACGATCAAATTTTAATGGAATTAATGAAACGATTCCATCAGGAAGGAATAACAATAAACAAGAATAAAAGTTAATTCAATGTTTCTAAATTATGCTATCTTGGCCATATTATATCGGATCATGTGATGTCAATAGATCCAGCTAGAGTAAAAGCTTTAGGTGAGTTCCCTTTTCCAACCAATAAAACGGAGGTGCAACAATTTTTGGGATTGATTAATTTCTCATCTAGATTCGTAAATGATAGAAGTTCAATTTTAAAACCCCTTAACGATATTCTTAAAGATGGAAATATGTTCGTTTAGGGGCAAGATCAAGAAAATGCTTTCAATCAAATTAAAGAGAGTTTGAAACAGGCTCCGTTATTAGCATTCTATGATTCCACTCGGAAGATCATTGTTAGCGCAGATAGCTCTTCTTATGGGTTAGGAGCTTGCTTGATGCAAGAAAAAGATCGAAATAGGAAATCGAGAAATAGTAGCTTATGCGTTTAGGACTCTTAGATATTCTGAGAAAAATGGACTAGTCAAATAGAAAGAGAAACTTTGGCTCTAACATGGGCAGCGGAAAAGTTTTCTGAATATATTACAGGTCTAAAATTTTTTTTCATGCGTTTATTCAGATAATATAACAACTAGTTACATTGATGAATCAGGTAACTATCTAGCTATTTAGTTCACAAATTTTAACACTTTTTGCGGTGAGAGCTCATTAACTGGTCTAAAAATGGTGCTAGAGACCGATCACAAACCCCTTTTGCAAATATTACAAACTGAACCAATTGATGATTTGTCTCCAAGATTGATGAGATTAAGATTTCGTCTCATGCGTTATAATTATTAAGTTAAGTACACCCCAGGAAAGGAATAGTTTGTACAGGATAGTTTGTCTAGGAATCCTCTCAAAGATACTGACGATTCCAGTTTCGATTTCGTTGATGAAACAGAGCAGTTTGTGTATAGCATAGGGTTTACAAAGTCGACTTCGACTTTGGTCGAAAGTCGACTTGTGCCTCAAGAAAGTCGACTGTTTATGTGGTAGTCAACTCGACTTTTCACCTCGACTTTTATCGACTTTCGAGGAAAAGTTGTGCGAACGACTCAAATATTAACAGTATTCGTGCTCAGGATGCGCTTCTGCGTCGACTCAAAATTCAATTACGTTGCGGAAGACTGAGGCGAAGCTCTGCTCATTGGTTGGAGAGGAGGACAGGCGGCTACGGGGAGGGGAGTGGAGTGAGGCAGGACGGCGCTGGCTGCTCCCACTGCGCATGCGCTACCACCACTGCCTCCTCCCTCCTCCGCTCACCAGAACTGTCAACATTAAAGTCACTCGGCCACTCTCCACCTTAATTTTGTACTATTTTCACTGTTTATCCATGGTAACTACCATTTGTAGGTACATTAATTTTGTACATTTGTACATTAGTTTTGTATATTTTCGTTTACCAATATATACGTTTACTCGTTCTAGAAGAGGTTTTCTTATTTTCATAAAGCCGCAATAACAAAATCACCGAAAAGTCGATAAAAGTCGACTTTTACCTTCGAGTAATCGATTAGTCAGAGTCGAAAGTAAAAAGTCACTCGAAAAGTCGAAAGTCGACTTTTCTGAGAGACTGGATCCCTAGTATAGCATTATAAGAGCATTACCAATCAAAGATTCATATTTGGAAAAACTAAAATTTGAACAGTCCAATGACTCCATGTGCAAGAAACTAAAACGTTTTTGGGTTTCTGGGTGGCCAAGTCGGCTTTGGCGCCTGAACTTATTCCTTACTATCAGTATCGTAATGAATTTTGAATTATTGACTGTTTACTTTCTAAGGGCTTTTGAATTGTGGTACCGCCAGCACTACAGTTGGAGTACCTAATTTTTATTCATGTGGGTCACTTGGGCATTTCTAAATGTAGAGAGAGAGCCAAAATGTCACTATGGTGGCTTGGTCTTTCAAACTTTCAAAGCAAATCGAGAATTTGATTCAAAATTCTCCAAAAGGCGTAGAGCATAGAGTAAATCCTAAATCATAGGTACCCTCATGTCCATGGCAAAACGTGGCTGTGGATCTATTTAAATTTATTAAATGCTACCTGATCATCACCAACTATTATTTACGATTTTTCGAAATATATCCACTCAACTCTCTTGCTACCCACAGTATCATACTTAAACTTTCAGACTGTTTTTCGAGGTTTAGGATCCCCAAGATAGTCAGGAGTGACAATGGACCACAATTTGAAGGTCCGTTTGAGGAATTTTCCCGAAAACTCAACTTTGAACACGTCACTAGTTCACCGTTTTACAGTCAATCTAATTGCGCTATTGAGGCAGCTGTTCGGGTGGCAAAGAATTTGAATAAAAAAAAGAACCCGGAAAACGTTTCAGAGGCCTTTTTGGCCTATAGAACAACACCCCTTGAAAATGGATTCACTCCAGTGGAATTATTGATGAATAGAAAACTGAGATCCACCCTTCCCATTCTCCCAAGTGAATTGGAAAAGCACATAGATTCGCCTACGGTGATTAAGAGGGAACAACAAATCAAAGAGAGGCAGTATGAAAAGTACAATAAAAGGCATAAAGTTATAGCAAATTCGCCAGGGTTGCAGATTAATGATGGAGTTAGGGTTTAGGGTTTATCTAAGGGATTATGGGCGAATTATTCAAATAGGTCCTGAACCGAATTATGGGCGAATTATTCAAATAGGTCATTTGTGGTCAGATGTTCTGTTGGGGGAACTTATCGCAGAAACAGATGGTTGTTGGTTCCTGCAAATCTGGGACCTGGGTAGCGTCATGTAATATCCTAAGGAGGCTACATACCAAATTACAGCTTCATAGTGTGAATAGGATAGAAATTAGCTTTAGGAGCCACTCAGCTGATCTGGGGCCTGGGCAGCGTCATGTAATCTCCTAAGGAGGCTACATACCAAATTACAGCTTCATAGTGTGAATAGGATAGAAATTAGCTTTAGGAGCCACTCAGCTGATCTGGGACCTGGGCAGCGTCATGTAACTCCTAAGGAGGCTACATACCAAATTACAGCTTCATAGTGTGAATAGGATAGAAATTAGCTTTAGGAGCCACTCAGCTGATCTGGGACCTGGGCAGCGTCATGTAATCTCCTAAGGAGGCTACATACCAAATTACAGCTTCATAGTGTGAATAGGATAGAAATTAGCTTTAGGAACCACTCAGCTGATCTGGGGCCTGGGCAGCGTCATGTAATCTCCTAAGGAGGCTACATACCAAATTACAGCTTCATAGTGTGAATAGGATAGAAATTAGCTTTAGGAACCACTCAGCTGATCTGGGGCCTGGGCAGCGTCATGTAATCTCCTAAGGAGGCTACATACCAAATTACAGCTTCATAGTGTGAATAGGATAGAAATTAGCTTTAGGAACCACTCAGCTGATCTGGGGCCTGGGCAGCGTCATGTAATCTCCTAAGGAGGCTACATACCAAATTACAGCTTCATAGTGTGAATAGGATAGAAATTAGCTGATCCAGGGTCCCGTTTTCCAAATAGTAGCATTCATCCTGGCCAAAAATCCTTGTTTCCTTTGGATTTTAGGCAGGAATGAATGAATGAATGAATTTCTATTTATTCCCAAAAATAAATACACTGCCAAGGTGATGGCACAGGAGCTTCCTCGTCACAATCAGAGTGACCCATTATAAAATAGAACAGACTCGGAAGCAAAATAAAGAAATCTTCACATGAAAAAGGCATTTTACAGACTGAAGAAGGTAGGTACCGTAAATGTTGAGATAAAAACAAGGGGTGACCTTGCACCTGTCCTCCGAAAAATGAATGACGCAGTTATGAAGTTGTAAAAATCGAAGGAGTGGGGCCAGAGTCAGTAGGGGCTCTATCATGTTGAACAAGGAACGGCTGTTCGAAGAATTTCACGTTAGCGCCTGCGCAGAGACTACCGTTGTTCGATCACGATGATACTGATAGGGGACCTAACCGCTTAATCCCTGAGAATTACATTGAAATTGGGTGAAATCTTTGTAACCAAAGATCCTTTTTTTTACACGGAGTGTTTTTTGGGGGGATATCACATCTTTTTGTTGTTGAAGTGGGTCATTTTATAAAGAAGGTCTATGCGAAATTTCAAGTCGATTTGTCCGGTTACCCAGGCTGTAGACTCGTCAAAGTTGCCAAAATTAACCTGAATTTCAGTTTTTTGTTTCTAAAAGTTTTTTGGGTTGAGATAATGGGTTAAACTTTCAAAAGGCACTGGCTGATGTTGAAACGAAGCTCTGTGTAAAATTTCAAGTCAATCCGTGAAGGTGGAAAGGCCTAACTGATTAAGGAGAAGAAGAACAGGTAAGGGTGAAAAACCGGGTTTTTGAAGTTATATAACTCGGCTCCCTTTAAAGATATCGACTTGAATCTTTCAAAAGGCACTTGCTACACTTGAAACGAAGCTCCGTACAAAATTTCAAGTCAATCGGCGAAGGTGGAGAGGCTGTAGCCTTGACCGACTGAAAAAAGTAGAAAAACATGGTAATTGGTTTTTGAAGTTATATAACCCGGCTCCCTTCAGACCTAGCGACTTGAAACTTTCAGGGCTTTCTCTTATCCACACCAAAAAGATCCAAACCAAATTTCAAGTTGATCGGTCAACTAGGAGCCGAGATATGGCCAAAATTAGCCTAAATTACCCTAAATTTTAGTTTTTTGTCCCTAATTTTTTTTTTTTTTGGTTGAGATAATGGGTTATTTCGTTCAAATGGCACTGAGACATGCTATAAAGAAGGTATGTAAAAAAATTCAAGTCGATTGGTCCTTTTACCCAGGCTGTAGACTCGTCAAAGTGGACAGAATTTTCCTAAAGTTTCTGGTTTTTTGTTTCTAAAACTTTTTTGGGTTGAGATAATGGGTTAAATTTTATATAAGGCTCTGTCTCAAGGTTAAATGAAGCTCTGTGCAAAATTTCAAGTCAATCGGTCAACGTGGAGAGGCTCCAGCCTTGCCTGTCTGAACAAGGAGAAGAAGAAGGAGAAGAACAATCTAAGGCCGTAAAACCGGGTTTTTGAAGTTATGTAGCTCGGCTCCCTTTAGACCTATCGATTTGAAACTTTCAGGGCTTTCTAATATACACTCAAAGAAGACCCACACTAATTTTCAAGTTGATCGGTCAAATAGGAGCCGAGATATGGATACCTCGAAAACGCGTTTCGTGACGTCCGGTAAACATCCACTCGGTAACGTTCGTTTTCTCAACTTCTTTGCTTGGCGGGGCGGAACGCTACCGCGTTCCTAGATAAAATGTCTTTGAAGAGCCTGGGAATCCTGAACCGAAACGTCTTGTTAACAGGGCAATAGATAAGAGTTTGTTTTTAGCGAATTTTAATTGAGTTTGTAAAAAGGGCTGCCTGCACCAAAGCGGACCCACTCGAAATGTGTTTCAGGCCTCAGTGAATCGAATTGTGAAGTTTGACGATTTTGTAGTATGATTATATGTATATTAGAGGAGGGAATCTTTTATAGACTGACAACTGCCCTTCGTGTGAGGGAAGCCTGCCATTTCAGGCAAGCCTGTATACCCACTAAAACCACGTCTAGACACTTTTTTATTATTTTTTTTTTAAAGTGAAACCTAATCATTAATACTTTAAAACTAAATACACAGGTCTATCTAATTAATATAATCTAATAAAACAACAGACTAGAGCGCGGCATTGCGCACGTGGTACTGGCATCGGTGTTGTAGCATTCTCGTATGTTCTTTCTGTGCTGACGACGCTGTCTAAGCATGACCGCAGCTTCTCTCCACGTATTTTAATGACCGACACTTATGAGAGATACTGACCGAAAATTATACGAGATACTAAGGAATATGCCAAGAGACAATCGGGGTTCTTTGAGGGAAACTGACCGACATGTTGTTGATACTAAGTGACACCTACAAGACAGACGTTTATAAGAGATATTGACCGACATGTATGAGAGGAACTGACCGAAAATTATACGAGATACTAAGGAATATGCCGAGACAATTGGGGATACTTGTGGGAAACTGACCAACATGTTGTTGATACTAAGTGACACCTACAAGACAGACGTTTATAAGAGATATTGACCGACATGTATGAGAGAAACTGACCGAAAATTATACGAGATACTAAGGAATATGCCAAGAGACAATAAGGGATACTTGACGGAAACTGACCGACATGATGTTGAACTAACACCTACAAGACAGACGTTTCTATGAGTTATTGACCGACATTTATGAGAGATATGAAAGAATATTCCCAAAAGCTTGATTTGACTTCAAGGCCGTCTTCAGGCCGTGGGTAGATAAGTACTTAATGATGGCCTAAGGGGCAAAAAAAGAAGAATCGATGAATAAATAAATGTAGTAGTACTTGATACTAAAATATAATAATATGGTTCACTTTTTCTTCGCATGCCAGGGGCCCCGTTGTGTATCCTCTCTTTATTGTGTGGAGTCTAATTAGGAGTGAAGTTGCAGGTAGGGAGCCCCGCTCCTGTCGACGTAACGCAGTCGACGTGTTTCAAGGGGGTTATTTGTCGATGTCTCTCAACCCTAGGATTGTAACAAATCGACACATGCTGTTGACGTAACGCAGTCGATGTGTTTTCAGAAGGAACCCTGTCGATGTGTTACGATCCTAAGGTTGAAAGACATCGACAGCCGTGTCGACGTGTTTACGTGTCGATGTAATGCCCCCCATCCCATGTTTCGTCTGTCCCCCCTTTGGTCGGATTCGACCCAACCATAGCAGATTTGAATAGGTCGGATTCGACCCTACCGCAGTGTTTATGCTCCAATAATTTTGTATTACGGTTTGTAATTTAATCTCTTTCTACAATTTCTTTCTTCTTTACTGGGTTTTCCATTGTGTATGCAATAGGTACCTTATGAGATCATACATTTTTGGTTTCAGAAAATGGCATTCAATAAGATTTGTTCGACCCCTCAATAGATTTAAAATAATTTCAGCGACAATCCCTTGAAGAAAATGATCTCCAAGACGGCGATCTTACATCTGAAAATGAAGTCGCTTCTGAAACTGACTTACGAGTTCAAGATGAATCTGATATTGTGGAGGAAGAATAGAGGAGTTCAGAAGACGAACGTGGTAACTCAGACGAACGACAATTTGAGTTGGGACAAGATGGAGGAAGTATTTGAACAAACATGCCTATTCGTTCTAAGTTCGCCAAACTGCCCCCTGCGAACGTAATCAAAGGAAATCCTGGTCCAAGAGGAGAGGCCGTCGGAAAAACCAATATCCTTGAACTGTTTTCCCTTTTCATCACTGACGATGTTATACAAAAAATCGTTACCCACACAAATGAAGAGGCTAAGTAGGCTAAGAGGCTGGAGTAGGCTAAGTGTTACTTCAACAACAAGGATGAACGAGCCACTGCTTGTGAAGAGTTTCACACAAGAAGATGTGGATATTTCCACACTGCACTGCAGCGATAAACCCAGTCAGTTCCTACTGACTTATGAAGAACTGATGATGTCCAGCCGAATAAAATTGTTCGCTTATGGAAACCATGAACAGTTAGGCATTAGCGAAAAATTCTACAATTTTGTGTGCAATGAGTGGCCAAATGCCAAATGGGTTTGGCAACAAGAAAATATACAGGGTGTCCCATCTAAACGGGCCCATCGGGAAATTGCAGCCTTGCGGTGCGAGCTATCGAAAAATTGAACTGGACCTTTTTCATAGTATTTTAACTCAGCTTCACGATGCCGAAGTCCGATTTTTATTTTTCCATGTTTTAGGGTCTCAAATCATTGATTGAAACTTACGGTTTCCTCTTGACCCCCCTTTTTTATTGATTTTTTCGATTCTAGGTTGAACTTGGAACAGAAAATGCCTCGTTGAAATTTTCTTTTTGGGGCTTCGTTTCTGAGTTATTTCACTTTTTGCGAAATACAGAAAATCGCCGTTCCTTTTAGACGTTACCAACACTTTCTTACTATTTTTTCTTCAATTTTTGAGATGTTCACCACACTGAATGACAGGTAGTTTAATGCTGATTTCAAAAGTGTGGTGAAAAAAATTTCGCAACTAAAACTTGAAAAACGTGAAAAAGCAAGGCTGTAATTTCCCGATTGGCCCGTTTAGATGGGACACCCTGTATATTAACAACAGCTTACTCACAATAGTACGGGCATCGACTCCTCGGCGAACTGACTAAACTCTAATAACAAGCAGAGGGCTTTTATAATAGATGGGATTTATTTATTTATTTAATAAAACATTGAAAGTCCTCGGACAAGGTCCCAACAAGGTTCGGACAAGGTTCCAAGAACAGAGCATTGGAGTTTATCCTTGCAAACGAGGCAAGGTTAGGAAAACAACTTGGCCTCGCGATCTACAAACGTAAATCTACTAACTACAGGAGTCAAGTACCATCATAATGAACAATGTTGAATCTACTTATGAATAACATTATAAAGTCGAAATTTAATATATGACAGGACTTCGTCATCTTCATTGCCTGAATCTTCATCTGACAATTCAGCTGGATTGGGAGGTTCGATGAAAATATCAACTGGGGTAACTGTTTCATTATTCATGTCGATGAGCATGTCAAGGGCATCTTGAAGGTAAAATCCTGGTCTGAAATTAGAAGAAAAATTTAAAATATAATGTAATTACCTCCGTAAAACCACAAGATACGAATGAACTCCATAAGTACCAAAAATCGTGGTGGAGAATAACGAATTCCCAAAACTGTCGGTAACTGCCCAACGATGCCGTTTGGCCAAAGAATATCTCAGGTAGTCGAGGTCGAAAATTTGATCCATCTTCTAATGTGTCATAAGTGTACTGCACGAGGTTATATTGCGTCGGTTACACGGCATCATGACCTAAGTCCATTTTTGTAATTTTTCAGGGAGACAATTTAACTGTTTCCTTGCAGACCAATAACTAATTTGTGGTGATTTCGAATGTTTTTTATTCCACGTGACCGGCCTTCACGTGGAATAAAAAACATTCAGAATCACCACAAATTAGTTATTGGTCTGCTAGGAAACAGTTGAATTGTCTCGCTGAAAAATTGCAAAAATGGACTTATGTCATGATGCCGTGTAACAGACATTTTTTGATCACTGCGGGGAAAAATAAACGAACCGAACCTCCAAGAGAAGTAAACAAGTCGGAACATCAAAGAAAAGTCCAAAGTGCAGTCAGAAAACTCACCTGAACAACCCCTCCTCCTGGGCACTACTGAGAAAGCTTACGCAGTAGATGTACAATTCCTATAACGATCTATTTGATCTTGGCCGACCTGCAGTCAGTCGGCTTTTATTCAACCCTTTTAATGTCCCCTCGCCATCCCTGGGCGACGGAAAATTCTGCGAATCTCCCACTACATGACTACACCTCTGAAACGCCGACGGCCTGCAGGGCATATAAGTTTGATCGGTTCTCAAGAGGTCCTCTCAGTCCGTCTTCATCCGTCTTCAACATTGGTAACGCCCACTCATGTAAGTAATTTCTTCATCTAAACCCATCACAGTATTACTTTATTATTATGTTCTCGTTATTGTAAATAATGAAATAACTGCCGAACAAAGAGAGCAGGTCTTTTCTTACAACTTGAAACGTCCTTTATTTTAGATAGGTACATATATGTAGGCATGAGTAATAGCATTTGGTTTATTATGTTCGATAATGAACCATTGGAATCACCCAAGAAAAAGAAAATTACCACCCCCCCCCCCCCCCCCCATTTGAGGGTTTACGTTTTATGATAGGTACGTAGATTCAGAAAATCAAATTAAAAAAAATCTGTAGAGTTTTTCAAGTCGAATTCGTCTTTTTCCAGAATCAATTCGTCATTTTCGAAATAAATTCGTTTTTCCCAGCGAATTCGATCCTCTTCGAAATTAATTTGTCCTTTTACAAATTGATATCGTCTCATTTCTAACTCGAATTCGGTCTGTTGTATCTATGTACGTACGCATAGTGCTACAGACCAAACTTCAAACAGAGTTTCACCATTTTCAACAGATTTTTCGGACCTTCAGTTTCCTTGGTCCTGCGTCCTTGAGACCTCAGTTCCATCAGTCCCATTTCAACAAAATGGTTTTTTCAATTACACTAAAACATTTTTTCAACTACAGTCAAATGTGCTACTTGCAACAGCTTCGTCTGTAAAAATCATTCGGAACGAGTAGTGAAATGTTCAGAGTGTACAGCTGGAGGTGTTGCGTCTGACGAAGAAGACGAATTATGATTTTTTTTGTTTTAATTGTTCAATTCAACTCCCTTTGTTTATTAATGTTACCGTTTTTTAGTTCCTTTTTTCAAACGTCATAAATTTGTTATGGAATTTTAATGGTAGTGTAATGGAAGTTTCTATTCATAATAATGTTTATTTGCAAGTTACTGCGTAAAAAAAACGTGTGGCCGACCTCCGTTCTGGTAGCGCCCGCTCGTGTGATTTGGGACAGAGCGCCCGCCGGAAGGTTGATTTTTATTTCTTAAGCTCAATCGAAGAAACCCTTGCTACAAATAAATCAATGAACGTTGTATCAGACGGAGTATCCGTCGCATCCAAAACATCTTTACATTTCTGAGCTAAATCGTAGGTTGATTGCAGACTAGCAAAATGCATATCTCGTTGATTAATCAACAAACTTTACTCGTCTACTTTCATTGGGGAAATATTAATTTAATGCGAATAAACAATTGTTTTCGGGTAATCAGCTGCACAAAATATAGCGATGAAGGTGTGAGGTGAACATAATATACTTGAGTGAATGTTATAAATCGTCAATGAGAAACCAGACGGATCAGAGCGCTGTTTATATCGGTAGAAGCGCACCTTGACACCCAAACATGCGTATACACATCGATGGACCCAAGCGTCGCCCCAGTACCTGCTGGAACGCCCTCTCTGGCTTGGGAGGGCGGTCTTGCCGTCGGCTGGGCTTCCCCCTCCCCCGGTACAGAGCTGTGAACGATTCCTTCTTTCTCGCGATTGATTGAGGTTCCGAGTAGAGATGTGTAACTCCCGTTCAGTTGAGGGAGTCAGCTCACTCCCGCTCGCTCACTATGAGGAGCCGCTCCTTAATGTCACACGAGCGTGATTTGACGTCCGCCTTTTTAGCGCACGTCATGGGGGTGAACGAAAGCTATGGTACTGTCACACTTGGCCGTCCGTGTAGTTTCGTGAAAAATGGCGGACCAGCCGCACGGACGTGATGGATTTACCTGCGTGTTCCCCCCATCACGTGCGCCATGGCGTCCGTCATGGGGGATTCAGGTAGATGGGTTGTAGTCAGACGAGCGCAGTTATTCACGGAACGTACCCAAGTGCAGTTCGAACTTCGAAAATGTTTTCTGTTGAAGATTTAATTCATTCGGTTGAGAATCATCCGGAGTTATGGGATTCTTCCTTGGAAATGTTCAAAGATAGGAACAAGAAAAAAAATACTTGTAAAATACCTTGTAAAAAAATACTGATTTTTCATATAACAATTTTATTGATTGCAACAAACACTTACCTCAATTTCATAGCTAGCATTTCATCTGGTGGAATCGCCGAGCGCATAACGGTGTCTCCTCGAATTATGTGGGGTTTTATTCTGTGCAGCAATTCGTCAAACGAATTTTTCGACATACGAAAAAAGTTAAACAATTTTTCTGGGTGCTCCAGTAGTTGTGGGTGTTTGTTATAAAAATGCCCCGTTAATAACCGATTGCTAGACACTGGGTGGACCCAAAATCGACGCCTTGGTTGTTTAACTGTTATTGATATGTTTAAAAATTTCGTATAATATAACCGGCTCTGTAAGCAACCTGATGGGATCCATTTCGAAACTGACTAGAGGAAGAAAAATTATGCTGAAGAGGAAGAAAAAAAGAATGCAAAACTATGTACTAAGAAACCAGGAGAAGGGGCTACGTAAGTGAAAAACAGCGCTCGTGTGACAACCTCCGGCGATCCGTCGTTTTCCATGTCCGCGGAGAACCTCGTCTGCGGACGTCGAAAATCACGCTCGTGTGATCCGTTCACTCGCTCTTTGGGGGATTCGAATGGGGGAGCAAGCGACCGGATCCGAAAGAGCGGCTCTTTAAATGAACGGGAGTCATGCGAGCAGGGCGGCAATGCCTCCATGGAAACGAGAGAGCGGAAATGAGCTGGAGCTGGCCAAGATTACTGTAATGGAAATAGTTTCTGTTACTATTTTCTACAAATAGTTTGAAATGTTTAAAAGTTTAAATTACAAATAGTTTTTATTACAAATCTTGGGAGCTGGCAGCTCTTCCTCGGAGTTGTGAAGTCGAGTCTTCCAGCTCTGAGTGGGGAAATGACAGGGAGCGGGCAGCTCTTCAGATCCGCTCTCGCTCCCTTCCCGTTCACAACTCCAAGGAAGAGCTGCCGCTCTCTCGTTTCCATGGATACAGCTCTGAACGTGATGAACGGATACGAAAGAGCGGCTCTTTAGAAGAATGTCTCTCGTTCCCATGGAGACAGCATCACCCAGCTCTGAACGGCGACTCCTTGCCGCTCAGCTCACTTGACTCCCGCTCATTTGAAAGAGCCGCTCTTTCGGATCCGGTCACTCCTGAGTTACACATCTCTAGTTCCGAGTGGTTGTTTATTTGAATACAAACCCGCATCGATTTCTTAAAATGTCTACTCACCATTGGGAGATAATTTCCCATATAATGATTACTTATATTCTAGATTTGTTGCATTGAAGAAAAGTACATAAAGACGTTGATCTAATTAATTCTTTATCTCATAACTACAATTGAAAATCTATATAATTGTCACCATTAATTATAATTAGGTTATTGTGGCTGCAAGTACAATATACATTCATGGGTGAATAAAATTGTAAATTCAACTGTTCTTTTTATAAATGATTTATTTACATGAAAAATAAAAGACGAATTCGACGAAATATATTTACATGTTTGTAAACAAAATCGGTTTTGTCAGCTTCTGACGAAAGCCTAATTCATCTAGTGAGAGGGCATCTTCAGTTTTTTTTTTTTTTTTTTCTGGCAGAACTGTGGCAATTGACTTTTAGGAATGTGTGAGCTGTAAGTTTCATCAAATGTAGTACATGGTTCACTCCTACCTTGTCATGCCCTGTATTATGACCTTTAAACAAAGCATTTTGGAAATGATTACATGTTTTTAGAATAATTCTTTTTACATCTGGCTGCGCAGTTTGGTTAACCAGTGCATACACAAATTTAATAACTGAGAGAACGTCTGCTGATGCTCTCTTCAAACCTCCTTTGGAAATAAAGTCATTAACCCTAGGATGCCACACATATTTTTTGCATACATAAATGCCACACTGGGGTCGATTCTGACCCCAAAATTTAAATTCTTCTAATTTGCATTTGATATTGAAATATAAACTTGTTTTTAGATTTAAAAAATCTATTGATAGCCTGTTTGTAGAAATATAATCAAAAACTCTGCAAATTCTTGACACAACGGTTTATTATCTTCCTTGTGCAGATCACCCTTCTGTCTATACCAGACTGTGTTGCAAATCGGCACCATACCATATTCTCACCGTACTCATACCATACCATACGAATTTCTTTCCTATCATACCATACTGTACTATACCAAATCATACATACAATAATATACCATACCATACTCATACCATGTCATACAAACCGAGTGAATATTGAAATGTCATCCATTTCTGACCTATATTTAAACTTTCAAGTATCTAGCTCATCATCAAAATTTAATTTGTTTAAACAAATAGGTATTATTTAAACAATTTTACAGACAAGAAAACGAGTGAATATTGCATTGTGATCCAGTTCTGAACTATTTTTAAAATTTCAAGTCAACAGCTCATCATCAAAATTTAATTTGTATTATTACAAAAAGGTATTATTTAAACAATTTTACAGATGAGAAACCGAGTGAATATTGCAATGTGGTCAATCCACGACTCACGGTTAAAATTTCTAGACTGTAGTTTACCGGGAAGATGAAAAACGTAGTTTTATTCTGGGCGTCTGGAGGTTGGGTCACATAACGGCCGTTTTCGACGCGAAAGTTTAGTGTTTTTCCTAAACCTTTGCGCGCTCACTGTGAACGAACGGCTGGTCGCACAAAAATCCAATTGGTCTTAAATGATTGGTAATTTTTCAGGTCATTCAAAAGTGAACTAAAAATTACACGGTTCAGTTGAATATTTTGAGATATGACATCGTCGAAATTTTAAATTTCGTTTTGAACCCCTTCCCCTTGACCTAGGGTTATGAAAAGTTTCGAGGATCATTGTGGGGCTGGTCCAAACCCAGAAACCAAATTTCGTAATTTTAGCTCAACGCTAACTGGGCAAAGTGCCACGGACCGCGTACGGCGTACGGCGGACGGACGGATTTTTTTTATTCGATTTTCTGAATCTACGTATCTTGAAACGTAAACCAACAAATTTTGAGGGGGGGTTAAAAAAAATTTTTTCTTTGGGCGATTCCAATGGTTCATTATCGAAGATAATAAACCAAAAACAGATCAAACAAGAAAAAAAGTTCAATTTTTGTGATAATTCCGTAAAAATTCAATAAAAATATTTAAAAAAATTAAATGTCTAAATTTTGGAGTTATATATTTTTGTAGGTGTTTGAAAAGATGTTAACTATCAGCATCCCAAGTTGACAACATTTGGAATTAAATAAATAAAAAATCATTCAATTCTATCGAATAGTTTTGATAATAGATCAGCTCAAAGATGACCGTTTTTTGAGTTTGACCGACGACTTTCGCCAGCACTTTTATTTATCTGCTCTTCAAAAAAATTGTACTATCACTCCTGTAGTATTGTGAGTTTTAAAATTTGCTTACTTTGGCTCAAAATAGGGTTTCTCATGGTAAGAGGAACAAAAGAAACTCAGAAATCGATATATGTACATAATATATTTAATTTTGAAAGTTGAAAAAAAAGCTGTTTATATTGAGGTGCATTTACAAACAGACCATTTACTACATTTGGATAGCAGAGCAGTTCTCACAATATCTCTGCACTGTCGAGTGCATGTCGCATGCGTGGCGAAAACATTTGGTGCACACGTTCTTGGTTTTTCTATCACCAGCCCTAGGACAAATGTTTGGTTAACCAGTGCATACACAAATTTAATAACTGAGAGAACGTCTGCTGATGCTCTCTTCAAACCTCCTTTGGAAATAAAGTCATTGAAATGAGTATGAGGGGAATAATCATTTTCTGTAGTGAACAATAGGTCGCAACATTCAGTACAATTCAAAATCCTTTCCACTTTTTGAGTAACATATCCCGCGATGTAGCATAAAATATTCCCTCATATTTTATGCTCCCTCATATTTATTCCCTCATATTTAAGGCCGGTCTACACGCTCAAGCCATTTGCGCAAACCGGCTTGCACAAGCCAGTTTGTGCAAACTGAACTGAACAACTCGGTGGCGTCCACACGCTCAGTTGTGCTTCAGGAAAAAAAACGTGGGGCTCGATTAAATGATAGGACTGAAAATAAAATAATGTTAAAGAGTGTTAATAATGTTAAATAAATAATGTGTTATTTCTTCTATAATTTTTTCTAAATATAAATATTTAGGTACGTAAACAGTCACATAGGTTCCACTAAAAAATGTGATCAATTACCTACTCATTCAAATATATACCTACCTACCAATGTTTTCTCATGTTTGATCGGTTTTTATTACTTTCTACTTCTACCTATTTGATGATTGTTCTCCAAAAAATGATGACATGCAAAGAACCGTAAACAGAAAAATTTAACCAAAGATATCATCATTTACTTTTGTTAATACTATTTTGGAGCCTTTTTTTTTGCAAGTCCCGTTCATTAGAACCAATCTCCTTGCTAATTTAAAACAAACTATCTTCAAATGTGTCGACAAAGTTTTCGTTTTTCCTATCAGTTGGAAAAGAAAGTTATTCGTTTTCTTTGTAAGTAACTACATTTCTAACAACATATTAGAACACCCGTTTTTGGTTGAGAAGAAAAGACACTAGTTTTTTTGTAACTAGTTTTTTCGACAGTTATTTTAATATAACGAACGTAATTTTACGTTTCTCGAAAATAACCGTTATGCCCATCCTTAGTTGTGAGGGCGTCGAGAAATGTGATTCGCACTCGAGAAGAGAACGAATGCGCCGGCGCGAGATTGTGGGTGAGGCTTGAACCTCGTCCACACGCTCAAACTTCACTCATGCCAAGCTCCAACCTCAAGCCGATTTTCTGTCCGAGACTGACTTTGCTCAAGCCAAATTATCTGGATTGCGCAAGCCGAATGGCTTGCACAAACTGCGTCCACACGCAACGATATAACTGTACAAACTGGCTTGTGCAAGCCAGTTTGCGCAAATGGCTTGAGCGTGTAGACCGGCCTTAATCGCCTGAGGATTTCAAGAAATTACGCCCTTTTTCACTAGCGTTTTTCTTTGTACCTTCTGGTACCCGTAGGTACATGAACGAGGTACCATCAGGTGCAGAACACTCCAATGATTCTAGATATGCAAAACCCGAAAATCGCCAAAATCGGAGATACGCCCTTCTTACTAAAGACGGCAGTACATACGTGATGCAATAGCAATTCATGACCATTACATTTTATAGTAACCAGAATAATAGTTGCTGCTTTCTCCGTTCTAACTTTCTGTGATCTACGGTGATTCTATTTCATTGGTATGAAACTTCGTGTTGGCCCCAATCGTGATGGTTTTACCTGTTCGGCATTGCTTCTGCAATCCGCCCAAGTTTTTCATACTTGCAATTTTTGTATTTATCTCGCTCTTTATTCGTTTTCAGAAAAATACTCGGAAAATAAGAATGCGACCGCCAAGGCAATATGGACATATTTGATTCGAGAAGCGGAACGTAGGACTGGAGGTGACCCCGACATCATAAATGATCCGGAAATAGTCCCAGTTGCAGATCAACCGGAAGCTGCTTCGAATATGTATGGGGCAAGGGTGTCATCACCTGGAGGAGTTCAGCGAGGGCAGGGGCAGAGGTTGTCATTGCCAGCTGATCATTTCTCTAGTTCTTCGAACAACGTCCTTCGTCAGCAGGTGAGACCAGGGGTCCAGTGGTGGCACGGGTAGAAGCACACGACATAATAATATTATGACATAACGGATATATTATATCCGTTTCAGTGGAGCAACGAAACTGTCCTGTGGTTGTTGTATTATACAGGGTGTCCCATCTAAACGGGCCCATCGGGAAATTACAGCCTTGCGGTGCGAGCTATCGAAAAATTGAACTGGACCTTTTTCATAGTATTTTAACTCAGCTTCACGATGCCGAAGTCCGATTTTTATTTTTCCATGTTTTAGGGTCTCAAATCATTGATTGAAACTTACGGTTTCCTCTTGACCCCCCTTTTTTATTGCTTTTTTCGATTCTAGGTTGAATTTGGAACAGAAAATGCCTCTTTAAAATTTTTGTTTTTGGGGCTTCGTTTCTGAGTTATTTCACTTTTTGCGAAATACAGAAAATCGCCGTTCCTTTTAGACTTTACCAACACTTTCTTACTATTTTTTCTTCAATTTTTGAGATGTTCACCACACTGAATGACAGCTAGTTTAATGCTGATTTCAAAAGTGTGGTGAAAAAAATCGAAGATAAAAATAGTAAGAAAGTGTTGGTAACGTCTAAAAGGAATCGGCGATTTTCTGTATTTCGCAAAAAGTGAAATAACTCAGAAACGAAGCCCCAAAAACAAAAATTTTAAAGAGGCATTTTCTGTTCCAAATTCAACCTAGAATCGAAAAAAGCAATAAAAAAGGGGGGTCAAGAGGAAACCGTAAGTTTCAATCAATGATTTGAGACCCTAAAACATGGAAAAATAAAAATCGGACTTCGGCATCGTGAAGCTGAGTTAAAATACTATGAAAAAGGTCCAGTTCAATTTTTCGATAGCTTGCACGGCAAGGCTGTAATTTCCCGATGGGCCCGTTTAGATGGGACACCCTGTATAAGGATTTAGGTGTTTTGTGGTCATGGTCTTGTTGTAACCTCGCTGTAACCTAACCAAAAAGCAAAATGGCATTAGTGATACAGAGTTTGTACTCGATATACGGTTGTTGGATTGTTGAATAAAAACCGACTAAGGTAAGGGCACCAGTAGTTGACCAGTAGAGTGGTGCACAACAGTTTAGTGTGTGAGGGGCTTAACTTGTCCCAAATCACTGATGGGTCATATTAAACAAACTTAATAACACTTCTCTATTAACAAAAACAAAAAAACAAAAAAAAATCGTCCGGTCCAAAATAATAAACCACTGAGATTAGAAAAAATAAAATAAAACCGCTGCTTGTGACTCAGTAGTTAACCATCAGCAAAAACAAAAAACAAGTTTAGTAACTAATTTAGTTTAGTATCTTTATGTTTTTGCTGATGGTCAACTTCTGAGTCACTAGCACATGATTTTATCAACTACTGTAGTTGACCGTGCTATTAAGTCAGTAGTTGACCAGCTGGAAAAGGACAACGATAATTACGAAATTTGGTCTACGGGTTCGGACCAACCCCACAATGATCCGCGAAGCTTTTCATAACCCTAGGTCAAAGAGAAGGGGTTCAAAGCGAATTTTTAAAACTTCAAAACTCGAAAAATTAAAATGGAACGGTATAGTTTTTAGTTCAGTTTTAGATAGAGTTTATTTTTTAGAATTTTTGAAGACCATCCTAGTGTTTAACAGTTTATTGTGAATTTATAAAGTGTGCTATAAATTAAAACGTAAAAAAAAACAATATAAACGAGGTAAAAAACGTGTTCGTTTTGAAAAAAAAAAAAAAAAAAAAAAAAAACCACGTTTGCAGCAACTTATAGCGAAATATCCTGAGGTAGAAAAAAACTCTGTAAATTCTTGACAACGGTTTATTATCTTCTTTGTACAGATCACCCTTCTGTCTAGATCACAAAATGACAATTAATTATTATAATGAATTATCATTACTTATCGAGGGTGGAGGCATTTTGACAATAGCCTTAACCCTACCACTATTGGGCTTCTTACCTTCGGCAGAAAAAATATGACCTAGGTATTTCACTGCAGTTTGACTAAATTTACATTTGGACGCATTAAACTTAACACCTTCTTGACGAGCTTTTTCAAGAACTGCTTTGAGAATTTTGTGTACTAGCAAATATAATCAGGTCGTTCAAAAAAAAATATCCACTCCATCTCCAAAAATGTCTACCATTTTCCTATGAAAAAAGGGAGAAAGTCCATACGGAAGTCTCCTGAACTTTCTCCTTTTTCACGGAGTATTATAAAATTTATAATACCTTCAACGTATTGTTGGCTCTTTTCGTCTAGTTCTACAATCCAGAATGGTGTATTGGCATCCAAAGTCGAAAAATGTTTTGCTCCATGTAATTTGAATCTCATGTATTCTACTGTTGGTAATTGATAGTGCGGCCTTTTCAGGGCTTTATTTCAATTTCTAGGGTCTAGACCTATACGTAACTGACCTGTCTTTTTTTCTGTGCAAATCATCGAGCTTACACAATCAGATGGCTCGTTAACTTTGGCAGTTACCCCTTCTTTTTCCATACGTTCTAATTCGTCTTTTATTCGAGGGTATTGCTTGAGAGGGATTTTTCGTGGTGCGTCAATGAGGGGTGTTAAGTAGGATGCGTACAACATGCGTACAAGGTGTTTTCAAGCGACCTAAACCTTCAAAACATTCTTTGTAATCTCTAATAATTTGTATATGATTAAGAAAATTCGTTACCGCTTGAACTCTATTGATCAAATTGAGCTGTTGGCAAGTTTTTAACCCTAAACCCGTCGGACATTTCATGTCTATAATGTTGAACGGAATGAGATATGTTCTAATGTTTATCATGCATTCAACATTTTTGCATTGTGGTTATAACCATAACTTAGGCGAGTTGCTGGAAGAACGCGACGATTCATACTTGTTAGTTCGCGAGGTACTGCGTTGGCGATGCTGATAATGGTTGCGTTGGAATGTGGACTTATTTCGGTTGTGGCCCTTGTTGGTATTATTCGATCGATGCGGACGTTCGGATTGATAGCTTTATTGACGGCGAGTGTTCCTGAATTCCGATCCATTTCTTGAGCTTGAATTTTAGAAAGCTCCAGACTTCGACATATTTTGATGGCTTGAGGTCCTCCTCTTGTAAAAGGCACTCTTTCGTGTGGACGTTGTCTTTTCGGAGACCAAGAATGAGAATATCGGTGACAAGGGAGTCAGTTAATTTATCCAACTCACAGGTGGAAGCCAAATTCTTGAGGGCCGTGACAAATTCATCCACGGATTCATTTGGCTTTTGTTGACGGGAAAAAAAATTATGTCTTTCTACCGTTACATTGGTTTTTGGATTGAAATGAGTTTCAAACTTATGAATGACATCGTTCAATCTCGATTTTTCGTCGTCAAGGCCAAATGCGTTGAAGACGTTCATCCCTTGCTCCCCAATCAACGAAAGTAAGAGGGCTACTTCCCGTTTGTCGGTTTCATCTTCTAAACCGGCTGCAGTTACGAGTATATAGAGACGGAATAGTTTGATCCAATTCTTCCATTTTATCGAAAGAGTGGCACGGTGGGTTCCTTCAATTTCGAGCGGTGAGATGTTCGGACGGATACCCATGGCTGTGAATGACTTACTGACTGATTTTGACAGAATTGGAGTTTTTGGTTCCCTCTTGGTGACGAAACTCGATAAATCATCCAATGAGCTTGCATTCTACTCAGAATTTGGCTCGGAATCAGTAGTTTTGTCGTCCCCGGTTGCACGTGACTCTTATTTTGGTTTACTATCTTCGATTGAGTTCTGCTCTGGCAGCCGATTCGTTCGGACCTATAGTAGTTAAGATAATCCGATTATTGCGTATCAGTGACCTAAAGGTAGATTGTAGTGCATCTCTTTGATCCGTGGTCGGAATGCCTCTCGTGGCGGACGACCTTGACCCGGGAGAACTTTCTCACAGCAAACGCCGAAAGGTAAATATTCCTAATGATAAGAATGATTCTCCTTTTTTATCACCCAATCGCTTCGCTCCTTTGGAGAATATGGAAACACAAGCGCAGGGCACCGATCAGCAACAAAGTACACCCAAACCACCGCCTATCTTTATCAATAATGTCAGCAATATTAATGCCCTCATAACACAATTGAAAACAACTTGCCCCAGTGGGTTCAAACACCTCACCACCGAAGGAAAGTTAAAAATTACGCTTGAAAAGATCGATGACTACCGTAAAACAGTAGCATATTTGCAAAATAGTGAGGCACAGTTTCACACCTTTCAAATCAAGTCGGAAAGAAATTTTCGAGTTGTTATAAGAGGACTACACCCAACCTGTGATGTAGAGTCCATGATATCAGAATTAAAGGTCCTCGGATACAAGCCAGTCCAAATGATTCCGGTGCATCATCCGATAACAAAATCTGCTCTACCACTATTCTTCCTCGACCTTGCACCAGATCCCAACAACGAAAACATTTACTCACTCACTTCTCTTTATTATTGCAAAGTAAAAGTTGAGCCACCTAGGCCTCGGAGAACAGTCATTCAATGCTTACGCTGTCAAGAATACGGACACACAAAAAACTATTGCAGCAAGTCTCCTAGATGTGTCAAATGCGATGCAAGTCACTCGTCAGAGAAATGTGATAAGCCTACTAATACACCGCCTATATGCGTTAATTGCAAAGGATCACACACCGCGAGCTATAAAGGATGTCCAGTGCACAAAAAACTACAACTAAAAGCTCCTGAAAGCACTCGGAAGGTTCCCAATCCTCCCTCTAATGAACCAGCCACAACCCACTTGCGTACAAATATATTGCACCACAATCAAAACAGATTAACAAACAACAGCAACACCCATTCAAACATGGCACCTACCTACGCTGAGGTGGCACAAAGCAATACCTCAACATATTCAATGGAAGCACTCTGCAATAAAATCGATCGACTTCTAACCATCATCTCTCCACTAATTGAAATGCTGGCTCACGTTCTACCCTCACTTCTTAAAACAAAATGAATAACGCGCAAATCAACAAATTGATAGTTGGCACATGGAATACCAGAGGATTGTCTAACAAGTACCACGAACTACTTATATTCTTGCAAGATTATGACATCGATATACTACTCCTATCAGAAACTAAACTCTCTCCACAGCTCCAATTCTATGTCCCGGGATATAAAGTGTACCGTGCTGATCACCCGTCTGGTAGGAGAAAAGGTGGATCGGCCCTTATTATTAAAGCTTCCATACGACACGATGAGCTTCCTTCTGTGATAGAAAATGAAATGCAAGTCTGTCAAGTTGCCTTACATCACTCGCATGTGAATGAGTTTAAAGTGGGCTCCTTTTACTCTGCCCCCGAGAACGTGATACGTATGGGAGACTTTCTGTCACTTGTGCATGAGTTCCGCTCCTGTTTTTTGCTTGGGGGAGACTTCAATTCGAAGCATCCCAGGTTTGGGTGCCGTACAAATAACCCCAGAGGTCGGCTACTGCATGATGTTGTTATACAAAACGCTTTGGAAGTAATCACCCCACTCGAGCCAACATATTACCCTGATAGTGGAACCACCCCAGATATATTGGACTTCTTCTTGGGGAAAAGAAGTCAGCGTCTTGCAAGCAATGTTAGAGTTTTACGTGAACTTAGTTCGGATCATTATCCTGTACTCGTTGACATTGCCTTTTCGCATCGATCACCACCGATTGAAAGAAGATTAGTTAACTATCCATTCAACTGGATCCACTACTCTCAACGACTGCAGGAACTAATCAATTTGCAAATCCCTCTCAAATCGCCTGCTGATATTGATGCTGCGGTGGCATCATTCACGGGGATGATACAGATAGCCTGTGGAGAGTCGTCTTCGCCACACCCTATCCATCCTAGACGTATCACTTACTCGAGATCCCCTAAAATTAATGTTTTACTAGCTGCAAAGCGAGCGGCAAGAAGACAGTGGGAAATAACCAGGGACCCGGATGCAAAGCGACGCTATAACAGGGCAACGGCTGACCTAAAAATCGCAGCCAAAGAAGAGAGAGACAGGGCATATTATAACAAACTACGTTTGCTTAACGGACAGGACAGCTCGCTCTGGATAAAGACTAAGCAGCTCACTAATGACAGAAGTGGCATTCCTCCCCAGAAATACAACGGGCGTTGGGTCACAACTATGCAAGAGAAAGCTAACCTCTTCTCAACAATATTAGCTGGCCAGTTCTCACCAAACTCTGAATATGACCCTGATCAAACTGAGAGGATAGCTGAAAAACTGGATGAGCCCCTACAGCTTAGCCCCTTTGCCGAATTTTTCACACCTGGCGAGGTGAGAAACGTAATAAATCGTCTCCCAAAAAAGAAAACGCCTGGTCACGATTTAATAACGGAGCAACTGCTTAAGGCATTGCCAAGGAAGGGAGTCGTATTACTCACACAAATTTATAACGCGATATTACGAACGACCCACATACCCAACAGATGGAAACACGCAACAGTCGTGATGATCCACAAGCCCAACAAACAAAAAGACGATCCAACCAGCTACCGACCGATCAGTTTACTACCCCTCCTGTCAAAGATACTCGAAAGACTGCTCCTTCCGAGGTTGATGCTCTTCTTGGCTCCACTCATCCCATCCTCCCAATTTGGATTCCGACCAAACCATTCCTGCCCCCAACAGCTCCACAGGGTGATTGACGGGATTCTGGGAACGTATGAACGCAGGCGGGTCTGTCTTGGGGTTTTTATTGATACGGAAAAGGCGTTCGACAAGGTACTGCACGATGGCCTCCTCTACAAAGTCAAAGATAAATTGCCCGACACATATTATCGCCTTATGCTATCCTACCTTCGAGGAAGAACGTTCTCAGTGAAATACCTGCAATCTGTCTCACCATCAAAACCCATTCTGGCTGGAGTACCGCAGGGTAGTGTTCTGGGTCCCTTCCTGTACCTCATCTACATACACGATCTGCCACAACGAGGCAACAATATAACAGCCCAATTCGCTGATGACCTAGCTATTCTGCAGGTGGCAGACACGTTCCAGGAGGCACGCGATGCTCTTCATATTGCTCTTGAGGAAGTTAATGAATGGTGTAGAACGTGGAGAATCAAAATGAACCCACAAAAATCGGTGGTAATTCCTTTCACCCTACGTAGGCAAATTTATACTGACAACATCACACTTGGTGAGACAGTTATACCAACTGACTCATCGGTTCGGTACCTAGGGATGTATCTCGATGCCAAGCTGACGTGGGAGCGTCACATTAAATACCTAGTGGGTAGGATTCGCGAGCGCATTAGACAACTCAAGCCACTGATGAATCCGTACTCACCGCTAAGTTTAAACACCAAAAGGCTGCTATACCTGTCCCTAGTCAGACCAATCTGGAGTTACTCATGTGGGCTGTGGGGCTGTGCTGCAGCATCCCATATAAACAAAATACAAGTGGCTCAAAACCGGGTCTTGCGAATGATTACGGGAGCTCCCTGGTATGTGCGCAACTCGAGGCTGCATACTGACCTCGACATCCCTCATGTAAGCACCGTCATCAAAGAAACATACGCGTCTCTGAACCGAAAAATGATACAGCATGAAAACCCATTAATAGCAATGATACCAGAGTCAGCGCCACCTCCGCCCACCGCAAGAAGATTGAAACGGAAGAGACCTCAAGATTCCCTACACTAACTGGCAGATCAATGAGTTAATATTCACATACTGACCTTTCTTAAATGTTAAATTATATGTCTTGATACCTGTTATTTATAATTGTATGTTGTAAGAACTTCTAGTCGACTGATTAGGGACAACTACTGGGTTGTACCCAAACTCATGTACCATATTAATTAATTAATTTACTGTAAAAAAACGATTTGCACAACTGTAGAATCATTAAGTTGATAATAAAGTTTACTTATTAAAAAAAAAAAAAAAAAAAAAAAAAAAAACTATCTTCGATAATGAACCATTGGAATCGCCCAAAGAAAATTTTTTTAACCCCCCCCCCCCCTAAAATTTGTTGGTTTACGTTTCAAGATACGTAGATTCAAAAAATCGAAAAAAAAAAAAAAATCCGTCCGTCCGCCGTACGCCGTCCGCGGCACTTTGCCCAGTTAGCGTTGAGCTAAAATTACGGAATTTGGTTTCTGGGTTTGGACCAGCCCCACAATGATCCTCGAAACTTTTCATAACCCTAGGTCAAGGGGAAGGGGTTCAAAACGAACTTTGAAATTTCGACAATGTCATATCTCTAAAAATTCACATGAAACGGTGTAATTTTTAGTTCACTTTTGAATGACCTGAAAAATTACGAATTTTGTAAGACCAATTGGATTTTTGTACGACCAGCCGTTCGTTCACAGCTTGAGTGCGCAAAGGTTTAGGAGAAACACTAAACTTCGCGTCTTAAACGGCGTTAGGTCGGTCAACCCCTCAGACGCCCAATTGAAACTACTTTGTTTTCATCTTCCCGGTAAACAACAGAATGGAAATTTTAACCGTGAGTCGGGGATTGACCACATTGCAATATTCATTCGGTTTCTCATCTGTAAAATTGTTTAAATAATTCATTTTGGTTTATTATCTTCGATAATGAACCATTGGAATCGCCCAAAGAAAAAAATTTGATTAACAACAATTATTATAAATTATAACAAATAACTCAAAACATTATTAATAACTAACAATACCTATTTGTTTAAACAAATTAAATTTGGATGATGAGCTAAAGTCTTGAAATTTTTGACACGGGTCGAGAATGGATGGCAATGCAATATTCAATCAGTGTCTTGTCTAGAAAATTGTTTAGACAATACCCATTTGTTTAAACAAATTAAATTTGGATGTTGAGCTGAAGACGTGAAATTTTTAACATGGGTCGCAGATGGATGACAATGCAATATTCAGTCGGTTTCTTGTCTGTAAAATTGTTTAAACAATACTTATTTGTTTAAACAAATTAACTTTGGATGAAGAGCTAGAATCTTGAAATTTTAAACATGGGTTGAGGATGGATTACAATGCAATATTCACTAGTTTTCTTGTCTGTATATTATTTAAACAATACCGTTTTTTTTATTTTAATTGAATTTGGATGATGAGCAGTTTTATCTATCAGTTCGTTAATTAGATTAGGGTGTTCTGCTCAAAGAAGATAATGAACCGTTGTGTCAAGAATTTGCAGAGTTTTTACACCTAACACTATGTTAATAGTAGGTGTACAGCAATGAAAAAGCGGATGATGGACGATACAGAAACTAACTCTTTTATTGAACATTTTCATAGAGCCAAGCGTCACAACCTCTCACATCGAAGAATGATCAGCTGATGGTTACTGTAATTTAAATGGCTTTGGCTTCATAATAACTAGTATAATAATTATTCCCTTACATAATATTATTTAAATTATAAAATAATTGAAATAATATTTATTCACAACAGGTAGAAGAGGGATTAATGCCGAGTGAAACAAGTTCGATGCGATCCCCAACAGTGGATTCTCTGAATGTTGGCACAACCACTGAATCAACTCTTTTAGATGACAAAGAAATAACAAATACGGTTCCTGTTGAAGACCTGGTTGAAGAAGTCGTAGAAGAAGAACCAGCTACTGATTCCACGCTATTTGGAAATGTCGTTACTGAGAATGACTATGTCCCCATCAAGTCAAATGAGCACAAAGTGTACGAAGCTCGAGTGCTTCGGCAGTATATAGTTGAACTTACCGATGACGATGACCCGGATTTTGACTATAATTTCTCTCTTCCTGCTGTTAACTTTAAATTATTTGGGTCTCCCCAAAGTACTATTGATCAACCTGCCGTACCAGCTAAGGAAGTAGCTGAAGTTACACCAATTCAACCTAAAAGGATCTCTACTGAACCAGAATATGTGAGTGAGGGTGGTACTAGAAAACTGGTGTCCAGCGGACTGTCAACTGCTACTTCATCACCTCAAATTATCGGAGTGCAAGCAGTTCAATCTTACGTTCAAGCAAGTAAATACCGAGGTAAATACTATTCCTTTTCCATTATTCATGTTAATGTTAGGGGTTATAACTGCAATTTTTCTACATTTTTAATTGAGTTGAAATCGGTTCTTAGCTCGTTTGATGTGATTGTTCTAACGGAGGCTTGGTTGGACTCTTGTCCAACTCTTCAGGCTATTCCTGGGTATGACATTGTAAAAACATTTGACCATCTCAATAAAAACGATGGAGTGGTCGTATATATCAAATCTGCGTATTGCTATGAGGCAGATTTCATAAAATTGCATTATGCAACTACCATCCATTTAAGGTTTAAAAGAAATAATGATATTTTTGATATATTGGCAACATACCGTAATCGACTTGGAAACACTGAATATTTCACCAATGATCTGATTAACTTTTTGTCCAGTAAACTAGATTCGGCTTTTTTATACCTAGTAGGTGATATTAATTTGAATTTGCTTAATAACACAGACTCTGATGTTCTATATTACACAACAGCTTTAGAAAGTCTGGGTTTTAGGTCACTAATTGACAAGCCAACAAGGGTTCAAGATGGCAGTTCAACCTGCATCGACCATATTTTTCTGAGAACCTGCTGTGATAACAGATTTGGTTCGGGTATAATTACCACGCACACTACGGATCATTATGCTATCGGAACCTCTTTGGCGTGTACAAGCCTAAAGCCTGCAACTCAATGTGAAACGAACAAAATTCATTTCGACCATAAAATTTTGAGCACTGAGATATCTAGACACGATTGGAAGGTAGTTGTGAAGGAATTGGACTTGGACAAAGCCGTGGATCTATTTATCGAAGGTCTGCAGCAGTGTATAACAAAAGCTACTACTCAGGTTCGCCTTCCACACTCTAAGATAAAACTTACACCGTGGATAACCAATGGTATTTTAAAGGCAATTCGTGTGAGGGAAAAATTGAGTAGGAAATTGAAAACACAACCCTTCAATAGGTCTCTTCGGGTTCGCGTGGAGAGGTACAATAAATTACTCAAGACTTTAATAAACAAGGCAAAGCAGGATTATTACGGTGCACGGTTCAAGGAAGTGGAGGGAAAGCCGAAAGAGTGCTGGAGATTTATAAATGAAACCTTTCTGGGGAAAGAAAACAGTAGGCGTCAGTATGATAAAATATTATCTAATCTAATGAACGAAAAAAAAAGTAGATGTAGGTAAGGCTAAATCGGAAATAGCTGTGAACTTTATTAAATATTTTGCCAATGTAGGGGAAACCCTGGCGAAGTCAGTTCCCAGAGGTAATGCAGCTTTTCAACCTCAATCACAGAGGGCACGTGATGTACCTAATTTTAGGTTTGTGGACATAACTAAAGAGGATCTGAATAAAATAATAGGAACTATGAATGGTAACTCGGCACCAGGCATAGATGGTGTATCACTTAAATGGATAAAGGAGAATTTGGACACACTCAGTGAACCAATAATGCATATAGTAAATACTAGTCTGCAAACCCATACATTCCCAGACAGGTTCAAGGTAGCCCGAGTAATCCCACTTTTCAAAGGTGGAAATGCGATGGAACTCTCTAATTATCGACCGATTTCATTGTTAAGCGTACTATCAAAAGTAATTGAAAAATGGGTCAAACAGCAGCTATCTGAGTACCTGGAGTCAAATCTTGTTCTCTCAGAAAAACAGTTTGGTTTTCGGAGGGGTGTTGGTGTATATGAGGCCTTGTTCTCGTTAACAAAACAAATAAATACCACACTTGATAACAGGAAAAAAGGTATCTTAGTTCTGCTTGACCTGTCGAAAGCCTTCGATTCGATCAATGGGGAACAGCTGCTGGAGGCTCTGTATTATAGTGGCATGAAACACGGAGAAAAGCAGTGGTTCGAGAGCTACTTGGGGCAAAGACGCCAGGTGGTGGCCATCGACGGGGTGGATAGTACCACAGAACAAGTGAACTACGGAGTTATCCAGGGTAGTACTCTTGGTCCTATTCTGTTTTTGATTTTCATAAATAGAATGGGCGATCTTCCCCTTGATGGCCTTACTTACCTCTTCGCTGATGACACGGCTCTCTTTTGTGAGGGAGATTCTTGGGAAGAAGTATTTTCTTCCGTGAATCACGACCTGTCACTATTATTCGATTGGCTGTCTGCAAACACTCTTACCTTGAACTTGTCGAAAACGAAATACCTAGTTTTCACTAAATCCCCAAGCAAAGCCCTCATCCAGCATTCTGTAAAATTACACTCCTGTGACCGATTGAGCGGAGAAGGGTGTTCGTGTCCGACACTTGAACGCGTTCGTTTTGAAGATACCTGGGTGTATACATAGACGAAAACCTTCGCTGGGATAGGCAAATCTCCTTTTTAACCAAACGGATTTCAAAATTTAAATATTATTTCTACAGGTTGAGAAAAGTGGTGCCATTTAAGTTTATGCTTGTTTTGTATAGGTCCTTGGTGCAAAGCATAATGTATTTTGGAATCCTTGCATGGGGAGGAGCCTCTCCAAATGTAATAAGGCCTTTGACCATAGTCCAAAAAGCGATTTTAAAAATCATTACTTTTAAGTCGAGAAGATTTTCCTCCGACGAGCTGTATTCGTTGGTTCCCGTCTTCTCAGTTAGCCAGCTGTACATTAAAGCCGCTCTCATGTACCACCATAAACATCCGCTACATTTCATTTATGCACCGACAGTTTCCTCTTATGGGCTCCGGGAGTCCACTCTGGGAGTAAACCCAGTTCCCGCAAGCCGCTTGAAATGTACCACCCGACATGTATTTTTTAGCCAACCGATTCTCTTCAGAAAGCTGCCCAGTAATTTAAAAATGCCTTCCACTTTAAGCCGAGCCAAATACAAAACAGCTGTTAGCAAAGGGCACCGAGAGTGCGAAAAATTATTTTCTAGTGTATATGTAGTTAGTTAATAAGATAAATTAGATTATGAGATGTAACTCACTTGTAAAACAAATGTTAATATAAGTTTAATAACTTAATGTAGTATAATAATAACGTAATATAATTTTAATATAATATGTTCCAACTCCCCCACTTAGCACGGAACTGCGTTCCAAAAAGTGGGGTATTTCCACAATTATTCATTAGGTTTCTTCTGTTCTGTGTATATTAGAAGGAATAAATTATTTTTTCATTTCATTTCAGTTGAACCAGGGAAGCCTACAATAGATACAGAAAGACAAAAAGTGCAAATCGCTACTGGTAGTACACCTGACGTTCAGCGGAGGAATAAACCTTTGAGAGTTCGGTTTGTCAAGGATGGAAAAACTGGTAAAATCACATTCGTTGATCCTCACGTGGTTCAGCACCTAAGGAGACTATCTGGTCAGAAGTTGGTTTTGTCTCCACATCTTAAAGGGGTTGTGAAGAGTCCTACTGGGTTTCTCACTTCCAACTCTCTGTCGACCGAAAATCAACAGACAACTCCCAAGACGATGCTGCGAGGGGCAACACCTTCAAACTCATCTCGGGGGAAGAGTATGAGGTCAACGGAACCTACTCAATGGCCAGCTTCTTTCACTATTCAACGCCCCAGTACGAGTCAAGTGGCAACTGAAGAGTTGGTTAATAGTAGCACAGTCGGAATACCTATTGAAGGCACTGGTAAAACTAAATTCGTTGATCCAGTTGATTCAGTTGAACCAGGGAAGCCTACAATAAATACAGAAAGACAAAAAGTACAAATCGCTACTGGTAGTACACCTGACGTTCAGCGGAGGAAGGGACCTTTGAGGCGTTTGATTGTCAAGGATAGAAAAACTGGTAAAATCAAATTCGATGATCCTCACGTGGTTCAAGACCTAAGGAAATCATCCGGTCAGAAGTTGGTTTTGTCTCCACATCTTAAAGGCGTTGTGAAGAGTCCTACTGGGTTTCTCACTTCCAACTCTCTGTCGACTGAAAATCAACAGACAACTCCCAAGACGATGCTGCGAGGGGCAACACCTTCAAACTCATCTCGGGGGAAGAGTATGAGGTCAACGGAACCTACTCAATGGCCAGCTTCTTTCACTATTCAACGCCCCAGTACGAGTCAAGTGGCAACTGAAGAGTTGGTTAATAGTAGCACAGTCGGAATACCTATTGAAGGCACTGGTAAAACTAAATTCGTTGATCCAGTTGATTCAGTTGAACCAGGGAAGCCTACAATAAATACAGAAAGACAAAAAGTACAAATCGCTACTGGTAGTACACCTGACGTTCAGCGGAGGAATAAACCTTTGAGAGTTCGGTTTGTCAAGGATGGAAAAACTGGTAAAATCACATTCGTTGATCCTCACGTGATTCAGCACCTAAGGAGACTATCTGGTCAGAAGTTTGTTTTGTCTCCACATCTTAAAGGGGTTGTGAAGAGTCCTACTGGGTTTCTCACTTCCAACTCTCTGTCGACTGAAAATCAACAGACAACTCCCAAGACGATGCTGCGAGGGGCAACACCTTCAAACTCATCTCGGGGGAAGAGTATGAGGTCAACGGAACCTACTCAATGGCCAGCTTCTTTCACTATTCAACGCCCCAGTACGAGTCAAGTGGCAACTGAAGAGTTGGTTAATAGTAGCACAGTCGGAATACCTATTGAAGGCACTGGTAAAACTAAATTCGTTGATCCAGTTGATTCAGTTGAACCAGGGAAGCCTACAATAAATACAGAAAGACAAAAAGTACAAATCGCTACTGGTAGTACACCTGACGTTATGCGGAGGAAGGGACCTTTGAGGCGTTTGATTGTCAAGGATAGAAAAACTGGTAAAATCAAATTCGATGATCCTCACGTGGTTCAAGACCTAAGGAAATCATCCGGTCAGAAGTTGGTTTTGTCTCCACATCTTAAAGGCGTTGTGAAGAGTCCTACTGGGTTTCTCACTTCCAACTCTCTGTCGACCGAAAATCCTTCCGTAATCCAAATCAACAAAACTCCTCGGACAACTCCCAAGACGATGCTGCGAGGGGCAACACCTTCAAACTCATCTCGGGGGAAGAGTATGAGGTCAACGGAACCTACTCAATGGCCAGCTTCTTTCACTATTCAACGCCCCAGTACGAGTCAAGTGGCAACTGAAGAGTTGGTTAATAGTAGCACAGTCGGAATACCTATTGAAGGCACTGGTAAAACTAAATTCGTTCATCCAGTTGATTCAGTTGAACCAGGGAAGCCTACAATAGATACAGAAAGACAAAAAGTGCAAATCGCTACTGGTAGTACACCTGACGTTCAGCGGAGGAATAAACCTTTGAGAGTTCGGTTTGTCAAGGATGGAAAAACTGGTAAAATCACATTCGTTGATCCTCACGTGGTTCAGCACCTAAGGAGACTATCTGGTCAGAAGTTGGTTTTGTCTCCACATCTTAAAGGGGTTGTGAAGAGTCCTACTGGGTTTCTCACTTCCAACTCTCTGTCGACCGAAAATCAACAGACAACTCCCAAGACGATGCTGCGAGGGGCAACACCTTCAAACTCATCTCGGGGGAAGAGTATGAGGTCAACGGAACCTACTCAATGGCCAGCTTCTTTCACTATTCAACGCCCCAGTACGAGTCAAGTGGCAACTGAAGAGTTGGTTAATAGTAGCACAGTCGGAATACCTATTGAAGGCACTGGTAAAACTAAATTCGTTGATCCAGTTGATTCAGTTGAACCAGGGAAGCCTACAATAAATACAGAAAGACAAAAAGTACAAATCGCTACTGGTAGTACACCTGACGTTCAGCGGAGGAATAAACCTTTGAGAGTTCGGTTTGTCAAGGATGGAAAAACTGGTAAAATCACATTCGTTGATCCTCACGTGATTCAGCACCTAAGGAGACTATCTGGTCAGAAGTTGGTTTTGTCTCCACATCTTAAAGGGGTTGTGAAGAGTCCTACTGGGTTTCTCACTTCCAACTCTCTGTCGACTGAAAATCAACAGACAACTCCCAAGACGATGCTGCGAGGGGCAACACCTTCAAACTCATCTCGGGGGAAGAGTATGAGGTCAACGGAACCTACTCAATGGCCAGCTTCTTTCACTATTCAACGCCCCAGTACGAGTCAAGTGGCAACTGAAGAGTTGGTTAATAGTAGCACAGTCGGAATACCTATTGAAGGCACTGGTAAAACTAAATTCGTTGATCCAGTTGATTCAGTTGAACCAGGGAAGCCTACAATAAATACAGAAAGACAAAAAGTACAAATCGCTACTGGTAGTACACCTGACGTTATGCGGAGGAAGGGACCTTTGAGGCGTTTGATTGTCAAGGATAGAAAAACTGGTAAAATCAAATTCGATGATCCTCACGTGGTTCAAGACCTAAGGAAATCATCCGGTCAGAAGTTGGTTTTGTCTCCACATCTTAAAGGCGTTGTGAAGAGTCCTACTGGGTTTCTCACTTCCAACTCTCTGTCGACCGAAAATCCTTCCGTAATCCAAATCAACAAAACTCCTCGGACAACTCCCAAGACGATGCTGCGAGGGGCAACACCTTCAAACTCATCTCGGGGGAAGAGTATGAGGTCAACGGAACCTACTCAATGGCCAGCTTCTTTCACTATTCAACGCCCCAGTACGAGTCAAGTGGCAACTGAAGAGTTGGTTAATAGTAGCACAGTCGGAATACCTATTGAAGGCACTGGTAAAACTAAATTCGTTCATCCAGTTGATTCAGTTGAACCAGGGAAGCCTACAATAGATACAGAAAGACAAAAAGTGCAAATCGCTACTGGTAGTACACCTGACGTTCAGCGGAGGAATAAACCTTTGAGAGTTCGGTTTGTCAAGGATGGCAAAACTGGTAAAATCACATTCGTTGATCCTCACGTGATTCAGCACCTAAGGAGACTATCTGGTCAGAAGTTGGTTTTGTCTCCACATCTTAAAGGGGTTGTGAAGAGTCCTACTGGGTTTCTCACTTCCAACTCTCTGTCGACCGAAAATCAACAGACAACTCCCAAGACGATGCTGCGAGGGGCAACACCTTCAAACTCATCTCGGGGGAAGAGTATGAGGTCAACGGAACCTACTCAATGGCCAGCTTCTTTCACTATTCAACGCCCCAGTACGAGTCAAGTGGCAACTGAAGAGTTGGTTAATAGTAGCACAGTCGGAATACCTATTGAAGGCACTGGTAAAACTAAATTCGTTGATCCAGTTGATTCAGTTGAACCAGGGAAGCCTACAATAAATAAAGAAAGACAAAAAGTACAAATCGCTACTGGTAGTACACCTGACGTTCAGCGGAGGAATAAACCTTTGAGAGTTCGGTTTGTCAAGGATGGAAAAACTGGTAAAATCACATTCGTTGATCCTCACGTGATTCAGCACCTAAGGAGACTATCTGGTCAGAAGTTGGTTTTGTCTCCACATCTTAAAGGGGTTGTGAAGAGTCCTACTGGGTTTCTCACTTCCAACTCTCTGTCGACTGAAAATCAACAGACAACTCCCAAGACGATGCTGCGAGGGGCAACACCTTCAAACTCATCTCGGGGGAAGAGTATGAGGTCAACGGAACCTACTCAATGGCCAGCTTCTTTCACTATTCAACGCCCCAGTACGAGTCAAGTGGCAACTGAAGAGTTGGTTAATAGTAGCACAGTCGGAATACCTATTGAAGGCACTGGTAAAACTAAATTCGTTGATCCAGTTGATTCAGTTGAACCAGGGAAGCCTACAATAAATACAGAAAGACAAAAAGTACAAATCGCTACTGGTAGTACACCTGACGTTCAGCGGAGGAAGGGACCTTTGAGGCGTTTGATTGTCAAGGATAGAAAAACTGGTAAAATCAAATTCGATGATCCTCACGTGGTTCAAGACCTAAGGAAATCATCCGGTCAGAAGTTGGTTTTGTCTCCACATCTTAAAGGCGTTGTGAAGAGTCCTACTGGGTTTCTCACTTCCAACTCTCTGTCGACCGAAAATCCTTCCGTAATCCAAATCAACAAAACTCCTCGGACAACTCCCAAGACGATGCTGCGAGGGGCAACACCTTCAAACTCATCTCGGGGGAAGAGTATGAGGTCAACGGAACCTACTCAATGGCCAGCTTCTTTCACTATTCAACGCCCCAGTACGAGTCAAGTGGCAACTGAAGAGTTGGTTAATAGTAGCACAGTCGGAATACCTATTGAAGGCACTGGTAAAACTAAATTCGTTGATCCAGTTGATTCAGTTGAACCAGGGAAGCCTACAATAAATACAGAAAGACAAAAAGTACAAATCGCTACTGGTAGTACACCTGACGTTCAGCGGAGGAATAAACCTTTGAGAGTTCGGTTTGTCAAGGATGGCAAAACTGGTAAAATCACATTCGTTGATCCTCACGTGGTTCAGCACCTAAGGAGACTATCTGGTCAGAAGTTGGTTTTGTCTCCACATCTTAAAGGGGTTGTGAAGAGTCCTACTGGGTTTCTCACTTCCAACTCTCTGTCGACCGAAAATCGACAGACAACTCCCAAGACGATGCTGCGAGGGGCAACACCTTCAAACTCATCTCGGGGGAAGAGTATGAGGTCAACGGAACCTACTCAATGGCCAGCTTCTTTCACTATTCAACGCCCCAGTACGAGTCAAGTGGCAACTGAAGAGTTGGTTAATAGTAGCACAGTCGGAATACCTATTGAAGGCACTGGTAAAACTAAATTCGTTGATCCAGTTGATTCAGTTGAACCAGGGAAGCCTACAATAAATACAGAAAGACAAAAAGTACAAATCGCTACTGGTAGTACACCTGACGTTCAGCGGAGGAAGGGACCTTTGAGGCGTTTGATTGTCAAGGATAGAAAAACTGGTAAAATCAAATTCGATGATCCTCACGTGGTTCAAGACCTAAGGAAATCATCCGGTCAGAAGTTGGTTTTGTCTCCACATCTTAAAGGGGTTGTGAAGAGTCCTACTGGGTTTCTCACTTCCAACTCTCTGTCGACCGAAAATCCTTCCGTAATCCAAATCAACAAAACTCCTCGGACAACTCCCAAGACGATGCTGCGAGGGGCAACACCTTCAAACTCATCTCGGGGGAAGAGTATGAGGTCAACGGAACCTACTCAATGGCCAGCTTCTTTCACTATTCAACGCCCCAGTACGAGTCAAGTGGCAACTGAAGAGTTGGTTAATAGTAGCACAGTCGGAATACCTATTGAAGGCACTGGTAAAACTAAATTCGTTGATCCAGTTGATTCAGTTGAACCAGGGAAGCCTACAATAGATACAGAAAGACAAAAAGTGCAAATCGCTACTGGTAGTACACCTGACGTTCAGCGGAGGAATAAACCTTTGAGAGTTCGGTTTGTCAAGGATGGAAAAACTGGTAAAATCACATTCGTTGATCCTCACGTGGTTCAGCACCTAAGGAGACTATCTGGTCAGAAGTTGGTTTTGTCTCCACATCTTAAAGGGGTTGTGAAGAGTCCTACTGGGTTTCTCACTTCCAACTCTCTGTCGACCGAAAATCAACAGACAACTCCCAAGACGATGCTGCGAGGGGCAACACCTTCAAACTCATCTCGGGGGAAGAGTATGAGGTCAACGGAACCTACTCAATGGCCAGCTTCTTTCACTATTCAACGCCCCAGTACGAGTCAAGTGGCAACTGAAGAGTTGGTTAATAGTAGCACAGTCGGAATACCTATTGAAGGCACTGGTAAAACTAAATTCGTTGATCCAGTTGATTCAGTTGAACCAGGGAAGCCTACAATAGATACAGAAAGACAAAAAGTGCAAATCGCTACTGGTAGTACACCTGACGTTCAGCGGAGGAATAAACCTTTGAGAGTTCGGTTTGTCAAGGATGGAAAAACTGGTAAAATCACATTCGTTGATCCTCACGTGGTTCAGCACCTAAGGAGACTATCTGGTCAGAAGTTGGTTTTGTCTCCACATCTGAAAGGCGCTGTGAAGAGTCCTACTGGGTTTCTCACTTCCAACTCTCTGTCGACCGAAAATCAACAGACAACTCCCAAGACGATGCTGCGAGGGGCAACACCTTCAAACTCATCTCGGGGGAAGAGTATGAGGTCAACGGAACCTACTCAATGGCCAGCTTCTTTCACTATTCAACGCCCCAGTACGAGTCAAGTGGCAACCGAAGAGTTGGTTAATAGTAGCACAGCCCGAGTACCTATTAAACGCCCTTGGTTATTGTTGAATAATAACGTATTGCCGGAAAGCACATCTACAAACCAAGTGTTGTTTAGCGGCTCTACAAACAAACTCGTACTGGGCAGCCCGTCTGTCCAACAAACTGCCCCCAATTTTGTGAGTTCTGTCGTAAACAAACCGGCTAAGGTGAAAAAACCAGGCATAGAACAAGCTTCAACAGGTTTGTACGTCCAAAACGACGAGAGTACCAACAACATGATGCCCACAGCAACTGCCCCACACTCAACGACCCATCATGACCTGTTTCAAGACAGCCACGACCAACTCATCGCCTTTCTGGCCCAACTTGAAGAACCCACCAGTAATACTGTCAGTCAAAGTGAAACCAATAGGTAGTTGCCACCTTATAACGACCAGTGGATTTTTTATAGAACTGGTGAATAATTAATATTTTTTGGCAATAATGTCATTGTAAAAAAAATTTGATGTCATTTTTATTTTTTAATGAACATTGATTAAACATTTTTAAATGAACATTTTTATTTTTTAATGAATCATTGATTAAAAGTTATAAAATTCTACTCATATCCGTATGCAATTCTTTTCAATCATAGATGAGTGATTCCAAGAAAAACGTCATATTCTTGTCTCAAGCTGTTTTAGGGCATTCTGTTTGGTATAATTGGATGGGTAAAAAACCTGGTGTTCAGTTCTGTCTTTGGTAGGTATATCTCCCCCAGTGCCAAAAAACTTTTTTCCGAATCAGTAATCAGTAATCAAACATTAAAAACCTCTCTCCCCTGGCTGTCCCACTGATGTGTTTTTTTTGTTTTTTTCTTTCCTTGTGTTTTTAAAATGGGGGGAAATATTTATTCAATTCAACTCCCCTCAAGTTTTACATCTACAGGTTCATTTTTTCTTAAAGATTTCCTGTTTGGGAGTTACATCACAATAAATCAACGTCCCATGGGTATTCACTCTCTACCCCGGCCATTTGCGAACTTTCCTTCAAATCACTGAAAGACGGTTTTTTTTCCGTTTCCAACACTATCTGGCAACGCTGCAAGAAGCCACCAAATGATTCTGCCTATAACCGTAACTTGCGAAACCTCAGTTTAGTCCTCGTGTTGGATGTGAAATGTTATGAAAAGTGGGTTCCAGTTTTATTCAACCTCTCATCCCTGGTATTCACCATTGAACGGTGGTAAGTCATATCTTATAACTTTCATTAGTATTTGGATGCTGTATACGGTAGAAACAAGATCCCCAAACACCACATTTTCTTCCACTTGTTGTGATAGGTTCAATCAAGTTATTGCTTTAATTTATCTCTTCCCTGGTTCTCTCTACCATGGACTCTTGAAAGTTAAAGGACCAGGAGAGAGAGGTACAGCCCAGGGTAGAGTGAATTTTAAATTCTCTAATCTGTTTGACGTATTGGTTTATTATCTTTGATACCTAATGAACTTTTAGAATCGACTAAGAAAAAACAAAATCCCCACCCCCTCACAAAATTTGAGGGTTTACGTTTCAAGATAATAGATTCAGAAAATCGAATGAAGAAAAAAACCGTCCTTTGCACTTTGCCCAGTTAGCGTTGAGCAGAAATTACGAAATTTGGTTTCCGGGTTCGGACCAACCCCAATTTTTACAAAGTCATATCTCGAAAATTTGGATATACAAACGGTTTCGTTTTTCGTAGGTACTACGCATTTAGATAGAGTATAATTTTCAAACAGAGTATGACTTTTGCCCCTCCCCTCCCTCTCGGGAATTACCATCTGTTTTTTTTTTTATTTTTATTTTTTTTATGGCCGACGAAGAAACGTGGAATTAAAAATCCCAGAATTATTTCGGTACAAATTATATTGTAATCCACTTATCATCCTGAAAACGCTTCATCTATCATTTAGTGATCAAGACTGAATAGTGATCTGCACAAAGAAGATGATAAACCCTTGTGTCAAGAATTTGCAGAGTGTTTTAGTAAGTAATTCATAACCATAGGTCCTACTTGCAGATCAGCATGTAGAAAAAAAGTCCCATCATTTTGGCCAAGTTTTGTATAAAATCGAGTTTGACTTTTAACAAGGCTCTACAGAGTTGTTACCTAACGGTTGGTTTTCTTCATTGTAACCAAGTTCTGTTGTAAAGAAGTGTGTAGATACTAGTACCTACACCATTGAAATAGCGTAGGTACACTTAGTTGTGTATGTATGTACACTATTTTACTTAGAAAATTAAGAGGGAGAGAGACATAGTTTCGATTGAGATTTCTTAGAAATTCGTGAACCTGATATAGTAGTAATACTGCCCAATCCTTCCCATGTGATGAAACAGAGAAGAAATATTCTCGTCTTTCCCAAGTTTGTCAACATTAAAGAGCGACCATAAGTTGCTCAATTCAAGCGTATAAAAATACTTACCTAATGATTAAAAAAAAATACAGTGAACAAGCGCCAATTTATATAGGTACTTACCTATCTATTTTGCATGCTTGCCTAATATTCTGAATTGTTACCTAGTCTCTCTCGAGTCATCCAACATGGAGACCTACTCGTAGTTTTAGACATAGTTTTAAACGCTGAAACACCATGTCAAACGATCACGTCGCTACTTTTCAAGTTTATTGGCCACAGTTTTTGTGTTTTGGGCTACCCAGGGGGTTGGTGGGGGTTCGGTGGCCCACCATCGAACATTTCTTGGAATTTAAGGGTCGAAAATGGCAGTATTTAGCCATTTGTATGACAAACGCCATGGTAATAAAAATCCACAGTCATGCAGCATGACTATAGGAGAGAATTTCCGAAGAAATAACGGGTTTCTTGTCTCCATTTTACTGGATTTATAACAAATTTCGTCTCCTTTTTCTGCTGAGTAACGCCTCGGCTTATAGATTTTTCAACGCTGAACACGATGGTAAGGTCAGAATTGCGATATTTATTGCCGTTATCGGATTAGAGCAGATGAACCGTGAAGAACATCTCAAGTAACAACCACGTTTCTTCAGCTTCAAAGTGCTCCAGTTTGATAACGTGAGAAGATATCGCAATTTTGACTTCACCACCGAGTTGCGCATAAATAAACCTTTGAAATGACGTTTTTTCTGCAAAGTTTTGTTTATTTTTCGGGTTGAGTTTGATCGAAATTTGATTATTTCAAAATGTCAGATTCATCAAATCAAGTTCTTATAAAGCTCGGGCTGCTACCAACTACAATATGAATAAATTATATATGAATAAACTATTGGATCTAAACATAAAAGGAGAAATATTATCATTCGCGGATGATACCGCTATGATCGTTACGGGAAAACATTGGCCGGGAGTAGTTGAAATTACAACAGGAAATTTACAGAAAGTACCTACCTAGTGAGTTGGCTCCACGGTGCTGGGATGAAATTTAATTTTGAGAAGTCAAATTTCATGGCATATTCCTAGTAATAAAAGATTGGATCAATAAAATGCCATACTGAAAATTGTAACATCTTGTAACTGCCCTATCGTTTCTCAAGTTGAATCCACCAAATATTTAGGAATAATCACTGATCAGTGCCAATCATGGGAAAAACATGTGAACCATATGATAAATAGATTAAGAAAGCTAATTGCTATTTGTAAAGAGGACCGAGGATTTCTATCACTAAAATATTTAAGGGATTTCTATTTGTCACTAATTCGATCTGTACTGATATACGGGACAATAGGATGGGGAAGCTGTTCAAAGAGTCTCAAAAATCTTCAAGGTTTCTTTATCAAGATATTGCTAAAGAAACCTAGAACGTTTTTAGCTGTGATTAGCTCTTCGAAATATTTAAAGTTATGACGGTACAAAATCTGTTAATCTATCAAACAGTTACTAAAGTCTACAAAGAATGGAGTGAAAAGAAAATAGACAGAGTTGAACACGGAAGAACAAGATTTAGTAACGATATAAACTTAAAACTTCCACTCAAATTAACAACGGTAGGTCAGAATCAATATGTATCTAAGGAGTTAAAATGTTCAATGCACTGCCAAACGAAATTAAAAATATGGAAACTGTCAGTAAATTTAAGTTACACCTAAAAAAGCTATTATGGAATCAATTCATGACATTATGAAGAATTAACCCTACAAATTATCTACAATATTTAATAAATAATATTTTGAATGCAAAAATAAATTAATAATAACATAATAATACCATCGAAGCAGGAATACAGGATGGAGATACTCCTCCCCTCAGCACGAGGTCCATCACCTCAAAGAGGGGAGAAGCATTTAATTTAAGAGAAGATGGTTTTTTTTTGTACAAGTTATCATTTATTGTAATTATGAAAATTGGCTTCATGTGATATTATGATTAATAAATGCATTTAACAAACAAACAAAACAAACAATGATTGGAAATTCGCCTTGTTTGGTGTATTGATGATGAAGGTAAGTACATGTCTCCAGCACAATGTGTTGCATAGGAAAACAACCGAACGGAACAAGATAAATCAGCATTAGCCAAAATATGCTTGAATGTCAGACCTTGTTGTTACGTGCATATTCGTTCTGAAGCCTAAAACGCTCTGAAGAATGCTTAGAAATTTAAGTGCATAACTCCTCGTTTGACATTACTTAGAACACAGATTGGGTTGAGACTTTTAAAATTGGCGTTCGTCAATTAGGTTATGTGCGTATCTCAAAATCTAGCAGATATTGATAAGCCATTGTATGATGAGCTTGTAGCTGTGATTTTGCTTAGTGGGCTAACTGACCATTATGATCCCGTGGTAATTAAGTTGTTGATTAAAAAACAACCAATGTCAAAAAAGCTGATTTTTCAGGGGAACGAAATAAATGTCGCCCACTAACTGTAAGCAATATATTTATGTGAAAACCTGAGAAATGTATGCATACATTTAATTTAATTAATGTAGGTGTATAGCTGTTTTACAATTAACAGCCAGTGGACTGTATTTCGTATGTGTGTATAAAAAAAGGAAAAGGTATGATCTATTCAAATTTCTAATAGCAAACAGTTTTCAAATTATAGTTCACAATTAATCGGACGAAACAATATAGATTGGAGATGGAAACGAAACGGCAGCTCACCTGATCTCTCGAAGGGGTTCGATGAGGATGCGCATCCCAAATCCTTCCAGAATTCCGATTAAGGGGCAGGTTGACCGCGGGGGTGGTAAACTCGCGCCCGAACTCTCGACGAAAGAAAAACTGCTGCTATAATGATGAATTTGGTTTTTTAAGAAAAGGTTTAGCGATTCGTAGGGTTCCGCGAGGGATCTCGAGAGCAACTGTCTTGATCCTGCAGTCGCATGAAACAGGGCTGCCAAACGAAACGAAATATCCCATCTCCAATAAAATAATTGTGAACTTTTGTTATTTACGATTCAACATTCCGGCCGCCTTGAAACGACCTGGTTTCAAAAAATTAAACAAGAAAGAAAATAATTCTTATAGGTAGCGAGACTAAAATGTTTGTCTCACTTATTAACTAATAGGTTGAATTGGTTTTACAGTGTCGATATGCTAATTTATGTGTGGTACTTGTGGTATAAGTAAAATTAAATATCATTTGGGAGTAGGAAATCCTATTGCATGGGATTCGGAAAAGGAAAATTTAATCTTCACTCCAAGGGGGCGATCATGGAGGCTTTAAAAAAAACGAAGGAAGCCCACGGAAAAGGAAACTATGTAAACAAAACTATAAACTGTCGAACAATAAGATTGATTTACCACAAGCTCTAGTGTCAAAGCATGAGATTAGTTGAGTGTAATGGGCACAATTTCCGCACAGTTCGAGTGTACGTTCCATCTGCCGTCTTTACTTCGGCGATTCGTACAATGCCATCATTTCCTGGAAATACGTTTGATATGCGTGCCAATTTCCAGTTGCATGGTGCTAAATTGGGAACCTTCAACAAAACGAGTTCTCCAATTTTCAAATTGTCACTTGTTTTCGTCCATTTGGCTCTGACTTGAAGGGTACCTAAGTATTCGCGTTGCCAACGGTCCCGAGTAATCGGTCTCGAGTTCACCACCGCTTCAATTTGCGTGAGAACGGTATAAAACTCCTCGTACGTTAGTTTTTGATCGCCCAAAACCTTTGAGAGATGTTTTTTAACGCTCTTGATTCCGGCTTCAGCAAGTCCGTTCAAGTGAGGGCTCCCAGCAGCGTTCAGCTTCCATGTGATACCCTTGCCATTCAATTCCCTTTCAACACGTTCATTGTGTTGTTTTGAACCAACTATTTCAGACCAACCTTCCAATTTGCGTCTTGCCCCGACAAAATTCGTACCACAGTCGGAATGAATCTCTACTACGCTACCTCTACGTGCAATAAATCGCCTTAAGGCAGCAATAAAGGCATCAGAAGTCAGATCTGAGACTAATTCCAAATGAATGGCTTTGGTACTGAAGCAGACAAACAGGGAAATATATGCTTTATGCACTTTGGCTTTACGAAGATTTGCCATAGTTAACAGGAAAGGACCACCGTAGTCAACAGCGCAACGATGAAATGGACTTATAGTTTCCAATCTTGATGATGGAAGTTCACCCATCAAGTGATCCGACTCCTTTGGTTTAGCCCGAAAACAAGTCAAACAACGAGATAAACGATGACGAATAATTTCCCTTGAATTTAAAATCCAAAATTCAGCTTGAATAACGCAATGCAGTTGCAAAGGCCCAGCGTGGAGGTACATTAGATGAAAATGGTCAATAACTAGAGCTGTAAAATGATGACCTTTGGGCAAAAGCATAGGGTGCTTCCGTCCTTCAGAAATATTCGCATTATTCAATCGTCCACCGACTCTGATTATTGAATCCGAATCAAGATATGGATTTAATTTTCTCAATTTGGAAGGGATTAGTTTTTCACCTTCCAATAATTTTATTTCTTTATTAAAGGATTGTTTCTGCACGAGGTACACTAATCGAGTCGTTGCTAGCCTCAATTCTTCGCTGGTTGGATTACCTACCCAAAAGGGGTTAGTTTTTCGATTACGTAGGTGCCGGAAATAGCGTAACCAGTATGCTGTATGGCGCTTCAATTTAGCGAGTGACGAATACCTGGTGATCCAACTATAATCAGGCGATCTTGACAGACCAACGTGCAATGTTGTTATCTTCGATTCCTCCATTCCGACTTGATTGTTTATAATATCTGGACACTCAGGCCAATGATCCGGACTTTGACATAACCACTCCGGACCTGTCACCCACGATTTTTCGACATGGAACTGTTTTGGTAATGCACCTCTAGATCCCAAATCACTAGGATTTGAACTTGTAGGAACGTATCGAAAAATGTTGGGCGAGATTTTATCGTGAATTTGACTTACACGATTCGCAATGAACGTTTTCCATCGGTGTGGGGACGATTTAATCCACTGGAGAGCGACCATGGAGTCACACCAAGCTGTTGTCGAATGAACGGTGCAATGGTGTTTCAATATTTCATTTGCGTAATACAATAAATCGGCCAACAATACAGCTCCACAGAGTTCTAATCTGGGCAATGTTACTCGTTTTAGGGGGGCTACTTTTGATTTTGCGATGAGTAGTGATGATGAAATTACACCACACTCATCAATAATACGTAAATATACTGTCCCAGCGTACCCCTTCTCCGAGCTGTCAGAAAATCCGTGAACTTGAACTTCCACGGCATGGTCTAAATTTATACATCTGGGTATTCGAAAATCCGACAATGATGGCAATTCATTTTGAAATTGAGTCCATTTCGAGATTACGTCGTCTGGAGGTTTTTGATCCCATTCCAATCCGAGAGACCATAGATGTTGGATGAGTAACTTGCCATAAAAAATCACGGGGCTCAAAAATCCTAATGGATCATATAACCGAGCGATTTCGGATAAGATGGTCCTTTTCGTGATTTCCACGCTCGAATTTACTTGAATTTTGCAATAAAATACATCAGTCAACGGATTCCATGCCAAGCCTAATATAGCAGTACCTGGATCAATACCGTCTGGATCATGAAATGAAAATATATCAGTTTTCATGGCACGATGGTTTTCAGGGACCTTTTCTAACGGTTCGGGACGATTACTCAGCCATTTTCTCAAAGAAAATTTTCCCAAATTCAACAGCGATGTTAATTCATCTTGTAGTTGGAGTGCCCTTTCTATCGTAGGTACAGAAATACAGGCATCATCAACAAAGGTATTTTCCAAAATAACCTTTGAGGCTTCGGGGAACTGTGAGCCCTCGTCATCGACCAACTGTTGAAGAGTACGTAATGCCAAAAATGGCGCTGCCGCATTACCGTACGTCACGGTTACCAGTTGATATTCTACAAGTGGATCAGTGGGGGAAAATTTCCAAAATATTCTTTGGTAATCGTGGTCAACTTCAGCAACGTATATGCTGCGGTACATCTGTTTTATATCTGCCACCATGCACACATCATGAAATCGAAATCGAAAAAGCACATCCGTTATATTGCGTTGTAACTTGGGTCCAACGTTCATGATATTGTTCAAAGATGAGCCATTCGTAGTTTTCATCGAACAGTCGAAAACTACGCGAAAGCGAGAAAATAACTCATCATTGCGATAGATACAGTGATGAGGCACATAATACCTTTCACTGCGAGGTGGGGAAGGCGCTACTATCATATGACCTTGAGAAATATAATCTGACATAAATTCATTATAGCGTTGTCTCAATGTTCTGCTTTTACTAAGGCGGTTTTCCAATGAGTGAAAACGTTTCAACGCCAAGGCATAGCTTTCTCCCAGAACAGGACTTTGCAAAATAAATGGAAGTCTCACGATGTATCTACCATCACGTCTGGAAACTGTGTTTCTATAATACAATTCACACTCCAATTCCTCCTTGCTGAGAATTTTACGATTTGGAGTGTCCTCAATTTCCCAAAATTTACGGATTGTAGCGTCGAGATTTGAGTCAAGTGATGTACACATGACGTTTACTGATTGATCTTCCATATGATCAATCCTACCAACCAAGCAATACCCAAATATGGTGTTGAATACGTCCGGGGATCCAGATGGCCCAGGTATTGGAGCGCTAGTCACGATTTGCGCATACCATTCGGCTCCTAAAAGCACATCTACCTTTTGATCGGAGTAAAACAATGGGTCCGCAAGCATCAATCCGCTAACGTGAGGCCAGTTCATGGTTTTCATCGACAACTTTGGGCACTGTGCAATATTTTCCACAACAAGAGCTCGAACAATAATTTTGTGAGGTAGAATTCTCGACTTTACTTCGAAACTCACAATACCGTTCGACACGCCTGCCTTAGCTTGCCCAAATCCAAAAATTGGTGTACGATGGCTATCGTAATTAAGACCCAACCGTTCGACACAAGCTTGTGTGATGAAAGTGCCCTGACTTGCAGAATCAATCAAAATTTTCACCACCTGATCAATTCCTGTCTTATCAGTTACTAAAGCGCAAGCGGTGGCTAGCATAACTACGCTATAACTTGATTTATAATTTGTCTGTAACGCCTGTAGGTTATGGGTTGTGGCAACAATTGATTGGTTCAATGAAGTACTCGTACAAGGATCTATACTATTTGCTGATGTACTTTCGACTTGAAGTTGATGTCCTTTAGTGTCATAGTGCTTCTTAAAACATAATAAATCATTATGAGGCAAATTACAAAAACTACATGTTGATGCGGAACAGTCTTTCAACAAATGGTTGGAAAAACAAATCAGGCACAAATGTTTATATTTCACAAATTTCAAACGAGCATTGACAGGCAGTTTACTGAATTTTGGACACGTTTCTAGTTTATGATTTTTCTTACATGGACAAGATGGAGTATCGTTATCAGTACTAGTGACCAAAGCAGTAGTTCCTGAGCTCGAGGAGGATTTTAATTTGCTCGATTTTTGTTGAAACTTATTTGATTCCGAAGTCGAATTCGGACTCGAAGCCTCCAAGATGCGAATTTCATTTGCTATGAATTTTTCAAAATCCTTCAATTCAGGTAATACAAGTTGTAATGCATGAATTTCCCAGCGTTCCCGAAGTGGGGGTGTCAATTTGCGTCTCAATACAAATAATAACGGTACACACCATTCGTTGGTAGGGTGTCCTAACGCTTTCAGAGCACCTAAATGTTGTTCGAGCGTAGCACTGAATTTTCGAAGTTGTGCCAACGACCGTGAAACAATAGGCATATCGAAGAGAGACTCGAGATATGCGTTAGTCAATCTATTTGTATCGTGGTATCTAGCAACAAGGCTTTCCCAGGCAACTGCGTAATTTGATGACGTGATTTGGAGTGAGGAGATGACCGCGAGCGGTTCACCGCGTAATGCCGATTTCAAATACATGAATTTTTGAATATCCGATATGTTCTTCTGGACATGAACAGTATTCAAAAAGAAATCATAAAACGGCTGCCATTCTAGAATATCCCCTCCAAATTCAATCAATTTCATTTTCGGAAGCGACACTGAAATCGTCGCTGATAAGGATAGTCTGGGAATCTGGGCAGAACTAGCACCTTCACTTGCCTTTTCGGGAAAGCTGGTCATCAAAATTGCTTTAATGTTATAAAATTTTGATTCGTAATCATGAAATTCAGAAATCAAGTCCTCGGAAACCGGAGGAACCTGTTTAGCATTTAACGAAACTATTTTTGTTATTACCTGATCAAATTCAGAGAATAAATCATCAAGTTTTACAGTTGATGCTCTCAATAAATTGCGTTTTCTGTTGTCTTTCGGATTTTTCTCACAATCATCCGCTATCTTTTGCATCGTCTCCAATTTTTGAGCCAAAAGGTTCTTTCTAAAATTCATTTCATCTAGGAGAGGCATGATGAATTTAAATGAATGAAGAATTTGCCTTGCTCGAAAAAGTGCCTACTCACTCGCAAAAGAAGAAAGAGAAACTATTTTTTCCCTACAACTCAAGTTGGCAACAGTGAGGACATCAACAACGGATAATGGAAAACAAGGAGAAGTTCACCTATAAATTGGAATCTGCTATAAACATCCTATAACAATCAAAGATAAGGATGTTCGATGGCTCAACATTCACTTGAAACAAGATTGAACACGATTCCGATGATGTGGCTACTTTTAGACCCGAAAAGCCGACAATCAATTCAACCTCTTCAATTATAATTCGACCTTTTCTTATAACCAATTCAACCTTTTATTTGTAATAATTAGCTCAAAATTACTAATCCGGCTCGACAAAGGCCAAAACTTGCGATGTATAGCTGTTTTACAATTAACAGCCAGTGGACTGTATTTCGTATGTGTGTATAAAAAAAGGAAAAGGTATGATCTATTCAAATTTCTAATAGCAAACAGTTTTCAAATTATAGTTCACAATTAATCGGACGAAACAATATAGATTGGAGATGGAAACGAAACGGCAGCTCACCTGATCTCTCGAAGGGGTTCGATGAGGATGCGCATCCCAAATCCTTCCAGAATTCCGATTAAGGGGCAGGTTGACCGCGGGGGTGGTAAACTCGCGCCCGAACTCTCGACGAAAGAAAAACTGCTGCTATAATGATGAATTTGGTTTTTTAAGAAAAGGTTTAGCGATTCGTAGGGTTCCGCGAGGGATCTCGAGAGCAACTGTCTTGATCCTGCAGTCGCATGAAACAGGGCTGCCAAACGAAACGAAATATCCCATCTCCAATAAAATAATTGTGAACTTTTGTTATTTACGATTCAACAGTAGGTATACCCGACTATCTTTTAAAACGTAGGTATCTATGATCTTTTCTGAAGTCCTCAGGCGCAATATCGATATGAAGCCGATAAACTAATTTATATTTAAAAACTGAAACACCAAACGGTTTATTAATATTAAAAGGTTTTACAATAATCAAACAAAATAATAAAATTTCATTGTTCATCACCACTGCTATTATCAGATTCCTCCAACATGGTGCTCATCTCGTCTTCTCGAGTGAGCAAAAGAGAACTACCTGCATCTCCATTTTGGGCAGAAAAAAGAGCTGTGTAGAAATAGTTGGACGTTTCAAATAGGTATAGAAATAGGGATCTGATATCTGCGGCTTTCAATGTATTGATTGGGAGATGCTGTTTGTAGAGGCGTGGGAAATGAACTTCACTAGGCAACTTTTTGTTATTTCGAAGAGAAACTGATCTCCAAGCCCCTGCATAAGAGTCCCTCACTTCAATGAATAGTGAGGTCGACTCAATTTTGTACATCCTCAGTGTCTTGAGCTTAATCGATTTTCTTTCAGCTTTTGGTTTATTATCTTCGATAAAGAACCACTGGAATCGACCAAAGAAAACAATCTTCTAACCCCCCTCAAAATTTGTTGGTTTACCTACGTTTCAAGATACGTAGATTCAGAAAGTCGAATAAAAAAAAATTCTGCAAATTAAATTTGCAGAATAAATGCAGATCACCCTTCTGTTTAGATCAATTAATGATAGAATAATTATTATTACGACTTATCATGAATTATTAATAATTTTATCAAGTAGTGAAAATGATTAATAATGATGTTGAGGGATGTCGAGGGTCGGTCAAATGAAAATTGATTTATGTGCCAACGTTTCGAAGAATATATTTCTTCATCTTCAGGGCCTAAAAAACAGTTTCATAATTCTGATTACAGTTCTATGGTGAGAAAAATGTTGTAGTTATTTAATTACCATTAGTTGTAGTTGTTGTGGAAATGTAATTATATGTAGTTACTTTAAATAGTTTGGTTAAACAAATGGCGTTATTGGTGACAGATATTGGAAAATATCCGTGGTAGGTTATTATACAATGGTACATGCTATTGTACATGGTATTGTACATGCTATTACTATAGAAAATAATACAAAATGTTCACAAAAAGTTAAGTTAAATATACAATAGAAAAAGTAATAAAAAATTTATCTGTTGATAGTTAGTAGTTCCTATGGAATTGGTTTGGAGGATGTACAATAAGTTTCAACTTACAGGTTATGAAATGGAGTTATTCTTACTGACGGTCAACCTAAACCACACACACTCAATGATTAATAATTATTGTTAGTTATTAATAATTTTTACTTATTAAAATTACCTAATAATTAATATTATGATTAATTAACTCGACGTATGAAACCATGTGCTGTTCGAATCAGCTAGGCCAGTATGAATATTGAACCGATAGGCGGCTTCGCGATTCACTCTCATGTTGACGATTTTTTGTCTGCTCCAACTTTGAGCCGTCATTGTGAACGAACGGTTGGTCGTACAAAGCTGTGGACCCAGTTAGTTGTGCTAAAATTACGAAATTTTTTTTACGGGTTCGGACCAACCCCACAATGGTCCTCGAAACATTTCATAGTCCTTTTGAAAATTTCAAAACTCGAAAAATTCATATGAAACGGTATAGTTTCTAGTTCACATTTAGTTAGAGTTTATTTTGGTTTATTATCTTCGATAATGAACCATTGGAATCGCCCAAAGAAAAAAATTTTTTAACCCCCCCTCAAAATTTGTTGGTTTACGTTTCAAGATACGTAGATTCAGAAAATCGAATAAAAAAAACTCTGCAAATTCTTGACACAACGGTTTATTATCTTCCTTGTGCAGATCACCCTTCTGTCTGGATCACTAGGTCCAAATGTCAAGATCGTAAATGTTAGATTAATTATTATTATCAATTATCACTAATTATTAACAATTTTATCAAGTACCTAGTGAAAATTATTATAATTTATTGTTAGGTATTAATAATTTGTATTTATTATTAATAATTATTATTATTGATTATGATTAATTAATACGATATAATTCTGGGGTTTTTAATACTACGTCGGTAATAATTTTTCTATAAAAGAAGTACCTACCAACAAACATTCGAAATTACCTTCATTTCCGTAGCACGAAACGCACCTCAGAACAACAAACTCGACATCACTTAAGCCATATGATGTTCCAAAGAGCTTGTTAGTATGAAAATGGACCTGTATTTCAACAATTTGAGTCACAATCGTGTTGTGAGGCACAATCTTTGAGCCGTCATTGTGAACGAACGGCTGGTCGTACAAAGCTGCGGATGGTCTTAAAAAATTCTACGGAACAAACTCTATCTAAATATGAAATAAAAAACATACCGTTCTATATGAATTTTTCGAGATATGAGATTTTCAAATTTTCGAAATTCGTTTTGAACCCCTTCCCCTTGACCTAGGGTTATGAAAAGTTTCGAGGATCATTGTGGGGCTGGTCCAAACCCAGAAACCAAATTTCGTAATTTTAGCTCAACGTTAACTGGGCAAAGTGGCGCGGACGGCGGACGGCGTACGGCGGACGGCGTACGGCGGACGGCGTACGGCGGACGGACGGATTTTTTTTTATTCGATTTTCTGAATCTACGTATCTTGAAACGTAAACCAACAAATTTTGAGGGGGGGTTAAAATTTTGTTTTCTTTGGGCGATTCCAATGGTTCATTATCGAAGATAATAAACCAAAAATCCGTCCGTCCGCGCCACTTTGCCCAGTTAGCGTTGAGCTAAAATTACGAAATTTGGTTTCTGGGTTTGGACCAGCCCCACAATGATCCTCGAAACTTTTCATAACCCTAGGTCAAGGAGAAGGGGTTCAAAACGAATTTTGAAATTTTGAAAATTCCATATCTCGAAAAATTCATATAGAACGATGTGTTTTTTATTTCATATTTAGATAGAGTTTGTTCCGTAGAATTTTTTAAGACCATCCGCAGCTTTGTACGACCAGCCGTTCGTTCACAATGACGGCTCAAAGATTGTGCCTCACAACACGATCGTGACTCAAACTGTTGAAATACAGGTCCATTTTCATACTAACAAGCTCTTTGGAACATCATATGGTTTAAGTTATGTCGAGTTTGTTGTTCTGAGGTGCGTTTCGTGCTACGGAAATGAAGGTAATTTCGAATGTTTGTTGGTAGGTACTTCTTTTATAGAAAAATTATTACCGACGTAGTATTAAAAACCCCAGAATTATATCGTATTAATTAATCATAATTAATAATAATTATTATTAATAATAAATACGAATTATTAATACCTAACAATAAATTATAATCATTTTCACTAGGTACTTGATAAAATTGTTAATAATTAGTGATAATTGATAATAATAATTAATCTAACATTAACGATCTTGACATTTGGACCTAGTGATCTAGACAGAAGGGTGATCTGCACAAGGAAGATAATAAACCGTTGTGTCAAGAATTTGCAGAGTTTTTTAGAATATTTTAAGACCATCCGCAGTTTTGTACGACCAGCTGTTCGTTCACAATGAGGGTGAATCATGCGGCAGCCTGTCGAGTCTAGATTATATAATAATTTTCACTACTTGTTTTTCAAGTTCTTGATGAGCTAGGGATTTGAAATTTTAAATATAAGTCAGAACTGGATGAAAATGCAATATTCACTCGGTTTTTTTGTCTGTAAAATTATTTAAACTATACCTACCTACCTATTTGTTTAAACAAATTAAATTTGGATGTTGAGCTAAAGTTTCATCTATCATTTCGTTAATTGGATTAGGGTGATCTGCCCTAAGAAGATAATAAACCGTTGTGTCAAGAATTTGCTTATTAGCTTACTTGCTTATTTGCTTATCAGCTTACTTGCTTATTAGCTTAATAGCCCTATTGCGCTCTAAGTTTATTTTTTGTCGAAAATTCCAAAGCCCGGTAGATTTGAAGCTCAAACCGGTAGACCGGGACTTGAAGTAGAAAACCGGCAGGTCAACGGAATTCCGGTAGAATGGCAACAGTGACGTAGAATAACCCTCGCCACGCTGTTTTTGGTTTATTATCTTCGATAATGAACCATTGGAATCGCCCAAAGAAAAAAATTGTTTACCCCCCCCCCCCCCCCTCAAAATTTGTTGGTTTACGTTTCAAGATACGTAGATTCAGAAAATCGAATAAAAAAAAAATCCGTCCGTCCGCCGTCCACGCCGTTTTGCCCAGTTAGCGTTGAGCTAAAATTGCGAAATTTGGTTTCTGGGTTTGGACCAGCCCCACAATGATCCTCGAAACTTTTCATAACCCTAGGTCAAGGGGAAGGGGTTCAAAACGAACTTTGAAATTTCGACAATGTCATATCTCTGAAAATTCACATGAAACGATGTAATTTTTAGTTCACTTTTGAATGACCTGGAAAATTACGAATTTTTTAAGACCAATTGGATTTTTGTGCGACCAGCCGTTCGTTCACAGTGAGCGCGCAAAGGTTTAGGAGAAACGCTAAACTTCGCGTCTAAAACGGCCGTTAGGTCGGTGAACACCCCAGCCGCCCAACATTGAAACTACTTTGTTTTCATCTTCCCGGTAAACTACAGACTGGAAATTTTGACCGTGAGTCGGGGATTGACCACATTTCAATATTCATTCGGTTTCTCATCCGTAAAATTGTTTAAATAATACCTTTTTGTAATAATAAGCTACTGACTTGAAATTTTAAAAACTCTGCAAATTCTTGACACAACGGTTTATTATCTTCCTTGTGCAGATCACCCTTCTGTCTATACCAGACTGTGTTGCAAATCGGCACCATACCATATTCTCACCGTACTCATACCATACCATACGACTTTCTTTCCTATCATACCATACTGTACTATACCAAATCATACATACAATAATATACCATACCATACTCATACCATGTCATACAAACCGAGTGAATATTGAAATGTCATCCATTTCTGACCTATATTCAAAATTTCAAGTATCTAGCTCATCATCAACATTTAATTTGTTTAAACAAATAGGTATTATTTAAACAATTTTACAGACAAGAAAACGAGTGAATATTGCATTGTGATCCAGTTCTGAACTATTTTTAAAATTTCAAGTCAACAGCTCATCATCAAAATTTAATTTGTATTATTACAAAAAGGTATTATTTAAACAATTTTACAGATGAGAAACCGAGTGAATATTGCAATGTGGTCTATCCCCGACTCACGGTTAAAATTTCTAGACTGTAGTTTACCGGGAAGATGAAAAACGTAGTTTTATTCTGGGCGTCTGGAGGTTGGGTCACATAACGGCCGTTTTCGACGCGAAAGTTTAGTGTTTTTCCTAAACTTTTGCGCGCTCACTGTGAACGAACGGCTGGTCGCACAAAAATCCAATTGGTCTTAAATGATTGGTAATTTTTCAGGTCATTCAAAAGTGAACTAAAAATTACACGGTTCAGTTGAATATTTTGAGATATGACATCGTCGAAATTTTAAATTTCGTTTTGAACCCCTTCCCCTTGACCTAGGGTTATGAAAAGTTTCGAGGATCATTGTGGGGCTGGTCCAAACCCAGAAACCAAATTTCGTAATTTTAGCTCAACGCTAACTGGGCAAAGTGCCACGGACGGCGTACGGCGGACGGACGGATTTTTTTTTATTCGATTTTCTGAATCTACGTATCTTGAAACGTAAACCAACAAATTTTGAGGGGGGGTTAAAAAATTTTTTTCTTTGGGCGATTCCAATGGTTCATTATCGAAGATAATAAACCAAAATGGGTCAGAACTGGATGACAATGTAATATTCACTCGGTTTGTATGACATGGTATATTATTGTATGTATGATTTAGTATAGTACAGTATGATATGATATGAAATAAATTCGTATGGTATTTTAAATTTAATTTGGATGATGAGCTAGAGTTTCATCTAACAGTTCGTTAATTGGATTAGGGTGATCTGCTCAGAGGAGATAATAAACCATTGTGTCAAGAATTTGCAGAGTTTTAACAATCGGCCTCTCCAAGAATCTATGCCCTGCAAGGACCAACGATGTGTAGGTATACACATCGATGGAAAAGACATTCCGTTCGCTACACGCGAGGGGCGTTAATTCCGCGAACAGATTCGACAAGTGCGAGTTGTGAAGACGTATGAAAAGAAGGTTATAAATCATCTCAAGTTCCTAAATTATATCAATTGATCCTAAATTGAGCCGGATAATTGTTTAATTAATTATTATATCCATGTTCTTTTATCATGTTTTATTGCCCTACGTATTTCATCGCAGTGTTATAATCGTAGTTGAACGCATTGCCGTTGGGTATTGCGGGTCTGTTACTAATGCATACCGCCCATTGATGTAATCGCCTTGTATTGCTAATCTGCCCCACACGCAGTACGGGCGTGCATTGCGGGCTTAGTAACGGTACTAGTTTACGGACAGATTTCCTTTGCGATTTCTTACTACCGAATCCTACTCCTAAACTCACTTGGATTTCGCAATCTCAGCTGAACATAATGACAGAATTCTGTTGAAGATACTATCCTAAAGGAGAAAATAAAAAATCCACAGTCATGCAGCATGGCTATAAGAGCGGATTTTCGAAAAAAAAATAACTGGTTGTATGTAAATTGTCTCCATTGAAGAACATGATATCCATGAACATCTCAAGTATCAATCACATTTCTTAATCTTCAAACTGATCGAGTTTGCGAACGGAATAAGATATCGTCGGTGAAACCCCATCATGACATAACTGACATTTTATCGATTTTGAGTTATACATAGATTTTCATGTAATTTACCGAGCCCGATCGATTGGTGCAATCGGTTATGAGATAAAAACAACCGGTGCAACACTGGAGACGTTTTTATCATCACAATGTAACTTAATTACTTATAGAGAAGAAGACGATTTTTAGCTCTCCTGAAAAGTTGGCAAATGTCAGTTATGTCATGCTGGGGTTTCACCGACGATATCGCACTTCCGATTTCACCATCGGGTTCAGGGTGAAAACCCCTTTAAAATGAGGTGTCACTTGTGAGACTGTTTCATTTTGGTAATTTATGGGTAATCCCCCCCACCGCCACCTAAAACGCTCTAAACCCCCCGCAGCTTGTAGATATTTTCATGCTGAACACGACGGTGAAGTCAGAATTGCGATATCTCATTCGGTTATCAGATTAGAGCAGACTAAACATGAAGTGCATCTCAGGTATCAACCACATTTGAGGAGCTTACTTTCAAAAGGGGTCATAACCATTTTTTGAAAAAATTCTGTAAAAAACGGATTTTGAATCTGTAGGGTAGCCCAAATCGACCTGTTGGAGCTCTTAGCGTCAAAAGAAACATATCCTTGTGTATTTGAAGGCCAAAGTTTGATGTTTGGATCAAACGGGATCACATCAACTCCCAATAATCAGTAATTTTTGTTTCAATCAAAAGGGAACATATCCGCATCTTCCTTCAAGTTGTGCTCGATGATGTTTTTCAAAAAGAAACATATCCAAAATACCATCTACTGCATTTTTTTCAGCTCAAGTTTTGAACCTATCCGTTAGAATGCGTGGGCTGTTTGGTGGTAAGATTTGAAAGTGTTGGTAGGACAGAGTGCTGGAGCATCACTCTTCAGCACCTCTGTTATCAGCTGTGCTCCCGTGTTTCCCAATTTTCGAAGATATCAAGAGATGCAGTAATAACATTTCCACTTCTGTAAAGTCTGTAGTGCCTCTTATTAGCGTCGTTTTGGTGTTGCTAAGGTGTCGTGTTGGTGTTGCTGCGCCAAAAATGGAGGGTGTTGTTGGGGAATTGAGCCAAGGTTCTCGAACCTACCTACGTTCCTTTGAGAGACAAACAACGTGCTGAAAAATACATGGATGATTCAGGCCTAGTCCACATGGTACGAAGAACTTCAGATGCTATTGTCTCACTTGGGCTGATAGGCTTTTTTTGAGATTTTTTCTGAAAATGGATTGATTTAATTACATAGGTTACATGTAAAACACTCATGGTTCATGTTTCCAAATCACTGATCACAACCCTTGATTGTACCTTGGGCAGAAAGTCACTTTTTTGAAAAAAATTACCGAAAATCACCTAGGTAATCAAAATTTTTCAAAATTTCAAACATAAGTAGAAAGCTAACAAGCTGAGGGACCCGTAGAATCAAAAACCATTTGTTTTACATTGCGTTAACATGCTCAAAAGTTACATTGACAAAAACAAACTGCCCAAGGTACACGACCTTCCCCTAATGTTTAGCTTGGCTTAACTAGTCTAACAAAATTACCATACAAATATCAGTGACTGCTTATTCGAGAAGTCTTGTGTCATCATTTGACTCAGCGAGACAAAGATTGCGAACAAGATTGCTGCCTAACTCATTTTACGGTAAAAATGTCGACATTGGCGAAAACTTTGACTTGTCGATTTTTACTGAATGATCCACGGTTTTTGGCACGGGAACGAGGATTGTACACCATGGGTCCACTTTAAACAATGTTTTGATAATACCGTTGGAAAGCTGAGCTTTTGGGCCAACTTTTGGGGTTACAGTGTGAAATTAACCAGCAGATTCAGTTAGGCTCACAAACGTTTGAAAAAAACTGTTCATTTGCGAAATTGAGAAACGGGAGGCCGTCCAAAAACTTCAGTACCAGCAGCGAAGTAACAAACCGGCGAAAAATTAGGAACGTCGTTGAGAAACTTTCATTAGAGGAACTGTGAAGTTGAAGTTGCGGCATAATGGAAAAAAGGACGCAGCATATTTGTTGGGTGAGATGCTGGCTTCACCAGCAAGAGCAACAACCATTAAAAAATATAATAAAAAATACCAAAAACCGAATTGATACGGATTCCAAGTTATAGGTATTCTCCTCAGGAAGCACTGGCATTAATCATTGGAACTCAAATCTCACAACTTCAATACCTGCTTCTTCGCAAAGGTGTAAATGGGAAGAAAATCCCTATGTACCCGTCATATCACTTGGTACTAAACGCCAAAAAATATTGTTATCCATCCGAAACAGACACAGTGATCAGTAAATCAATGGCGGAAGTTAAACTTCAGAAAAAACTCCCGATTACGGTCAGTTACATTTGCACAATTTACTCGTCTCCCCTGATCCCCTCATAACGAGTTTGAGACCTCTACTTACTGCTAAAGACCTGGATCAATTGGCAGCGAGGTTCAACAATTTCTCACAGATGCTCCTACAATTTCGAGTGGCAGCAGTGACTGTGATGAGGAAAATTATACAAATCTAAGCGTCTCATTGTCATGAAATTTTATTGTTTACATTACTTAATACATGGTTGGGTTTTCTTTTGTTAAATTATTAAAATGCTATTAAGTGTCATCAATGTTTAAATGAATGTTAAACACCAATAGAATAAGTATTTACTAGCTCAGTTCTAAAAACACTTGTTTTAGGAATAACCAACATTGTCTTTTCAATAATACATTCAACTCAAATCTGTTTTCACCATCGTGTTCGACGTTTAAAAACCTATATATAGTGAGGTTGCGGCATAATGGAAAAAAGGACGCAGCATATTAAATATAACCCAACAAATTTTGTTGGGTGAGATGCTGGCTTCACCAGCAAGAGCAACAACCATTAAAAAATAAAATAAAAAATACCAAAAACCGAATTGATACGGATTCCACGTTATAGGTATTCTCCTCAGGAAGCACTGGCATTAATCATTGGAACTCAAATCTCCCAACTTCAATACCTGCTTCTTCGCAAAGGTGTAAATGGGAAGAAAATCCCTATGTACCCGTCATATCACTTGGTACTAAACGCCAAAAAATATTGTTATCCATCCGAAACAGACACAGTGATCAGTAAATCAATGGCGGAAGTTAAACTTCAGAAAAAACTCCCGATTACGGTCAGTTACATTTGCACAACTTACTCGTCTCCCCTGATCCCCTCATAACGAGTTTGAGACCTCTACTTACTGCTAAAGACCTGGATCAATTGGCAGCGAGGTTCAACAATTTCTCACAGATGCTCCTACAATTTCGAGTGGCAGCAGTGACTGTGATGAGGAAAATTATACAAATCTAAGCGTCTCATTGTCATGAAATTTTATTGTTTACATTACTTAATACATGGTTGGGTTTTCTTTTGTTAAATTATTAAAATGCTCTTAAGTGTCATCAATGTTTAAATGAATGTTAAACACCAATAGAATAAGTATTTACTAGCTCAGTTCTAAAAACACTTGTTTTAGGAATAACCAACATTGTCTTTTCAATAATACATTCAACTCAAATCTGTTTTCACCATCGTGTTTGACGTTTAAAAACCTATATGGAAACATACGATGGATTGGTGAAACTAAAGACACTCGCGTGAAATATGAATTTGAATGATTGTACAGGAGGATGAAAATTATATAGAAACACTTACAGAAATTAAGAAAAACCTGATAAAAACGGAAATTTTCGCGTTAGAGCGTCATCAGCCCGGGAAGCATTATATGGAAACATATATAAATTGTAAGTTGGGTCATAGTTATATTAGCCCGATTTTTGATCAGCTAGGTTCGTAATTCGGACCACTGTGCGGTGGTACGACCTTAACGCTTAACATTGCAGCTGCTAGAACAATAAAAGGCAAAAGAACCACGTAAAATAAGAAAGAATGTAGTAGGTAAGTTAACAGGGCACAGACATAGGTAATGAAACATTTTGAAACGTAAAATAGGTTTGTAATTATAGGTATTTTGGGAGAAAGGAAAAAAATATGGAAACATATATACATTGTATGGAAACATATATACATTGTAATATGGAAACATATATACCTACATTGTAATATGGAAACATATATACATTGATGTTGAGGGATGTCGAGGGTCGGTCAAAGATCTGATGGAAACATATATACATTTGACCGACCCTCGATATCCCTCAACTTCATTCTTACTGACGGTCAAACTAAATCACACACACTCATATATACATTGTAATATGGAAACATATATACATTGTAAGTTGGGTCACAGTTATATTAGCCCGAATTTTGATCAGCTAGATTCGTAATTCGGACCACTGTGCGGTGGTACGACCTTAACGCTTTACATTGCAGCTGCTAGAACAATAAAAGGCAAAAGGACCACGTAAAATAAGAAGGAATGTAGTACTGCCGTTCCAAGAAAGAAAGTCCTAACTCCATTTTTTAACTTTTCGAGGTTAGGACATGTTCCTATAGATTTTAACGAGATCTATCGATTGGACTAAGTTAGAAAGCCATATCTCCATCAGAAGTCCTTGTAAATCGATGTTCTAACGGGATTTCTAACTTCAACTGTATAGAAAATACTCAGCAATTCACAAAACCTCGTTTTTCTCAAAACTATCAAAATGGAGATAGGACTTTCTTCCTTAAGACGGCAGAGTAGGCAAGTTAACAGGGCACAGACATAATGAAACATATTGAAACGTAAAATAGGTTTGTAATTATAGGTATTTTGGGAGAAAGGAAAAAACATCGAGTATTCGATACCCATCCCTAATATATGGAAACATATAGGTATACATTGTAAGTTGGGGCATACCTTATATTAGCCCAATTTTTGATCAGCATAGTAACTATAACTGTTATAGTTATATTAGCCCGATTTTTGATGGAAACATAATATTATTAATCCCTCAACATCTGATGGAAACATATATACATTTGACCGACCCTCGACATCCCTCAACATCATTCTTACTGACGGTCAAACTAAATCACACACACTCATATATAGCATTTGCCGATTTTTAAACCTTTTTCCAAATGAATTAAACCTTTTTCCAAATGAATTAAACCTTTTTCCAAATGAATTAAACCTTTTTCCAAATGAATTAAACCTTTTTCCAAATGTATTAAACCTTTTTCCAAAATAATTAAACCTTTTTCCAAATTAATTAAACCTTTTTCCAAATGAATTACTAAATTAAAAGAGGAACTTGATTTTGGAAAGAAAAGGCACGTCAAAAACAGAAAGAAATCAGTGGATCATTTGATAACTTCCGAGTGCTCAATGGAATTGAGGTCAATAACTTCCCCATGCCGCGATGAAGAGCATACAGGGTCTGTGATAACGGTTTCTCGTGCAACTAAAACCACATACCTACAATTGTTCCTTGTGATTAATATGAGTCCTAGTGATAGTTTGGACAGTTTCGTTTTTAGAAGACGGAATAGAAACGTAATTGCAAGCGAATCGAGTTCTTCAGAGTCTACCGTCACTTATCGGAATGTTAGAGGCCGTCGTGGGAAATACATGGTTGTTTCCGATGAAAAGAAGAAGCTGTTTGTCAACTTGTACGAAGAAGGTTTTTCAGTGAAGGAAGGAGCCTCGAAATCAGGGATTAATCCAAATACGGGGAAAACCATATTGAAGAAGTACAAAGCAAATAATACCCAGGTTGTACAAAATAGACCACGAGGGCACAGGCGAAAACAAGTGACCCCTAATGTACTTTCAATAATTCAATACTTTCATGTACGATTCAGAACGAACCTGGCATTACCCTTAACAAAACCAGAGAGAAGCTTCTAGAGCAAGACATGTTTCTATTCAAGTTCATATAAATAAAACTATATTGTTGTCCATTTTGTGTTCTTTCACAATCTAGTTTTTTAAGGAGGTTTGATTTATTAAAAATATAAAAGGTTTAATTCATTTGGAAAAAGGTTTAATTAATTTGGGAAAAGGTTTAATACATTTGGAAAAAGGTTTAATACATTTGGAAAAAGGTTTAATACATTTGGAAAAAGGTTTAATTCATTTGGAAAAAGGTTTAATTCATTTGGAAAAAGGTTTAATTCATTTGGAAAAAGGTTTAATTAAATTGGCAAATGCTATATACATTGTAATATGGAAACATGTATACATTGTAAGTTGGGTCATAGTTATATTAGCCCGATTTTTGATCAGCTAGATTCGTAATTCGGACCACTGTGCGGAGGTAAGACATTGCAAGCTGCTAGAACAATAAAAGGCAAAAGGACCACGTAAAATAAGAAAGAATGTAGTAGTTATGTTAACAGGGCACAGACATAATGAAACGTAAAATAGGTTTGTAATTATAGGTATTTTGGGAGAAAGGAAAAAACATCGGTAGAAAACATGGAGTATTCGATACCCTTCCCTAATATTAAGAGTAGCTTTGATTCAAGGCAAAGTAGCTCTCAAGATCTCAGTTATAAAGATGGTTCTTGTTGGAACCTCTCAACACGCTTCGACCATGAGACAATCCAGGTTGTGGTAAGGTGAGAATCGGTGGGTGGGTCGCCAAGGGTGAGGGGTGGTGGGAGGAGGGAGTTAGTAGTCTTGTGGTGGGGCCGACCTTCTACAGAGTTCAACAGCGGACAGTTGTGAACTGCTATCCGTCCTCATCCGGCCTGTTATACACGGACATCATCAGACCGGTCGAACTAGTCTTTTTCGGTAGGTATCTCTGAATCCATGTTAGTGCTCCTTCGGCGTCCTTTCGGTCGGCGACTTCCCGTCACATCCTGGACGGATCCTCTTGGTGATCTTGGAGAGTGTTGAGTGTTTTGGGGGGATGTGGTGTTTCGACGTGGAAATCGGGAGGTGACATGGTACCAGGTCCTAATGCCTAGTGAAGTCAACAACCGCCCGGACATCTCCACGAAACCCTTCAACGTCTCCTAGACCACTCTACGGTCATATGCTGGATACATTCCATGCAGGTAACCCCCTTTAAACTCTCTAAACCTACCTTTTAATTACATAATCCATCTTTGATCTTCACATGCCCCCTACTCATCTGTTTACTACATACCTCACCTGAACAGTACGATACTGAGGTACCTACCCAATCGTGAATATTTATGTTCAACATGAACAGAAATACTAGAGCAGCCAAGTTGTGTCAACATTTTGGTGGATTCCACAGCATCTTTGACATCTTCCACGCTCTATCCCTTAAGAACTGTCATATTGTGCTGTTTTGTACAAAGTAGGAAGGTATCCAAGGTGTTGATCCTGAGGTGTAATACCTACAACGATATAAAAGGACCTCTCAAGTTATTTTATGGTTCAAGAGATAAGCCATTTTTAGGATATCAACAAGGTACTTGTACGTATACGCCCCCCTCTGGAATGACACACTGGTACATTCAACCATACACCTGTACATATGTAGACAGGTACTTACACGTTACAATAAGAAAAACACTATTTATTTTACAACAACAAACCGTACACATCCTGCTTGGATTTGGAAGGTAAGAGTGAGAATAATATAGCGATTCTGTGTAGGTATCAAAGGCCGGATGAATTACCACATTAGTAACACATTTCATAACAGCAAATACGTGAATACAAACTCTTCTGTGAGTAGGTAGGTATTAATTTTGGTACTGTTGGTCTCTGCCGTGATGTTTAGGCCCCTTTCTCTATTAAACGTTGCAGGAGTACTCAAATCACGTACATACTCGTACCTTGTGATTTTTACTTCAATCAGCTTTGAATTTCTTCAATACACGGGGCAGGATATTGAGATGGGGATCTAAGTATTTTTCTATCTTAGAGTCTGGAAACCTTAGCAGAAAGTGGCCGGGCAACTTAACCTGATTACTCATAGGTTGTTGTCGACATTCTCTTCCAGGAATGCAAGGGCTACCTCTAGCTGCGGATCTCGCGAACCAACCCATGGAACTTGTTTAGGGATAGGAGATTTTTACTTTCCTTATCGTCTGAAGGTTACGTATTTACATTATTGTACAGGAGATATTCAGGACGAAGGACATGTACAGAAGACATAGTGTAATGTTATACTTAGGCCTTGAGTGAGTCTGTAAAAATACGTCCCTGTCCTTATGTAATTTCAACCAAAGTATTCAATAAAACAGTTAATTTCCTCTGAACTCCAAGTATCCTCTTTAATTTTGCCTTCAAGATATCAACGTACAAATTAGTTTTTGTTCATGTACGCCTGTACCTGATGGCGTTTTTCAAGAATTTTTTTAATTCAATTTTTTTTAAACCTAAATTAGAAGGTGTTAACTTTTTTTTCTTGGTCGATTCCAATGATTCCAATTTTTCAAAATAATGATCCAAAATCCGTATGTCCGCCGAACGCAGCACTTTGTCCATTTAGTGTCCTCAAATTTTGAATTTCGGGATGTCGGCTTGAATCATCTCGAGATTGATCCTTGAAACTTTGCATGACACTGGCCAATCGGAAGCGGTGCTAAATAGGGTTTGACATTTTCAAGACGCCGTATCTCGGAAATTCCGGAAGGAACGATAGATAATTATAATTTACCGTTGGAATTTGTATGGATCTTGATTCAGTGAATATTTTAAGACCGTCCGGAGCGTTTTACGACCAGCCGTTCGTTCACAATGGGAGCTCAAAGGTAGAACCAATAAACAATCGTCAACGTGAGCGTGAATCAAACTGTGGAATAGCTGATACAAACAAGATGGTTTCTGATATCGAGTTTCTTGTTCTGAGATACATTTCGTGTCTACTGGAAGAAGTTATAGATCACTGCCGACCGTAGGCGCGAGAGAAAACCCACGAATTATACAAATAAAAATAACTCATTATTTATACAATTATTTCATTTATAGGTATTGCCTAGTTATAGTTTTTATCCATCGAGGAACCGTCGCGAACTCCAGGTTGTAGAATTTTACAGGAGAAACCCAAACGCACGGTTAAATTTGACACGGTTTTTGTTGGATTTCGGTCCTGAAACTTTCATGAAATTTGAATCCTTGTCTGGACTTCAAAAAAATGGAGTTCCAAATTACGATTTTGGAGTCGAGACAATAAGAGAAGCAGATAGAACTTCGGAGTTTGATAAAAAGGCGGGCTGTGTTGAAAAGACACTCCAGGAAGAAGAGTGATTACCACAGTGATTAGGGACGCACTACCGCACTCACCTCCTTTTATTACTCAATTATCACCCTCTCCAACATACTACGTCCATTTCGCAGTTATTTACACTAAAATATTCCAATAAGCGTCTCAGTTGTTGACTCACTGGAATGCCCATTCTCCTGTAGTGCTGTCTAGTTGGGTTGCAAAGGACGATCAGCAGGTACGGGGAGTACTGTTTGAGCTCAACGTAACTACATCAATTAAAAGTATTTCTCAAGTAACTAAAAAAAAAAAAAAAAAAAAAATACTGAAATTTATGAGAGAAGATCATTTATAAGATCTTTGAATTTTCATTTTATCTAAATAGATAAAATGAAAATTCAAAGATCTTATAAATGATAATATTCTCTCATAAAATTGATAATATTATCAATTTTATATATTATTCAATTATAACATTATTCAACACAATAATTTAACTGAAGATATGTATTCATGAAATATGTAATACACAGTCTATAAATAAAGACAAAAAAAAAGTATTTGCGAATTGAGTATTTAAAAAAAAAAGTATTGCGAAATGGTGGAAAACATAGTAAGAAAGATTTAGGGTTATTGGGTAGTACGGATACCAGGAATATTGATGTCAATAGGTGTACACATTTGGCCATTCCCATGAGACTTCAAACAAAGTTATTTTGCACTTGATTAGCACGAAAAGAGCTTGTTGGTTTGGCTCGCGATGCGGATTATGAGGAGGCAATTCGTGTCCCACTCTAAAGTTTCGTTCGTAGAGAACTTTGATCTTGAAGGGGGGGGGGGGGGAGGTTCATAACGTAACGTAACTTATAGAGAGTTTGGAGAATCACCGACAATAAATAAATTTCTATCTAACTTCACTTATTTCTAACTAAATTTATATTTTATTTATTTTTTTTAAGCGATTTTGCTTTTTGCATTTTTTTTTTTTTTTTTTTTTTATAAAACACTTGTTGCACTCCAAATACGTCCATGTTAAAACTCAGCCTTAGTATGGTAGTAAGCCTATGGAGTAACCCCTCGAAATTAGGAAGGTGTCTCTATTTTGAAAATCAAGATATCCTGCCGAAAAGTTTGTAGGCATTGGCCAATAAGGCTCGGCTACGCCCAGACAACTACTATAACGATACCTTACTGCACAAAGGGAATATGTTGTTAATAATTTATTATGGTCATATTCCCTTTGTGAACTAAGGTATCGATAATATTGTCGATTTTGGGTTCTCGGTGATTCCTCTGCATGCTCGATACTGTCTTATTCAGGTCTGAGGTTTCTCTGGGGATCACTTTTTTGTCCTTCGAAAAATGCCCGACTTACACGTGTCCCTTCTGTTTTTTTCATTAGGTTGGTATTTGAGGTCAAATAAAGGAAAAAAAGAAAGAACAAATCACCTTTAACCTTCTGAATAAGTGTAATAAACGAAATACCTTGGTTTAAATATTAAAGAAAATGAAATCAATTAAAATAACCGATTGTTTGGTGGAGCTCCACTAGAACATGAAAAATGCGCACATGCATGAAAATCAGGGCCGGTTTCACCAAACACTCGTAACCATGGTTAAAATTAATCATTGATTTATCAAACCAGAGATTTTAATCGTTGATAAGGAGAAATGAGTTTCACCACTGTAATCAACGATTAAAAAGATTTCATAAAACGTTGTTTTAATAAAACATCGATTTAAGTTTAAACGACGATTTAGCATGGATTAGCATGGAATTAAACGGCGAATTAGCATGGATGCTATTCGATAACGACTGATAACGGCATACCGATTGTTCAATTGTGTGCGGTCCTCCCGATTTTTCTTTTTCTGCTTTCCCTATATTCTACTATTTTTCGTTTGATTGTTGATTTTTAGTTGTGATTGTTGATTGTTTCATTTTTAAAATTTTGTGAATCGGTTGCCTCGATGGAAGCGGCAGCGTCGCAGAAGCGGAAGAGGGAGCCGAAGTTTGAGTCAAATGAAAACCCTGTCACTTGGATACTCGATTTTATGTTCAATTTGTTCAAGAACGGATAGAACTGATGTTTTCGAGAGCCGGTACCTCAGCCTGAAGTCGATTTCATCGAGGTCAAAATCTCGAGGTCTAATCGTCATCAATAATTTCGTCCACCAACCGAAATGCTCTAATCAATCCCCTGCTCATCATAGGTGTCAAGAATGAAAAAGAATAGAGAAACGGATCACAACAAAACTTGAGAACTGGCAAGATGGCGGAGTGGTAAATCTTTGATTTAGGGCTTAAACCAGCCAAAATCGGCTGGTTAATTTTAATCGTTGATTTATCTTCTTATCTCGTTGGTTTATTCAAAACGACGTTGGTGAAACTCGACATCGTTGTTTACCACCTAAGATCATCGATTTAATTATTAAACGTTGATTAAAAACGTTGGTGAAACCGGCCCTCAATGTCTGTAGGTAATTGTCGATTTTACCGATGTCCTCTTGATGGTGGTTCAGGGATATTGCGATGCTCGGAGGGACAAAACAGTCGTCGATGGATGTCCAGTTGCCCGGGACTTGATTCGCGAAGGCGCGGAAAATGTCGCTATTCGGGAAATCCGCGAAAGAGCTCGACAGTTGTTTGACCGGCTGTTGGGAAATTCGCACAACGCCGGATCGCACACGTTGACGGCAAGAGGACTGAGTTTGGACTGACTGTCCCGTTTTCACACTAATCCTCCGCGGTAATCTGATGAAGGGTGAGCGAAGGACTCAAGGGCTAAGTGATCTTAGCTACCTACGGATAAAGGTGTACACTATTCGTATTATTGAGCGGCCAAAACACCTTCTTTCATTCAATTTTCTGGGCTATTGAACCTTTGGCTCCACCTGCAAAGTCTTATGCCCACTTGCACCAACCACTTAGCGACGGCGTTAGCTCTGACCTTTCACCAACAACGAGTTGACGAAAACTTAACGAAACGGGCTGACGCTTTCGTTAGAACTCTCGTCAAACTCTCGTCACGTTAATTGGTCGACCCTCGACGAATTAAGGGTTTGACGGGGCGTCAACTGCCATTTGTATTTTGTTATAGGTAACACACATATGTATATTATGCATAATATATGTATATTATGTTTTATATATTATGTTATACATATATATTAGCAGGAATTAAGCGTCACCAATGGGGCTTTAAGTTAAATGGCTTTCCTCTAAAAACTGCTTTCCGATCCACACGATATCATCGGATCTTTGACTTTCATTACAGGACTCGACTAATTTTCGTATTTAGCGGCCATCTCCAAAACAGCTGATCATGCAAAGAATTTCTTGGGGCTGGGGGCTCGTAGAGCAACAACTTAGGTGCCTATTTCCAATATTTTTTTACAGGGAGGGTTTCATTGGTTTCACTAAGTTCTGAGGGCTCTTCTAGGCTCGCTTCTAGGGCTCTCGGATGGACGCGGCGAAGGAGCAAAAACATAGCAGGGCTGTGCGAATGACTCTGTCCCCCTTTTTTATCACAATCCTAACTAAGGGCCGGTTCATCAATGGCATTTATTCGACGAATAGCGCCATCTTATTCGGCGAGTAGCCGTATTCGACGAATAGATCTCATATGACTGTTCATCAAGTTGAGTTATTGGGAGAATAGGATGTATTCGGAGTATAAAGTTATTGGACCGTTGAAACCTCCGAACAAGGCTTTATTCGGCGAATAGACGAGTCAAAATGGCGGCACTTTGAGTGCAAATAATGTAATAATAATTATTACATTATTTGCACTCAAAGTGCCGCCATAATTATTATGCTTATGCCTATTATGTATAGGGTTATTTGTATATTATGTAATAAAAAGTACTAAAACATCATGGCTTGAAAGAATATTGGAAACTTTATTCATTTTAAACTTCTCCTCCTGTAACAATTTGATGCGAAGATCGGCTTCAGCAGCGAGGAGCTGGCTTTCGATTTGTTCGTTTGCGCGTCCGTTTTTTTATTTTCAAGGATAAAAGTGGTGGTTTATTTTCGTTTGGTGGTTAGTTCGTCGCGAATAAGTTTTAATTTTGAAGGAAGAGAACGAGAACACCATGGACAAAGGTAAGTAAATTGATGTTATCCTGGTCGAGTCGCCCTGCTCCGTGTACAATTACCTACGTAATATTTCAATAAATAGGTATTCTGCTTGGCTTTATTCTAGCGAAGTGGCAGAGATCGGCAAATTTTTCAGAGGCTGATTCGAAGCTATGCTTGAACTGGTTCGCCAATTTAACTAATAGCTTCGAATCAGCCTCTGAAAAATTTGCCGATCTCTGCCGCTTCGCTAGAATAAAGCCAAACAGAATATTTATTGAAATATTACGTAGGTAATTGTACACGGAGCAGGGCGATTCGACCAGGATAACATCAATTTACATACCTTTGTCCATGGTGTTCTCGTTCTCTTCCTTCAAATTAAAACTTTTTCGTAGCAACGAACTAACCACCGAACGTAGAAAGTAAACAACAATCTACTCAGAATTCACAGAAACTGGAAGGTAACACTATGGTTACAGCACCTTCTCGATAAAAAAAATCGATTCTGACCTTATTCGACAAACACTTATTCGTTCAATAAACTTCGTTGGATGAACAGTTATAAACACTGCTACTATTTTATTCGTCGAACAGTGTTATTCGGCGAATTGTTACCCACCGGTTTATACGGCTGATTGATGAACCGGCCCTAAGCCCTAAATTCGTTTAATCTTAACTTCATGCCACTCGTTCAATACGATAAAACTAGTAGTTTCAATACAATAAAAATAGTCACCAAGATCTTTTTAAGCAATATCGGCGTCGATGAAAAGGTGCATATATCGCTCTAAAGTCGCGCACGATACACTATCACCGGGTTTGTGGACAGGGGTTACATAAGACAATTTCAATGCCTAGGGGAAGGTGCCGGACGCGAGAGATCGATTGAATAATGTGGTTAGTGGCGAGCAAAGACTAGCACCACACGGAGAGACCCGTAGCCCAGTGACTTGAGGAGTTGTAATTGTATACATTCGTGCGATTCGTAATGAAGTGAAGTCTTAACGGTCCACCTTTTAAAACCAACATTTCAAATTATTATAAAGCTCCTCATATACAGAGAAGAAATCCAAATTTTGTATTGCTCGTCTTCTTTTAAAATGTTTAAAACGGAACGTTCATCTACGAGATTGGATGATGTATGAGTCCGAAGTTGAACGAAATTTCATATTCCATCAGGAAAATTTTCTCGAGGGACAGAGATTGCCTATTGACCCTCGATTATAAGCTTAGAGGAGAAAATATCTCGGTCCCATTCGTAAATACGATCTCAGCGCTCTTTCAACAACTAATATGCGATTTCTCCGTAACAACTCTTTGTGATTACTACTCGTATTTATGAAAAAGCTAGAATGGTCCAAGTAGACGAATCCTTATTTCAGGGGAAACAGAAATATAATAGGGGCCGAATAGGGGACTTAGCGATCGAAAACCTTTAGCAGAAATGCAACAGGAAGCATCTGTGGTACAGAATCTGACAACGACGATGAAGATCCGAAATTACAGCAGGCAAGTTTAAAGTCCGTGGGTCTTCGGTATGTGTTGCAGGCAGTGGAACATTTTATAGCAGATTTTTCGTTTAGTAACAATGGCATAAGTTGATGCTGCTTCTCACAATCAAACGAGAGATCGAGGGCGGTTCTATATTTTCTCTATAAAGAATAAACCCCCAAAACTGTTAACCACTCTGACAATTTCATTGATCCATTGACTAGAGCTGAAACGCAGACAATAGAATACTTGGGGCATCCTTTAGAGTGTATCGTGAGAGTGATTATGCAGAACAAAAGCCATACCGTCAAACCCATTAGTGACATGCAGTCAAACTTTCACCCAAATAGAAAACTATGCAAATACGCCGTATGCCCAGTTAGCGTTGTACTAAAATAAGGTTTACGGGTTCGGACTAACCCCACAATGATCCTTGAAACTTTTCATAACCCTAGATCAATGGGAAGGGGTTCAAAACAAATTTTGGAATTTTGAAAAATTCATATTTCAAAAAAATTTTACCAGAGTGCTATAGTTTTTTGGTCACATTTAAATAGAGTTTAAGTGTTAGCATTTTTCAAGACCATCCGGAGCTGAGTGCGACCAGCCGTTCGTTCACAATGCGGGCTCAAAGTTAGAGCAGATCAAAAGTCGTCAACATGAAGGTGAATCACACGGCAGCCTATCGAGTCAGTGTTCACTAGCTGTCAGGCCCGTCGCTGACGGGCAGAACTCGGGGTGTGTCCATCTACCAATGTTACCTGTCCCGGACGGGCAGAACTCGGGATGGATCCATCTGCTACTCTTACCTGTCGCTTTACGGATTATACCTCTTTTCAAACCCTCATAGTCTTAAATACCAAAAATAATATTCATCTGTCTCACGAGAATTTAAGATTTTTATATTTCGGCTTCCCTATAAACCTCCACCCCTATGCATCGGATCCGGGAGTGAACCCCCCTATGTCCTTCCCCGGTCACAGAAACATTTAAATACGAGAGAAGGGTTCGATCCATTGCTCCGTTTTTGCGTGATTGAAGGACATACAAACAGACAGACACCAAATTCAAAATCGGCGTGGTTCGACTCCATTTCGCGCGAAACGAATAACTGTAGTGAAATTTTTCGAAAATACCCAAGGAACACGAAAATCGTCTCTAAATTTAGTTATATAGATAGTGGCCCGGTTGATTCAAATAGCGCATTGGTGTTAGAGATCGAGTTACTAAATAGGTAGGTACCTAATAATACTTTATCATAATTAATAATCATTTTCAATCATTAATACTAATTCAATACTTAGGTACCTAATTAACAATTCATAATAATCTTACTAATTAATAATAATTATTTAATAAATTATTGCCGACGTAGGTAGGTGGAAATAAAAACCTCAGAACTATATTGGTACATGTACCAATATACTGCCGTCCTAAGTTAAAACGTCCTATCTACAGTAGACTGTAGATAGGACGTTTTAACTTAGGACGGCAGTATAATTCTGAGGTTTTTATTTCCACCTACGTACGTCGGCAATGTATATTATTTTGGTACTCATCTATAAACGTTTCTGCTGTAATTTAGATATCTAGACAGAGGTGTCGTCTGCACAAAACAGATAAACAGTTGTGAGTTATTTTGATTATTTAAAGATAAATTCTTCATGTGGAGCGAATTACTGACGATCTTCATTTTGAGAGAGATTGGTGTCATTTTAATTTGGTTTGAGCGAGGTAGCATAGTGCATCCTCCAGACTGTCAAGTGAGATAGCATATGCGAATGGCACCAATAACTCTTGCTCACTCCGACGCAGAGTGGCTTGAGCCCAAATCGGTCTTGGGTTTCGAAGTCTGTTTATGTTGATGCTTCCGGTTGTAGAAAGTTTATGGTTCCCAACTCCCCTGTGGCGCTCCCTCAGAACTCTTGTTATTCTTACCTGGGGGTCAGGTTTTTGTACTCCTTTCCCGACGACCCCTCTGTCCCGCCACAAAAAAGAACCAACCCTAGTGGAAGAAACGACAGAGAGATAGATGTACAAGACGGATTGCGGTTGAAATGAGATTAACACGTTTATCAGGGTTATACCGCTGTTCTCAGCTCGTTTTCTGATCGTGTTCAAGATTCACGGCGTGAGAATGGTTGTAATTGAAGAACATACGACCTACGCGAAGAAAGGTTTATTACTTTTGAATAACGATCATAAAAATGGATTCTGGATTAAATAAGATCGTTACATAGCGTTTCCGAGTCAAATTAAAGGTTTTCCGAAACATAATAAAGGTTTTCCGAAACAAGGAGTTTCATTGGAGTGAATGAGCATGATGAATACGAGCGTTATCCATTATCAACAAGGCGTCGCTTACTCGTATCTTAACGATCTTTATTTTCAAATGGAAGATCTTTATTTTGAAATGGAAAACCTTTAATTTGTTTCGGAAAACCTTTAATTTGACTCGGAAAATCTAGAGTACGGGAAGGGTTGCCGAACTCCCCCATATAGGCGCGGATTCTAAGCTCACAGGTGCACCGATTGTCAAGGAAAAGGTAAAGGGTGAAACAGGTACGTCGTCTCTAGCATGAATCTTGGATGCCCCTCCCAGACGTCTACCCCGTCACGGGTTATACGATAGCTTGGCTTCACTTCACTTCTCACCTGATTCTACTGTAATCTTATTTGCCCTGCAGAATCCATGTTCCCGGTGTCCGTTTTTTGTTCGTGTCATCACTTCTCACGATGCTTGTTCGTGATGCGATGATCGGCGCACAATCGTCAAATTTTTTGATTGTCAGGACTTTCTATAAGCCCGATAACTGTTGTGCCTCACCGATTCCAACCTTGGAATGTGAACCAATGATTTGTAGAAAGAGGCGCGTGTAGGTGCAGGAGCTCGAGCTACACGCGCATGCTTGATGTTACTCCAACGTATGTGAAAAACGGAGTACATGTAATCTGCAATTGGAAAAATGTGTCGAGAGCGAAATGACGAGACTTTCCCTAAAACCCCGGTAGTCCTCCGTTGTGATATCATCGAAAATAACTGGTTCAAGAGGGAAAACGTGTTTTCTTAATTACCTTTCCAATATATTTTCAATTTGAATTCAATATCAAGAGATAATGGAGAGGAAATCGAATTTACTATTACAACTCTGAATAAATTTAATGGGCAGAAAGCCCCAGGATCAAAACGAGGTTCCGTATATATATTTTTTTTAAATTTTTGCTACATCTATATCTATTCCCGTTTGTTGTAGTGGTCACCCACAAAAAGATTTTTGAACTCGCGAGAGTGTATTGTTTCACTTCTAACAAACTGAGAAGTCTGGTGGAGAGCATCACACTAGTTCTTCAGAGCAGAGTACCAATAGATAATCCCCAGTCATGCTGCATGACTATAAGAGCGAATTTTCGAAGAAACACCTCGTTTTATGTAAAATGCCTCCATTGAAGGATTTGATGACCATGAAGAACATCTGAAGTATCAACCACGTTTCTTCATCTTCAAAGTGCTCCAGTTTGAGAACGGAATACGGTATCGCCATTCTGATTTCACCACCGTGTTCAGAGTGATTCATTTGGGAAATTTATGAGTAATCCCCCCCCCCCCCTTTCGAAACTCCACAAACTCCCCTCAGGTTATAGATTCTTCAATGCTGAACACGATGATGAAGTCAAAATTGCGATATTTCATTCCGTTATCACATTAGAGCAGACTAAAAACATGAAGAACGTCTGAAGTATCACCCACGTTTCTTCATCTTCAAAGTGCTCCAGTTTGAGAACGGAAGAAGGTATCGCAATTCTGATTTCACCGTCGTGTTCAGCATGAAAAACCTTTAAAATGAGGTGTCACTTGTCAGAACGTTTCATTTTGGGAATTTATGGGTCATTTCCCCCCCTAAAACTCGCCAAAACCCTCCCCTTAGAAAGGCCCGATTCTGCCTATCTACGAAACTAGCCTTTTGATTGCCAGAGGACGGATTTTTTCGTGCAAATTTGAACTTTTTATTTCAATTCTATCGAGAGTTATAGTCCAGAATGACATATACATAAATATGTAAAATATTTACAATTTACACTTTATAAATATATATATAATTTTTGGTGTCTTTTGGCAGTGGGTTCAGGATGGTCTGAAACGGATTTCGGTATAAGAGGTTTTCGGAAATACGCAGGATTCCAACCAGCACCGTTCTTGTATAATATACATGAACATTATGAACCCGTGCCGAGGTCATTGCTGACAACAACATAAAAGACAGAAGGGACACACCCTACACAGAAAATCGCTGTGAAGGATCAGAATCATTCAACAATAGATCTGAATTTTTGTCCACACCATCACGAAACCCTCAAATGTCGAAAGACAGATAAGACTTCTATCTACAATCCTAGTGAGTCCCACAACTATATGACATCATTAACATAATTAGAATAATGAGCTGAAGTGTTGTGTTCTTCCGAGCAGGTCCTCTTCGAGTGATACGGTGACAGTTGAATGAGAACGTGGAGAGGCATTTACCCCATCCATGCTATTGATACAACACGCCCGAATATCCGGTGCTCTCATCTATTCCACCTGAACCATGGGTGCGAGCAGATGAAATGGAGTCATGAACCGCAACACTTAACTACGTTGTTTACACCTAATGGACGAAACCGTTTTCTGACGATACCGTTGTGAATCTCATCAAGACCCGAACTGTTCCAGAAACGCGTCAACGAAATCCTCCAAGGACGACAAAATCTAGCGCCCAACATGGACGATGTACTTTTATGGAGTCGAACCCAGGACGAGCACAGTACAATTTAGGAGGAGGTTGTCCCGAAGTTGGAGCGAGCTGGATTCGGTCTCAACAAAGAAAAGCATAAATTTTATTCTCAAAAAACACAACCACATTCCTGAGTCACACCTTGTCTGTGGATGGTATCAGAGTTGATTGACCAAAGATTAAAGCAATTAGCGAAATGAATGGGCCCAATGATGTAGCTTCACTCTAAAGGCTCCTGGGCATGATTAACTTCATTGGAAATTACATTTAGAACAAAAGCCGTGCTGTCAAACCCGCCAGTGACACGTTGAACGCAAAAACTGCGTGGTGTTAGGGAGATGCCCAGCAGTCAGCCTTCATCCAAATAAAAAAAAACGCGAAAATTCCACAACGGTTTATTATCTTATGTATAGAACGCCCTTCTGCTTAGGTCACTATTCTGTCAAAAATAGCCATGTGAAACGGAAAACCATACGAATTAATTGTAGGAATGATCTAAAATATTGTGTGTTCGTTCGAGGAGGTGATCACATTGTAATCACCGATTGATGTGGGGATTCGGCAACCAGCTCATGAATGGCCTCTTCAGTAATTTATTCATATACATCATGAGTAAATTATGTATTAAAGATGGATTATTTATAATTTAAGAAGAGTCCTCCAGTCTCTAGAAAATAAGAGCAGGCTTCAGCAAAAGAAGCGTGCGTCAGCCCTTACTATACCTCCTGTATGCACGTGATGTACCAAACAACGAAAACACCACTATTGCAACTTTTGCTGGCGATGTAAGCACCTGGACTAAAAAATGGCTCAAGCTTAATGAACGGAAATCTACTCATTCCAACTTTACAAACAAGAAGATAACAACGATACCAGTCATGATGAATGAACAAAATATTCCCTACTCTAATACTGCAAAGTCTTTAGGGATGACTCTTGATGCCAAACTAAGATCGAAGGAGCATGATATTAAGAAAAAAACAATTGACTATGCAATTCAAAACATAGTACTGGCTGCTTGGTAGGTAGAATGCCTTAGTTAAAACATATCAGAACAAGGCACTTAGGAGTAGATATTGTGATTTATCTGCCGCAATGGCCACCATTTTCTAACTGCCGTTAGACTAAAATCACACACAAAATCCGAGTTTTGGCCCAATCTTGGCGGGCTCACAGCGTGGGTTGAGGGGTCAAAAAATCGGTTGAGAGTTCGAATCTTCATGAAATTTTACGTAGAATCCAAATCTAAAATAAAAAATGAGGGTTCCCATTTGAAAAAACGAAGTTGGTTTGCTTTGGGCCAATTTGACCCAGTCGAAAAAAAAAGAAAATAGCGCAGTTGAATGCAGGATAAAAAATAGGAAACACATGTTTTTTCAAAATCCCTCACAATAAAGAATTAAAATTCATACCCACTAGTTAAGGACCACCCTGTATAATGTATTTTTTGTCAGCTGCAAGCCCGTTTTTCACCAAAAGAGAATTCATCCAAATTTTACACCAAAAAGACTTTCATCCTAAATTTGGAGCGGAATCCAAGCGTCTGGTAATTCGGTAAGTGGTCTAGGTTTGTGAAAGTAATTGGTTTTTCTGGGTTACTAAATTATTTTGGTCCTAGACCACTTACTTTCAAAAGGGCATATATCCACAATGGTTTTCGACTTTCCGAAGAAAAACCACTGTGGATATATGCCCTTTTTGAAAGTAAACTGAAAAGTAAAATAAACTAATTTTACTTTCATTATTTTTAAGTTCAAAATATTCAAGAACAAATTTTTTACATTTTAATTTTATTATTTTAATTTAATTATTTAAAAAGTGAGTAGGAGGATGATGGTCGGGTTTCCTCCGTAGGGCTCTAAAATTCACTCAAAATGAGTGGGAAAACTGAAAACTCTGCAAATTCTTGACACAACGGTTTATTATCTTCTTTGTACAGATCACCCTTCTGCCTAGATTACTGATTGATAGATTAATTATTATTATGAATCATCATTAATTATTAATAATTATTATCAAGTAGAGTAAATTGAAAATTGAAAATTGACCCGACAGGCTGCCTCTCGATTCACTCTCATGTTGACGTTTTTCGATCAACTCTAACTTTGAACCGTCATTGTGAACGAACGGCTGGTCGTACAAAGCTGTGGATGGTCTTAAAAAATTCTAAAAAATAAACTCTATCTAAATATGAAATAAAAAACATACCGTTCGATGGGAATTTTTCGAGTTTTGAAATTTTCAAAATTTCAAAATTCGTTTTGAACCCCTTCCCCTTGACCTAGGGTTATGAAAAGTTTCGAGGATCATTGTGGGGTTGGTCGGAACCCGTAACAAAAATTTCGAAGAGTATCGAAGATGATGAACCAAAATGACTCCGCATTCAATCACTTGAGTGTCAAATGTCTGCGGGGACTTCCTAAAGAGGACCGACGCGTTTACCGTTTCTTGCTGCATGGCTGGCGCCTCCAGTTTGGTACCTACGTCACCTTCTTGTAATAAGAATTTCGTGTAAATCACTGTTAGCTGGAAGCGGTTTGTGTTGTGGATACGGCGAGTTGTTTCGTTTGCTTCTTTGAAACGTTTGGCTGACGGCGAAGCTCGGGAAGGAAGGTGCATCCCGGGAAGCTGTTCCCTTGGCAACAAAGCCTTCGTCTGTTGACAATTACGCAACCCCGTTCACTTCTAGTGTTGGTAGGGAACGGGACCTACGGTGGGGGACACCTTCAATTCCTTGGCTTTGAACGAGAGTGGGGGACACCGCTGTACAGGGAGTGGGGATCACTCTGACTCGTCCGGGACCACAGGTCATGAAAACAACTTGCTGTTAGCGTTTCATATCGAAACCTACAATATCGATAATATCGAGACTATCGCAAGGAGCCGATATTAGATATCGATATATCGGCCAAAAATATCGATATTTCGATATATCGGTCGGATATCGACCATATTTCGAACATTTTCTCAGTACTATGTGAGGATCGTTTTAACTGTTATGAAATTGGGAAAATAAGGGATAAGTAACGCTGAAATGGTAAAAATAATTCAAAACTTTATTTCAGGACTTGAATTACAATCAAAATCATTCCAACTTTAGACTGGAGAGGAGAGCAAACGTTGAAAATAATGCAAAACTTTACTTTAGGACTTTAGTTCACCATAAAAATACAATTAAACTGCTTTAGCATGGAGAGCACTCAACTCTTTTGTGCTGAGTCTCTTCAGGAACGCCCGTTGGGTTAGGTGCTCCGAAGTTAGGCGGTTGCCGTCATCCGTCATGATGCGGCCGACATCTGAGAAAAAGCGTTCCGATGGGACGGACGTGCCCACAGCTGGCAGCGATCGCATTGCGACTTTGTACACAAGCCCGCTTTGCCTCAGTTCTGACTCAGCAGCAGCGCAGCAGACACCAATAACAGTGCCTCGGAATATTTTGCAACACAGTATTCCTTAAATTTTCGCGTGCTAAAGGGTGATTTAACAGCACGATATATCGGCTAAAAATATCGATACTCGAAAATATCGGAAGATGCGATATCGATACGATAATATCGAAATATCGTCAGCAAATATCGATATTTCGATATATCGATATCATACCGGGCATCGCTACTTGCTGTGTCTATGTTCTGTGTCCTGGACTTATTACCGAGAGGCAGTATTACATTCAGTAACGAATTTAAATCGACCATGACAACATCATTTGAACACTCCACCTCCCCCAAATGGGGTTTGATATTTTCAAAACGTCATATCTCTGAATTTCTACAGAACGGTATACTTTTTGGTGCCCATTTGAATAGAGACCAAGCCAAGAATTTTTCCAAGACCGTCCGGAGCTTTTTACGACCAGCCGTTCGTTCAAAGGTAGATCCAATAAACAATCGTCAACATGAGCGTGAATCAAACGGCCGCAAGTCGCCACTGCCACCGCAAAATTGGTTTCAATTAGGTACATTCAAGATACGTAAAACTAAGAATCAGAATTGAAAAAAGAAATATATATATATAGGCAATGGTGAAGTCAGAATTGTGATATCTGATTCCGTATGTGATTAGAGCAGATGAACCGTGAAGAACATTTCAAGTAACAACCAAATTTTTTCATCTACAAATCGCTTCAGTTTGAAAACGGAATAAGATATCGCGATACTGACTTCACCATCGTGTTTAGCGTAAAAAAAAACTTATGGGATTGAGGTGTCACTTGTCAGGTTGTTTCATTTTGGGAATTTATGGGTAATTTTTCCCCCCTTAAAACTCCTCAGAACCCCCTTGATTCTACCCTTCTACGAACTTAGCCTGTCGATTGCCAGGGCAGATTTTTTGTGCAAATTTGAACTTCAATATCAATACTATCGAGAGTTATCGTCTGGAATGTTACATACCACACAAACATATAAATATTTATGTTTTTTTTTTGGTTTCTTGGCAATGAATTCACGATGGTCTGGAACTGATTTTGGTGTACACATTTTTCGGAAATTCGAGTTTTAAAAATTTTGGACCGAGAAAAATAGCTTCCTTTTCTTCGAAAATTCGCTAAAACACTGCACATTTTTCAACAACTGTGTATTATCTTCAATAAATTACGATCACAATGTCCTTGTGATCCCCATAACTATAAGAAATGGTAGGAATAATGACCTTGAATATTGGTCAAGTAGGTGATCAGATTGTCATATCCGAGTCGCGGGGGGAGGGCTCAGTGATGATCTATAACTTATTTGAATGATGAATTAAATCATTCATGAGTATTTACATCATTCAGGCATGTTCACTTAAAAAGTGACCTGAAAGTTGCCGGCCTCATTTCATCATGGATGGGGGTGTTCGAGGGTGCTGAATTTGCGGTGTATTTTCCTTGTCATCACGAACTTCGTCCAAAAAATTATAATGGGGCTAGATTTGTAGGAAATTTCATGCTGAATCCAAATATGACCCCAATTTCTTCTTCACATTGTACTTCCAAATCCCCCCAAAACCTACTGAAAAACTCTAAAAATAGAACAAATTCACTTACATTCTCGTTTTTGTTGACTCCAATAGACCTGCCAAAAAATATCGAGGGCAACCATTCGAAAGTTTGGACTCTCCAGCGTCGAATTAGACCAACCGGACTTCTCAATAAGTGAAATTAGCGACGTTACGATTTTTAACGCTTGATAAATGGAAATGATTGTAGCGAAATATGGTGAAATGGCCTCGAAATTCGTAATTAATTCACCTGTCTCTGAGAATTTGTCTTCAGAATTTGTCAGAATTCAGAATTGTCTTCAGAATTTGTCTTCTGCACTGGAGTCTCCATTGGAGTCAACAAAAACGAAAATGTAAAGTTGTAGTAAACAATCATAAAAATCTAAAAAATCGCCCAATCGAAAAAAACGGATTCGGATTCAGCACCCTTGAAACCCCCCATCCATGAAAAAATGAGGCCGGCAACTTTTAGGTCAATTTTGTTGTTGTTGTAGAGCAGTGTAATAAACCAAAAACGACAAAGGCGAGAGAAGTCCATCTCAATCATATAAAACGAACTGGCCCGTCCACACAACCAGTGTGTGACTCAAAATCACGAAAAGAAAGTCTGTCAGTTCAATTAGATCTACTCATATGGGAGGAAATGGGCATTGAATACGATCAATTTTTGACTCAAAAAAGACGGAAAGAAGCGGAAAAATTCGATGTCAATTCAAATGGAAATGGCCCTTCCACACAACCAATATTAAAAGAAAAAAAGTGGAAGAAGTCAATTTGATTTTGGGCGATAGTGTGGAGTGAGTGGCCCCTCGAGGTCTACTGCCGCACTCCTCGTGTGAGAAGCCAATGAACGGCTCTATCATCACAATTATTTGATCTATCGGATTTTGTCTGAAAGCTTCCTTGTGGGGATCGAGGAGATATGTACGCATAATACGCTGACAGTCAGCATACATAACACTTACTTGTAATTTTACCCTTGTAACAGTCACATGAGCCTCAATGCGACTCGGGATTCAGTGATTAAAAAAAATAAGTCTTCTTCGAGAACCCGACGGGTAACTTATACCTACATATCCTATTACCGAATCCGCACAAAACCATAGATGTGTGACGAAATATGTTGTGTGCTACTTCATGTCCGCAATTTCCATTCCGTTTTCATAGTTCTTTGTGCTATCAGTTTTGGGATCATTTATGATACAACCTCCTACAACGTTGATACCGTGACGTAGGGCAGGATGGCTATAAGATGGCAAATTTACAGTCATGCAGGATGGCTATAAGAGCGAATTTTCGAAGAAATAACTGATTTAAAATGTCTCCATTTTAATGGTTTTTCTAACAAATTTTGTTTCCATTTCTTAACGAATAACACATCAGCTTATAGAGTTTCCAACGCTGAACACGATAGTGAAGTCAGAATTGCGATATCTCATTCTGTTATCAAATTAGAGCAGACTAAACATGAAGAACATCTCAAGTAACAACCACGTTTCATCATCTGCAAAGTGCTCCAGTTTAACCAAGTGCTCCATTTCGGATTTCAGCATTTTAACCATCAAAATGAGGTGTCACTTGTTAGACTGTTTCATTTTGGGAGCAAAACGATGAGAACTAATTCTGATTTTCGTCAGAGGACAGCTAATCACATCAGAGACGCTGGCAGGGCAGTCACACGTAAAGCCCACGTCTGAAATGGCGATAGGTGTAAAATTAGAAGATGAATTCGTCTAACAGGAACCTCCGTGAAGAAATTCAGCATGTCATCGTATTGGTTCGCGTTATTGTATCATAATTTATACATATCCCACAAATGTAATACCGTATATCTACCTAACCAGTGGCTTTCCTTACAACTAGTTCGAGTACAAAAAAAGAAAAACTACAAATAAATCCCTCGGTACTGTATAACTACATCCGCACTGTATACAACGGTACTGTATACAACGTCCGCAACCTTTTTTTGCATCGGGTCAAAATCAATCGAAATTTGAATATTGAAGAAACGTTTGGATCAGAGATTTAAGACAATAATTACAAACATAGGCGAATGAACTTTATTTATAAACGCTCTCTTCGATATCAATGGCTACCTTGATGTTGAATTCAACTTGTTGTTAACTGCATATTTACTACAGTCTGGTTCTTTGTTAGTCGTTTTAAGACCAATATAAGCTCTGAATGTTCGGTAGTTAACGTGTACCTGTTTAACGGGAATCACTGTTTTTGCTTAATATAAATTTCATCTCTTAAAATGTTTGCGAATTTCTTTCAAAGATGATAACTTCGTAGGAAGTAATGCTCAACATGTTGATATCGTGCGTTGGACTCGTGAATTGGATTCGCAATGGCAGAGGTCTCGCATCCAATTTATATATAGAAATTCCACCAAAAGGGGGTTGATACCTCTCCATCCTGTCGAATCTCTACGACGAAGCGATATTAAAGAATTTACCCGTCCATAACGTTGTACTATTAAAAGCAATAGTTAATAAACTCAAAATGTCAATTTTGAGGTATTGAAAATACTGCAAAATTAAAACAATTACTTCTATTTCCTCGGAAACATTTCTCCATACTTCTTAAAACTTCGCCCAACTTTCATATTCAGTTTTAATGTCGAAAATCGAACTTTCGAACATAATGGTAAAATTCGTTTGGGCAGTGTCAATGTATTCCGCTTACTCACTACTTCAACTGTGTACCTAATTGACGTTGATCTTATACGTATAATATAAGTATCGATAATGTATAAGATCCATGGTAATCGAACTAAAATGGTGCTCTCATATTTTCAATTTTTTTAATTCTCAAAATGCTTGTTTCATGTTTGTGTTTGATAATTTATTTTTATATAATATATAAAAATAAATGTCGATATGTCGATAGCCCCGCTGCAAAAGCCTGTATGTTCAAAAACAAAAAATCTTCAGGAAATGATAAAAACTGTTCCAACAATAACTGTACCCAACTTACAGGTTACTACAAACATCCATTGATGAGACATGAGTAGTTCTATACTGTCCCTACTAGCGTGTGCACATGGCCCAAATTTACTAGTTTCTTTTTAATTTTATAATCGATATACAGGGTGTCTAGTGTGACTATGTGACAAACTCAGGGAATCGATTCTACAGATAATTTTCAACAAAAAATGCCTCGTAAAGTTTTTTTCTAACTCAACTAAAAATCCGACTTTTTCCACTTTTAAGATTTTTTTCGTCTTCTCGACCTTGTCGCTGTAAAACGGATCTAAATCCCTTAAATTATTATGTAAAATAAAATCTGTGGATACCGTTGGAAAGAGCGTTGAATTTCCTATCTCTTTGATACAAAATTCGATTTTTTTAGTTTGGCCTAACTGGTGAAAAATGGCGAAATTTAAAAATTTGAAGATTTTCATAGAATCATCGTTTTTTCTTCAGTAGTTCGCTTTGTTATTACGGAGGTCATTCGGCGGGCACTCGTTAAGAAAAACGTGCCCAGAATCTCAGCTTTCCAACGGTATAAGGAAAAAACTTTTCACAGTGGAATTTGGCGGAGAAAATGATGTTTGAGTCCTGAAAAACGTGGGGTTTTAGGTGAAAATCAACGTTTTCCACCAAAAGCGGACTTGCTCCATGAAAATTAGTTTGATATTGCAATTCATGCACACTTTTACGCCATTTTGGTTTATTATCTTCGATAATGAACCATTGGAATCGCCCAAAGAAAAACATTTTTTAACCCCCCCTCAAAATTTGTTGGTTTACGTTTCAAGATACGTAGATTCAGAAAATCGAATAAAAAAAATCCGTCCGTCCGCCGTACGCCGTACGACGTACGCCGTACGCCGTCCCCCGTACGCCGTCCGCCGTCCGTGCCACTTTGCCCAGTTAGCGTTGAGCTAAAATTACAAAATTTGGTTTCTGGGTTTGGACCAGCCCCACAATGATCCTCGAAACTTTTCATAACCCTAGGTCAAGGGGAAGGGGTTCAAAACGAACTTTGAAATTTCGACAATGTCATATCTCTAAAAATTCTCATGAAACGGTGTAATGACCTGAAAAATTACGAATCTTTTAAGACCAATTGGATTTTTTTGCGACCAGCCGTTCGTTCACAGTGACCGCGCAAAGGTTTAGGAAAAACACTAAACTTTCGCGTCGAAAACGGCCGTTATGTGACCCAACCCCCAGACGCCCAGAATAAAACTACCTTTTTTCATCTTCCCGGTAAACTACAGTCTAGAAATTTTAACCGTGAGTCGGGGATAGACCACATTGCAATATTCACTCGGTTTCTCATCTGTAAAATTGTTTAAATAATACCTTTTTGTAATAATACAAATTAAATTTTGATGATGAGCTATTGACTTGAAATTTTAAAAATAGGTCAGAACTGGATCACAATGCAATATTCACTCGGTTTCTTGTCTGTAAAATTGTTTAAATAATACCTATTTGTTTAAACAAATTAAATTTTGATGATGAGCTAGAAATTTTACTTGAAATTTTAAATATAGGTCAGAAACGGATGACATTTCAATATTCACTCGGTTTTTTTCTCATTGCAAACCTGTTCATTGTGTACCCAAGATCCTTCCCTAAAAGACCTGGCAGCGGGAAATATTATTCAACATGGTTTGAAAAGGGAAAAACAAGTTTTGTAAAAAATCCCAATGCTCTAGGTCAGGGATGGCCAACTTCTTTTGTCCAAAGGGCCACTTCCATACTTTCGCTAAAAGCAGGGGCCGCACAAGAACTTAAAGGGAAATTTAGGCTAAATAAATTAATGTCTCAACAAATGCTATGGATATTGAACATACTTTAATGTTGAAATAATGTATACTAATCATACAAGAGTTCAGCAGAACAAAATCAACAATTTTACTAAAAAAAAAAAAAAAAAAAACCACTAGTGAGAACACTGAGGGCGGGCACAATCGTTCACAAGTTTGTCAAAATCAATTCTTGTCGAGGTGGTGGCCACTTTAAGCAAATCTTGAAGATGGTTGTCTGTAAGTCTGTTACGGTGAGTTGAATTTATAAATTTCATCGAGAAAAAAGTGCTCTCACAAATGTAGGTGCTTCCAAACATTGAAACAATTTTTTTACCAAAATCACGTAGTTTGGGATATTTGTCCTCAGGCAGCCTACTCCAGAATTCGACACCAGTTTCTGGTCTTTTCTGGAAAACTGGGTCACTTTGCAAATCACAGAGCTCCAACTGTAGGTCGTCATCTTGCTGGGAAATGTCACATGTCATGGGATTGTTGAATAAGAAGAGACGTGGTTGCAGTTCATTAAAATCCAAAAGTCGTTTATTGAATGACTCTACCTAAATACTTAGAAAATATCTACCGTAATACTTTTTAAAATTTGTTCGGGGGCCGCATAAAACATAACCGCGGGCCGCAAGCGGCCCGCGGGCCGCCAGTTGGCCATCCCTGCTCTAGGTAGTAGTCGATACCAGTGACCAACATTTTCTTCAGTAGTCGACATGGTTTTGCACTAGTAGTCGACCTACATGTGTTAGAAGTCGACAGTATCACTTGAGTCAGTAGTCGACAGGTTTCGTCATTCCATCGTTATCGAATTTTACGACATCTAAATAAAACACATTCAACTGTGAATCGGAACTTGAATATAGATTAATAAGATGTAATAAAGTAGTTATCAGACTTTTTATTTGCAAACAGCTCATTATCAGTCTCAAATTGCAATAAGTACTTAAGTAAAAAGGTATGAAAACTATAGTCGAAAACTCATTGTCAGAAAATTGACATTACAGTTGGGCTTAGGTACCTATTTACACATTTTTTTGACATTTTCATGTCTTTGCTTTGGCACATAAACTGAAACGGGAAAAATTTGTTCCCTTGATTCACCCTTTCCCTCAGATCACGTCAGAACACAAGCGACCGGCGGGCCATTACGTCAGAGCCTATGACGCACGAGCGTATGACGTAAGACGGCTGGCAGGTGGCCAACAAGTACGTCAGAGCCTATGACGCACGAGCATATGACCTAAGACGGCTGGCAGGAGGCCAACAAGTACGTCAGAGCCTATGACGCACGAGCGTGTGACGTAAGACGGCTGGCAGGAGGCCAACTATTGCGTCAGAGCCTATGACGCACGAGCGTATGACGTAAGACGGCTGGCAGGATAACTAGTGCGTCAGAGCCTATGACGCACGAGCGTATGACGTAAGACGGCTGGCAGGAGGCCAACTAGTACGTCAGAGCCTATGACGCACGAGCGTATGACGTAAGACGGCTGGCAGGATAACTAGTGCGTCAGAGCCTATGACGCACGAGCGTATGACGTAAGACGGCTGGCAGGTGGCCAACAAGTACGTCAGAGCCTATGACGCACGAGCGTATGACGTAATACGGCTGGCAGGAGGCCAACAAGTACGTCAGAGCCTATGCCGCACGAGCGTATGACGTAAGACGGCTGGCAGGATAACTAGTGCGTCAGAGCCTATGACGCACGAGCGTATGACGTAAGACGGCTGGCAGGTGGCCAACAAGTACGTCAGAGCGTATGACGCACGAGCGTATGACGTAAGACGGCTGGCAGGTGGCCAACAAGTACGTCAGAGCCTATGACGCACGAGCGTATGACGTAAGACGGCTGGCAAAAGACCAACAAGTGCGTCAGAGCCTATGACGCACAAGCGTATGACGTAAGACGGCTGGCAGGAGGCCAACAAGTACGTCAGAGCCTATGACGCACGAGCGTATGACGTAATACGGCTGGCAGGAGGCCAACTAGTGCGTCATACGACGAGACCTTTTATGTCTCTGCGCCCCCTCCCACACCTACACCGCGTACCTCGTACTTCATTTTGGTTTATTATCTTCGATAATGAACCATTGGAATCGCCCAAAGAAAATAAAATTTCAACCCGCCCTCAAAATTTGTTGGTTTACGTTTCAAGATACGTAGATTCAGAAAATCGAATAAAAAAAAATCCGTCCGTCCGCCGTACGCCGTCCGCCGTCCGCGGCACTTTGCCCAGTTAGCGTTGAGTTAAAATTACGAAATTTTTTTTATGGGTTTCGACCAACCCCACAATGGTCCTCGAAACTTTTCATAACCCTAGGTCAAGGGGAAGGGGTTCAAAACGAATTTTGAAAATTCGAAAATCTCATATCTCGAAAAATTCATATAGAACGGTATGTTTTTTATTTCATATTTAGATAGAGTTTGTTCCGTAGAATTTTTTAAGACCATCCGCAGCTTTGTACGACCAGCCGTTCGTTCACAATGACGGCTCAAAAATTGTGCCTCACAACCCGATCGTGAATCAAACTGTTGAAATACAGGTCCATTTTCATACTAACAAGCTCTTTGGGACATCATATGGCTTAAGTGATGTCGAGTTTGTTGTTCTGAGGTGCGTTTCGTGCTACGGAAATGAAGGTAATTTCGAATGTTTGTTGGTAGGTACTTCTTTTATAGAAAAATTATTACCGACGTAGTATTAAAAACCCCAGAATTATATCTTATTAATTAATCATAATTAATAATTATTATTAATAGTAAATACGAATTATTAATACCTAACAATAAATTATAACAATTTTCACTAGGTACTTGATAAAATTGTTAATAATTAGTGATAATTGATAATAATAATTAATCTAACATTTAGGATCTAGACATTTAGACCTAGTGATCTAGACAGAAGGGTGATCTGTACAAAGAAGATAATGAACCGTTGTGTCAAGAATTTGCAGAGTTTTTTTACCAGTTAGGCCAGACTAAAAAAATCGAATTTTGTATCAAAGAGATCGGAAATTCAACGCTCTTTCCAACGGTATCCTCAGATTTTATTTTACATAATAATTTAAGGGATTTAGGTCCGTTTTACAGCGACAAGGTCGAGAAGACGAAAAAAATCTTAAAAGTGAAAAAAGTTTGATTTTTAGTTGAGTAAGAAAAAAACTCTACGAGGCATTTACGTGGCTGTAACCCAGGAGAACACTCAATCACTTCACATGTCACATTGTCACCTCACAAGATCAAGAGGTTTTGTTCAATCAAGCCGCCGGGTGGCGTCGCTGTTGTATAGGAGACGAAGAACTTCCGGAATCATGTGATCATGTTGCTTTGCTACTTCGCTGACTGATTCCATCTTGAGGTCTCGATGGAGGTCATCATTTCTGATGTACCTAGGGGCGTTCTGAAAAGTACAAATAATCTTAGCTGTTCGTTTTTTAGTGCAGCCCCAGATACCATAAGTCCACACAGGTTTTAGGATACAATTTGTTGTTCAGAATACCTACCTAGCAGCCAGTACAATTTTTGGAATTTTATATTTAGTTGTTAGAACATGCTCCTTCCATCTTAAATTGGCATCAAGAGTCATACCTAAATATTTTGCAGTATTAGAGTAGAGAATGTTCTGTTTATTCATGATGACCGGTATCGTTGTTATTTTAAATTTACTAGTGAAGCTCAAATCCTTATTTTCGTAAAAAATCGTTCTTACAGGCTTTTGCAGTGGGGCTGTCGATATGATACTTTATTTTCGGAACTAAAATGGCTCCATATCCCACTTATTTTAGCTGAATGTTGTCACCCAGAGGTGTTGACTCGTGAATTGGATTACCCTATCGCTCTCGACTGTGTCCAGCGTAAACGATTTGTAATGGCAGAGGCCTCGATAGGAGGGACATTGGTATCGCATCCAATTTATATTTAGATGGAAGGCAGTTCCATCAAAAAGGGGGTTAGTGCCCCGCCATCCTGTTGAATCTCTACAACGATGCGATATTCAGAAAGGCATTTAACGATATTCATTTGTAGTGGTACTCCTCAAGAGGAGATTGAACGTTCACAGTTCTTTTGTGCCTATGAATTGCTTTTTTATCCGTACGATGAGGAAGGGGCTGGCGGAACGCTTCCATTACCTGGGCAGCGGGTATGTTGGTAGCTGTGGGGTTGAGGTAGAAGGAGTAGAGAAGGGAGTGTCGCTTCATACTTCCACGCCAGCAGGCAGACTAGTCTTGTATCTCCATCACACATCCACCGTCTTTCTGAATCCTCTGGGTCTCCGGATTGGGGTACTTGCGTTCAGTTTTATATCAGTAGGTATTTTGGATGTTGGATGGTGCGTCATAATTTGAGAGGACTCACAAACTAATAAGTGTGTGGTAGCGTAAATGAGACAAAATGTGAAGAGGGCTGCGAAGATTATATTGGAGTTGGCTCGGACTACGGACTTATGAATTATTCCGAACGTTGCTGATGGCGATGAGGGTTTTCCTCAGACTTTTTTATTAATGAATTTTAAGAAAATGATTTTGACTAGCGGAGAATGCGACTGCGTGCGATTACGGGATAACTACTAACAATGGCGACTTGCTTCAGATCACTATCACTGACTTGATATGGGCGATCAGTGCGAAGGTGACGGGCTAATCTGTCTAGCGATGATTTATAGAAACAAAGGCGGAGCGACCCCATAAGCCGCCCATCCTAATATAGAAATTTGTCCAAATTTGGATTTTAGAGGAAGCGTTGAATGGTTAGTAGAAAAGTATGATTAATAATAAAACACGGAATGCATGTTTAGGGAGCGCGTATGATCGTCTAAAAGTCAGATTGTCAGAACGCTTCTCTCTCAAGTGAGGCTATTCAGGTTAGGGGTGGGGAATAAACATAACCTTCAAATAACCTAATACTGTCCAGTAACCTATTACCAGTAAAACCCTATTACTGATAACTGTTTTTAGAACTTGGAGGAAAGGCCTTTGAGGGCCTCTTTGTCGCCGGCCATTCTATTCGGAATTCCGTGATAATAGGTTGTCTGGGACTATTCCAGGTACCTACTACCAGGCAATAGTATTGAGTTAGTTTCGAGTAAGGGCGACCGTCTGGTAATAAGTTATGGTATTAGGATATTTTGGTAATAGGTTACCGGCGATTCGAAACCTATCACCAAACGGTCGCTGCTATTCAATAACCTATTACCAAGAAATAACCGTATTAGCCATGCCTAATTCAGGTGTGATTTAATGAGGGGTGTATTCCAAAATATTCTGTAATATAATTTGATACCTAGTAACTACGTATCTTCTGTCGTAATATGTACCTAATTTAAAAATGCTTATATTGAGAAGAGGAGATCATTGAAGAATATCTTCATCTAAAACTCCCATAACGAATAGCTAGCCAGAATCGGAATCAATAACCGATAGACCAAATCGGTACTCCCTTTCTGTTTTATCGAATACTCCAGGCATGGAAACTGGAAAACTTCAGCGTACTAGAGGGAGGTATCTCACCGTTCCCACTCTCGGGTATGACGGTTTTCGCTACTCCTTGAATTCTGCTACGGAAATGATGGTATTGTAGATAAAATCTTAGCTCAGGTTTCTATTCAAAGCTCTCTTTTCAAACCATTCTCTTTTCGTTACCGTGTCGACCCTGAATTATCTCGTTAGATATTTGAAAGTCCCCGTTTTAAGAGTAAATAAATATTGAAAAATTATTTTCTGTCGTGCTGAACGACAATAGGTCGCGGAAAAAGCTTGTTTTGGTTTCACCTTTGAATCCTTATTGTCAAAAACCCCGTCTTGAAAATTCTCAATTCAATTCTTTGTAAACCGTCTTCCAGTGGAAACTTCCTGATAATAAAGTTATTTTGGAGATCACGATGAGCATCAACGAGAACCTTCCTCTAATGATGCCCATCAACCGGCATACATTGTCACAACTTTTTGAAGTACGGCCAAAAACGGTGCATATTCAGTTGTGTGCCCATTTCTTCATTGACCGCATAAAATAAATGTTATGCGCCAAATTTAAATTTATTTCTGAATAGCAAGGCACAAAGACCAATTTAAATAAATTTGACACTTATTGTGAAAATAGTGAGCGAAATCGATTTAACAATAATTGTACTCATTATTTTCGTGGAAATAGACTCTCTCACTCTATACCTCCGTTTTTTATAGTGAGCGGTTGGAGCTCGCGAAATTTAATGTAATATTTAATCTTCAATGTGAGTAACCAAAGGGATGCTGCTGACCAAATATCTCCCAAATCGTCCCGAGGATTCGGCTGAGGTTGCAGGGGAACAAAAAATTTTGCAAATGTTGATATATAACTATATTTGGTGGAGAAGCTTCCGTTTTGGATCTCTTTCTCCCTCTTCCTCTCAAATCCTGTCTTGAATATTGCGATCTCCCAAAGACGAACCAAATCTTTCTGCAGCTTCTGTGCATTTTGCTGAGTATTGCGGTTTTTTTTTTTTTTACTTTTGGTTTATTATCGTCGATAATAAACCTTCGGAATCGACAAAAAAAAAAAAAATAAAATAAAATAAAAAAATAAAGCCCTCCCCCCCCCCCTCAAAATTTGAGGGTTCAAGTCTCAAGATACGTAGATTCCAAAAATCGAATAAAAAAAATCCGTCCGTCCACCGTACACAGTCTGTGGAACCTTGCCCAGTTAGCGTTGACCAAAAATTACGAAATTCGGTTCACGGGTTCGGACAAGTCTTAGGTCAATGGGAAGGGGTTCAAAATGAATTTAAATTAAATAAGTCTGCAAAAGATGCAATGTTTTCTTAAAAATTTAAATTTTATGTTACGGTCATTTTTCTAGTCTTGTACCGGCCAAACTACAAAAAGGACATGGGAGAATAATTTGAAGACAATTTATTACGCTTCAATTGAAGACCAGAATGGTGCTTCTAGAACAAAAGGTTTTATCAAAAACTAACAAAACTAACTGTCGGTCTCTTTTGGCTACAGCTCTGTTTTAACAAGGTTTAAGCACCTTGAAAGCTTCGAGAAATGGACAGTATTTTACTTTGGTGGGGGGGGGGGGGAACTGCTTAACTACTATGCTAACAAACCATACTTGCTAGGCACACTCTCTTAATCGAGTTATGGGCATATATTCTCAATGAAATTAACGAAACAAAAAAATTATTCCTCTTCGCACTCGGGGGTGAGATCAGTGTGAAACAGCTTTCGTACAAGTACGCAACCACGAGGGACATTTTATGTCTTTGCGCCCCCTCCCACACCCACACCACATACCACGTACCTCGTACTTCATTTTTTTTTTTTCGCTTAGAAATTGTTGTAATAAATTATTGAGAATGATCACCTGTGTGTAAACAATTATTTAAACAATCATACCGCAGCTATGTCCATGTACTATGGTTAGGTAAATCGAGAGCTATCCAACGAGTGGTGAACGATTTTCGTACGATGATAACTGGCGAAGTTAAAGTTCCGTAGCAACGAATCGGTTGTACGTGAAAATCAGACGAAGGAGCCGAGAAACACGATGTTTTAGCCATAAACCTTCTGGTAGCAAATCCGGTTATATAGGGAAAAACCGCATTAAAATCTATCCAGCGGTTGAAGCGCTAAACGGCCAACAATTTTTCATAACGCTTTCTTCGTCACACTTTTTGAGTTAGACATAAAATGTCAAAACTTTAAAAACGTAACTTTCGCGCAAAATTTCAGTTCTAGTTTGAACAAAACCATGGAACTTTGCTCCGTTAGCGTTGTGGTAAAATTACGAAATTTGGTTTACAAGTTTGAACCACATCCACGATGATCGTTGAAAATTTTCATAACCATAGATCAAGGGGAAGGGGTCCAAAACGCATTTTAAAGTTTTAGTTCATGTTTGAACAAAGTTTTTTTCTTCATCTTCTCGATGAGACTTGAATATTTTAAATATAGGTCAGAACTGGGTGACAATGTAATATTCACTCGGTTTCTTGGGTGTAAAGTGGTTTAAACAATACCTATTAGTTTAAACAAATTAAATTTAGATGATGAGAGCCTTGAAATTTTAAACATGGGTTGAGGATGGATGGCAATGCAATATTAACCAGGTGTTTTTCTGTAAAATGGTTTAAATAACACCTATTTGTTTAATTAAATTTGGATGATTAATTCAAAGTTTCAGATTAGATTAAGGTGATCTACTCGAAGAAGAGAATAAACCGTAGTGTCAAGAATTCTCAGAGTTTTTAATATTACACGTTAAAAACGTTCAAAGTACACAAACATTTGAATCAGTACATTCTGTTGATCCGTACAATGATTTGGATTTGAATGTTACGCTCACAAATACACAGAACAATGAAAACATTGATTACACTGGAACAAATATTCGTCTTCTCCCAGATTCGTCATGATTATTATTGCGGTTGATGATATGATTTGATTTGTTTGCAGTTTCTGCCAAAGGGCCTGGCCGTTTCCAAAGCCCGTAGGGAATGGCAACGGTAAAGAAAGTAAGTTCACCTTTGCTACATTCGTTCTAATATTATATATTGCTATATTCACTCAAACCCAGCGTTCCCATGAGTATGTATGGTTGGTCAGAGTACCTACAGATATTGTGTGGTGGATACGTATTCTGAGGGTGTCATGAAGGGTGAATTGTGTATTTAAATTTCCTTACCCAACCTGAAGGGTGGCAGGAAAGTATTAGTATTGCAATCACTGTGAAATCAATTTTCTGCATATTATTACATTTTTTGAATAACTATTTCTGTAATATTATTACACTGACCAAAAAAGGGGTTGTTAAGCGCAGAGGAGATGAGGGTTGGTGTTGGGGGTTTTTAGTGAGTTGAAATCAAATCTGAAACCCGTTTTTCGGTATCAGGTCTAGGTTTTGAAATATAGCTCACGTTGTAGTTTTATGGTGGTCTGAAACGTATTTGGAAATACAATTCTTTCGGAAATTCGAATTTTGAAGATTTTTGACCGAGAACAATAGCTTCCTTATCTTCGAAAATTCGCTAAAATACACAAATTTTATACAAATAAACTACTCGGCAGTTCAAATGATGGCGGCTCATGTGGAAAACTGAAAATGATGAGAGCAATTGAAACTCAGCGTACTTTCGGATCAGAGGGATCTCCGCCGGTCTGTCGCCATCTAGTGAGAGGTCGGCGAAGGTATCTTTGACCCAAAGCTGTCTTGAGCGGTTGCCGGACTGTTCGATGAAATCGTACGTCGGTACCATAATTATCGTAGAGGGTACCATTACATCATTATTATCATTAGTTCACCCAGGAATTTTGTTGGGGAAAACTGAGCTAGGTACCCCCCCCCCCCCCCTAAACCCATCATCGTACGACATACGAGGACCGTTGTTCCCGTACCGATGTTCATATTCATGACGGTCACAGGCTAGGAATCGATTCTAGTAGCAATCATTTCACTCAGTTAAAAAATGGATTTTCTCGATTTTAAGATTTTTCTCGTGTTTTCGACTTTATCACACTAAAATTACCATATGTAACTCTTTTATGGTTATTCCCTTACATGAATATTCAAATATAGGTTACACCGCTGGAAAGAACACCACACTTCCTATCCCTGTAATGAAAAACAAATTTTTTTCGTTCGCCAAAACGGGTGAAAAATGAACTTGTAAAGAAAAATTTGTCAAATCGTATAATCCGGCAACGTGGTTTTTCTGAAGAAAGTCCGGATTTTCACTAGCCAGGTAAAAAATGAGTATGAAATCTGATTTCATGTTATTCTTGATTCAAACGTGATTGCATTGCAAAATTTGTTTGCTTATACCGTTGTAAAGCTGATATTTGGGCACAACTTTTAGGACTACACGCTAAAACTCTCGTGCCGGATTATAGGGGTCTATGAACGTTTGAAAAAAGTGGAAATTTCTACGGTTTGACAAATTTGCCTTTCAAGTTCATTTTTCACCCGTTTTGGCGACTCGAAAAAAAGTTCAGTTAAATTCAGTCGTGTTTCAGTTAAATTCAGAAACTAGTTAGTAACATGATCATAAATTCAGGCAATAGCAAGTAACAAGGTAATATGACAGTCATAGCCGTGTTTCAGTGGGATCAACAAGATCAAATTGCTACGAGACAGTTTCGACCAGAAATCGTCATGAAAATGTAAGAAAAAGTTCCGTCACAGTCGTGTTTGAGAAACATTTATTTGCAAGCAGTCACAAGGTAATGAAGGATGTGAGTCACAGTCGTGTTTCAGTTAAATTCAGAAACGTTTTTTATTCATTTTTTAACTGAGTAAAAAAAAATTTGCTACGAGATTGTTACCCTCAGGGCAATTGCTGCCGTAGGGCCTATGCATACGAGGATACTGCGAAAAACTGTTGGTAACTTGGCGCTTTTCGAAAAGTTAGCGCTTTTCGTGAGAAAACTAGAAGGACTGCAGTACTCGCCAAATCATACAAATGTTGATGTAGGTACGTGGAGATAAAGTCATGAGACAGCCTCTCCTCCTGCAGTAGCTGACCATGAACAACAACTCCCGAGCAAAAGATCTCAGAGCCTATTGAGAGTATTTTCAAACTCCACAAGCTTCTCTGCCCTGACAGTGGAAATATATGACAACATAGATCGGAACTATTCACATAATTAGGTAGGTACCTAGTTAGTTGTTTATTATGCAAAATGCAAAAAATAAATAAAAAATCCACAGTCACACAGCACGATTATAAGAGCGAATTTTCGAAGAAATTACTGGTTTTGTGTAAAACTGGTTACACAAACCGTTACTGGTTTTATAACAAATTTTGTCTCCATTTTTTTGCCGAGTAACACCTCAGTTTATAGATTTTTCAATACTGAACATGATGGGGAAGTTAGAGCATCCAAGAAATATATTCTGAAATTATTCAGGCTTGCATTATTACATAAAACAGGAATTCTTTCTATGAACAAAAATGTGATGTGTAAGTAACGTATATGTCGTTGAAGCGTTTGTCTCACGTCTTCTGTTGGTTTCATGTTAGCACTTCATTCAATATATTTATTGTTGGTGTATCATCATCAATGTTGGTGACATACAATTAGCTCTATACGTTGTAGCCTTTGCACTCGTAGCTTGCCTAAAAATAATGCCTTCAATACTAACCTGAAATTTCTGTTGGCAGATAAATCTGAGAAGGACCAGTGGAAGAAAGGCTGCTTGTATTATCCAGCCGCCGATTGTGAAGAGGATCTCCTCCCACCCTGTGACGTTGCAGGGCTGGTTGCAGAAAAGAGGAAGCGACGGTCTTATGCTCTGGAAGAAGCGCTGGTTCGTCCTCTCAGACTACTGCCTCTTTTATTACAAAGGTAAGGAGAGGAGGAAGTGAGTGTATTGTATCTAAGCTCCTCCAAATTCATACGAAAAATGACTTTGGGCACTTGTAAAAGAAAGCTTTCACTAGCCACCCCTATTAGGTTTTCTCAAATACTACTTGATGGCCTCATTGCATTATGGCTCACACCCACTATATACGAGATTCAAATAGTTCACCATAGCATGTTTTATTAAATGCTGCAGTAGGTACTGATGGTATACAGATCGCCTTCAATGCTCCAACCAAACCAGAAGCCAAGAAGTTTCAAGGTCGCCCTTAGCTGTGCATTTTTGTTGGTATAAGAGGACTAGGTTCCACCCGATGCTGTGATATATGAGATTAAAGGGCAAAAAAATGGTTGTCTGGTAAATTCTGCAAAATCAATAATAACGATGTGGTGCAGCTTGAGGGAGCTCAGACTATCCACGTAACACCAGTCTACATCAGAGAAGCCAGCTGGGAGGTTTCATTCTGTGATATTGAGCGGCGTCTGGCATCTTACAGTGCTTTAAAGTGGTTACATACTGGTGATTGGAATGCTTGAGCGGCGAACCTACAGAGAATCGCATCAAAGATGGATAAGGGTTTATCTGGAGTAGAAAGATCACATTTGTCATGTTATGGCCAACAAATAGATAAATCTCTGTGATAATCAGAGCTTGGCCGTGCTGAATGTCCGCGTTTTGGAAGATGGAGAAAAGGATGAGTCACGTTCATTGGTCTAAGAGGAGTTAGGTCAGCAATCGACTTTACATTATTGTCAATCTCTGCGTTTGGATTCTGTCAGGACTTAATATTGTTCTTGGACCACTTTGTGTAAGAATTTTTTTTTTTTTTTTTTTTTTTTGTAAATGCGTTTATTCATGAAATACAAAATTTTGTTTTACATCTAGAAGTACAACTAAACACTACAACTCCCTGAAAGTAATCTTGTAACATTGTGCTCAAGTCTTTGAAACCAGCTGAAATGGCCCATTCTGGGCAGGAGGTCCGGAGCGACACAGTGGGCCAAAACCCCTAAAACACACATAAAATCTGTTTGTTTTTTTCCCTTAAGTTTTCTTCACTACAATCTGATAGTTATTTGTGAGTTCAAGTACATAGAGAGCATCCAAAACCAAGGGTTTTGATCATAGAAGAAATAAGTACAGCTTACATCGCATAATGGAAGGGATTGTGCATGTTCTGCTGCTGGTCGATGTCTGCATTAAAGTTCTTTTGTACCCAGACGATCTTGTTATCTTGGCGGATAACCCGCACGATCTGCAGAAGAACATCGACGCACTGGAGGGGGGGGGGGGGCTCAGCGTAAATAAATTAAGGAAAATAAAAATAATGGTATTCCAGAAATTGTTAATGAATGTACATGTTTGGGCTTCACACTTCGCCACAAAAAGGAAAATTGTTTTCCATTTTCTCTGCAAATGCCTCTTTCTATTCCGCCTTGTCTTTCTTTGCACCAACTTCTGTTTTGCATGGTTCTTCTCAGTGATCGTTTGCCCGCATTCATCATCAAACGATTCCTGGTCATTACGGTCCTGCTCGCCCATCACTTCTTAGCAGTTTGACTGAGTCTCCTAGAACCTGACGCCATCCTACCATACCATCAACATCCATTTACTATCAATTTTTAGATTTGTAATAACAAGTGCACAATATTCGGTGTGAATCTCGAACTGGGAGGATAACTGGAGAACTCTGGCAGGGTTGCATAATGTTAATGATTTGCGCTCTTGATGGCTCCCTCGGAGTGAAACTACTGCTGCAGGGTTTCATAGTCCAGAAGATGATATTTATGGTAATTTCGTCATAAATTAGGGCTAAAGACCGGATTTCTATGCAATTGCATATCCATTTCGCTTCTCGTGAGGCCAGCGCAAATTCTTCCTTTGTCCAAGTAGCCTTCTGTAGATGTTCTGGTTTGAATTTCATTCTGCATATTTTTGCATATTCGGACTGTTGCTGCATATTGATTTTGATCGCTTGAGTAGGAATCTTGGTGAAGGAGATCCAGAGCTGGGGAGGGCTGAGAGCCATTCGTGGAATCGTCTGCTTGTACATATTGCTCGAATGGCTCTCCCCCCTCCGGTCATCCATTGGAATGAGGTGGGGAAGGGCGAGTTTTTCAGCCAACGTCGTCCATATAGACATTATATAGATACCTTATAGATATAGTCACCTACGGGTGCCTACGGAGTGGAGCGACGAGGGTAGCGACGAGCGTGGCGTGGCAGAGAGGAAAGAGGGAAGAGTGTGATAAGAATGGAACGAGTAGTTTCAAACATTCAAGCAATTTTAAATTGTCTCCTGTCACTTCTGTTAATGTGGAGCGGTCTTTTTCCGTCTACAAACATATTCTCTCGGACCGTCGTCACAACTTCATTCAAGACAATTGGCAAATCTGTAAACCAAAAATTGGCAAATTTGTAAAGAAGATGAAAATAATTTTAAAACTGTTGTGTTCCGTTGTTAAGTTACGTGCGAATAGTGTGAACGTTGCAAAAAGTTGTTGTAAATATTAAAACAAATATTGTTCTGTAAAAGCAGCAATTACAAAATATTTTTACGAAATGAGAATTTCATTCAGATCATTCCTTATTGAAACATACTGGTACAGTGGTTTTTATCCACCTATCATACTGAAACTTAATTTCTTGAATTTTACAATATTTTTTGTTGCATATTTGTCGCACATTTCATTAGTTTTTACTGCATATTCTATGGCGTATTTGGGGCATCTATGCTGTAGAAATCCGGTCTTGATATTTCGACTGCAGTTGATTTATGCAATGTGTGCAACACACGAAAACCATAAGTTGTTTTATGTGTTCAGACCAAGAAGAAGAGGTGCTTTTGGGTTCCTTTGTGTTGGCTTCTTGGATCATCTCCCCTTGCACACACAAAGATAAAGTCTACAAGAAGTACAGTTTCAAGGCTGAGCACAACAACATGCGCACTTACTATTTTGCCACGGACAACGATATAATTATGGCACAGTGGCTCAAAGCCCTCACTATGGCATCGCTTCTGCAAGAGAGTCCAAGGTAAAACTCTTCACTTTTAATAAACTGCATGAGTTGAAAAAAAAAAATGTAACTTTTGTCTTTGTCGCACCAATTGCTCAGAGCCACTTACTGAAGGCGTAACTGCATGTCAGGGGAAATAAGGATCCATTGCCCTTATCATTAGAAGGGGAGGATATGGTAAGACTTCGTACACTTTGTGGGAGGTCAGTCATGTATCGCTGGTTGTTCATGTGAGCTCTCTGTTGACTTGGGATTGAAATCTGCCGAGAGCTGTATGTTCATGGGGTCTAATTGATATGGATACAAATACGACTGTACCTTACAAGAATCGTATAATTATACAGTCGTATCACACTCTTGGTTGATAGAGCTCATGTTGAACAAACTGCCTTTGAACAAATCAAAAATAAAAATCTGTTCAAATTTGTTACAACGACTGCTTCCTCCATGATTTCCGATATATAGCGTTTTGAACATTTCCAACCTCATTTTGGACCCCTTTCTGTTGACCTAGCCCGGTTAGAGCCCGGATCTCGAATTTCAAATGTTCAAGTTAATTTTGATTCGATTTGAGTGGTGTTCAATTGTTTTTTCTCTTGGTCGATTCCAATGGTCCATGATTGAAAGTAATAAACCAAAACAATATGTGAGCCAATTCCGTGTACCTTGAGCAACTGACAGACGTGTCATCAACACCACGCAGTTGCCCAAGGTGAAATCACTCGATATTGAAAAACGTATTTCCTTCCATTGTCGATTGGAATCTAAACTCAGGGTGTTTTTTTTTCTCCTTCCAGAAATGCCTCAAAGCAAGGATGGAAACAAGAGGAAGCCAGTCGCCCCTGAAAACCGTTAACTACATTCAATTTCCAGTTTAAAAATAGTTTCTTCTCGTGAAATTGTTCATTCAATGTTCAATTCTATAGTAGATTTACCTCGTTTGCCCAAGTTCGAATATCTGTTCAGAGATTCAGAAATAATCTTCTTTGGTTTGAACTTCATATTCAATCTTCGTTTCGTTCAAGTTTTGGCAAATCAGGTCGTTTGGTTCATTATTGTCAATAATGGGCCTTTGGAATCGAGCATGTTTTACATACGACATTTCTTAATATTCATTCTCCAGTGATATTACTGTTAGAACGTTCTCACCTATTTCTCAACTAAAACATTTTCTGATCTCAAGTTGAAGTTGTAAAATATTTTATTGTGCTATTGCAATGTTTTAATTTTATTATGTCACGTTACCAAAGCAAATCTTGTGCCTTTACAAACCCTGTGATAGTTATGTGATATTTTATTGTATTTGTGACATGGTACCTTTGGAGTGAGCAACTGGAAAATAGATTAAACTAACTATTTCTATCTATTTTCTTGAATAAAAGTTTTCAGAAAACTTCAATTTTGATATTAAATACTGACCTTTTTCCCGTCAATTATCATCGTATTACAAAGGTGAGTAAATGGATGCTACACCAAGGAACAATTTAGTATAGACACAGTACAAGATTGCACCTCCGCCCATACAGATTTGATGTTACTTATTGAAATGATCGTGAATCACCTTCACCAAATCATTGGCCAGTCAATGACAAAAGGTAAATGATGGGTCACTTCGGGTCGTCCAGTTCGATCATTTCATGGATAGGTTAGTTGTGGACTGGCCTTCAATTTCTAAACGACCAGCTTGACGACAGATGAATTATGGCTCAAAACATGGCATTATTTTTGGCTGTATTGACGTACTGACACCAACTTTAGAGGATTTCATGCTCACTTCAGATTCTGAGTGTCCAGAATTACTGGACTTATTTCTTCTAGTGGAGGAATTCAATTTGTTGGCAGTTTCAGAATCCTTTTCAGGATACGTAGCAATGTCATTTGGACACTCCTCACATTCAATATTGTCTGATGAAGTTCTATAAATCCAAGTTTCTATTTTGCTATTTTTCTTCTATTTTTCAGGCCTACTAGTAAAATCAATAATAGCCAAATGAACCAGTTTAGGCCAAAGGATTACCATGTGCACAAGCCCCCACCACATGTCAGCTACAATGATGGGTTCTCCAGCAGAGGACGTGCCATGAACCCTGACGAACAGCCTCTCTACGTGAACGCTCCTCCCAAGCCCAAGCGTCTCAATGACGGCCCGACGCCGGATCTAGTCGAAGAAGAAGCGAGAATGTCTGTGTGCCATGAAGCGACAAGATCCTACGACGAAACCATGAACGTACTCATGGCCCATGGAAGGAACTTGCCCTCACCGAATAATAAACCTCTTCACACTGTTTTACCTATAAATGACGAGAAGGCTGGCACTTCACGACCTCCTTCTGCAATTTTTGATTTAGCTAGCCACTACGAATGTTTACGGACGTCATACACCGTGAACCAAGTTTCAGGAAATTATCATCCTCCGAGACCACGAAGTGTAGATTTCCTCGAGTTCGAACATAAGCACCCTCAAGACACGAAAAATGCTTTTGAACATGAAACTATAACGTTACCACGGAGACCAAAATCAAGTATGAGTATTTCTACCCCAAAAGACGAAGAGTGCGATTTGAATCACTGGTCTGAAGAAAGTTATGCCAAGAAAATGAGAGAATCGTCCATGTATGTTAGACCAGACAATGACAACTCAACTGGGTCCATGAAGATTGGTTCCAGCCTGCAGGAACGTGACATAACTTCACAATCAACCGATGAGATCGATAGTCAAGGAACAGTCAAATCTACTCCATTGTTGACTGACCGCAGGTACTTGAAAAATGTCGATTTTCATGGATTTCTGTGTGCTAATTGGGCAATTTTATGCAATAACCAGTTAAATTACCATTTTTTCGAAATTGGTTGGTTTGTGTTGTTGAGCCCACAATTCTTTCTAGACTGAAGTTGACATTTCAAATTAGACGATATGCCACCATTCTGCCACCCCAATCTGCATGAACTAGGAAAGCGACTCTAGTTGTTGAATACCGAAATAGCAGTTAAACAACAATAATCACTACAACAATTAGTCATGATTTTTTTTGTGGGTTTTCGAGGGGCTGAGCAGGGCAAGCAAGTCTTAATCCCTATTCATTTTCTAATTAAAAAAAATCTCATCGTTTTCGCTCAGTGTTCAAATAAAGTGGCAAAAAGAATGAAAATGGCTCTAACCTTTTGTGGTGTATCAGAATGATTTCTTCACTGATGGGGAATACCTAGCAAATTCTTGAACATTGGTTCATTTTTTTCTGTATAGATCACTGTTCTGTATGGAATATCCTTGTAACTCCCACAACCGTATACAAATAACTAGCATAATGAGCTGAAGTATTCGAGAAGGTGACCGAATACTTTGGGTGGAGGGTTCACTGTAATGGTTTCTTCAGGTTTCCAACAAAATTGATTTATATAAATTATAGATGAACAGATTATTTATATTTACTCAAACTTCACAGATTATTTGTATTTATATCATTTGATAATAAGATTTTTCGATTATTTATATCATTTATCTTGCATACACTGATATGATATTTCTCGAATAACAAAATTTCTCAGAAGAATATGAAATAGACAATATATTTCATTGTTATAGCTTTTTAGAAATCGTCACCATTTGTTGTAAAGAAATCATATCAAGAAGAAATGCCTAGGTTCATTGACTAAACTCGCCCCTGAATCAGGCTATAATGATTTCAATTTTCGCGATCTTTACATATCCTTCATTAATATGAAGCAAGAGTTTTCCAAGTACAGAAAAGATACTTGTCGCGACATTACCATTCACACTATCTGTGTCAAATCATCCACATACTCATAGCTCCCCAGAGTCCATCTTGCATCAATAAATTCCTGACATCCTTATTGCAGACATCCGTTTCACGTTTTTATCTCAAATTGAAAATATCATGTAAATCGAACGGAATCTCAAAGTTCTGAAAAAGGAGACAACCACAGTAGAGGAGTGGCCCAGGGTGTGATCATGAAGCTGTCCAAAAAGGGGACCCCTCTCTCAGTGATATCTGGAGAGGAATCACCCTTCTATCCTCGCCTTTAAAGACGTCCTGCCAGGTCATCTTGGAATCATATTTTAAGGACTGAGTTAAGGATAGATCAAGCCGGGTTCAAGAAGAACAGGAGCTGCGTTGACCTGATCAGGCTTAATCTCTAAACTGCACGCTACGTTGGGTGATTTTTAAAAACCGTTTCAACTCAATCAGTCACAAATTTCTATGGTCGTCTCTGAAATAATATGGGATCTCATAAGAGATTAAATAGAGCTAATGGCTGACCTCTATGTCAGTTAAGAGTGTGAGGTAAGTACTCTGCTCGGTGTTCTGGTGACTGAGATTACCAGAGCAGAGAAGCTGTCTGAATTCACCAACCCTATTTACGCTGGTGCGAGAAAAAAAAATCATGGAAACAAGGATAGAGAAGTGAGGTCCAATAGGTACTGCCAGAAAGGCTGGAGGATCTCAAAGTTGGGAACGATAAAAGCCCCTTGACCCGAGGTTCATCAACCTGAAGACAAAGCCTTGAGGACTTGGGGATGCTCAAGGAAGCTTCCCCGTGAATAATCAAAGGATTGCGCCTAAATGCTCAAAGTAACCACAACCTTTCTGCAGAAAACACTCCTGTGGAGCTTTTGAGCAATTTCACATATCACACTAGTGGAATCTCCATCCACCTTGATCTAAGAGAAGATATGAATGTCTGAATTAGTACAACTACATCTATTGTGCTAGAACCACTCCTCTGAAAAGGTGAAGCTGCAAATGTGGAAATGGCCTCAGGGGAATGAAATCGTTGGAATCGACCAAGAAAAAAATTTTTACAGCCCCTCTGATTCAGTGGGTTTACGTTTCAAGATCATTATCGATTTAACGAATATACAAAAGTTAGGCTGCAATAATGCTACATCCCTTCTTAGTGAATAAGACTAGAGGACTTACAGAACAGTGACTTTTGTATTAGTATTGGATGATACACCATGTGCGTTTCATGGATCGTTGATCTCTTCCCTAACCTCTAAAACAAAGAATTTGTTATTCGTGTGGAAGGACTGAACGGTAATTGTTTATTAGTTTGACTGATGGGTTCTTGGAACTTTGAAGTATCCAGATGATCTAGATAAGTAGGACGCTGCAGGTTGTACACCTGCATTTCAGTTAGGTATCTCCCAACCTCACCACGTTTCCTAGGTTGAAGACACTTTCATTTTTAATCTCAGTCATTTCAAACATAAATAAGATATAAAACCAGTTGTAATAACAAATACGCAGGGCTCTAAATTAGGGTTTGTGTATTATAGCAAAAGTGGAATATAATAGGAAGTGCCTTGAGCCCACAAATGCTCCTTTACGAATCCCAGAAGGGCATACAGAAGTGAAACCGTTAAGTATTTTGGAGACTCTTGAGTATAACTGTTCACACAGAAATCGTATTGTTATCCCCTATTGCTCCTATTGTAAATCATAGTGATCGATCATTAAAATCCAGACACCTCGTTTTACGTGGTTTTAACGCTATTTCTCATCTTGTCGTATTGAGGGCTATAAGTCGTAGTTTCTTCTTGAAGTTTTGATACAAGTAAAACTCAAGAATATGCAATACTACGGCTTCCTAACGAGAGGAAACGTATTAAAACAATAATATAACTATACCGCGCAACACACGAATTATCCAGCTATTTTAGACTCAAAATAAATGCACGATTGTTTCCTTCTGATTCAAGTTGATATTCTTGATGTGAGCCTGCGAAATATAATGCTTTCTATTACTCCGTTTCAGACAAAATTCTGTCTCCAGCATGGATGTGAATGTAGAGCCCAATATCTTCAAGCGGTCAGCAAGTGCAAGGCTTCCTGAACCCGACAACGAGCCATATGGGCACGCAAAAGATGCCTATAATGTGTCATTGGGAACAATTGAATCAAAAAAGATACAACAGGTAACAATTGTTATCTTCACTCTCTGAGCGTGCTTATTAGCAATCATTATCTAATTTATTGTAGAATCATTTCTTAAGAAACAGATGAGTCTAGAGATCAGATTGATGGCTCTTGATAACACTTTCTTCGGTCAAACATCTTGATTCATTTGCTCATCGATGGATCCTGAATTTTGATTTCAAAACTCAAGGGATCCAGAGAAGGTGGCTGCATATAAGTGAAATAAGTGAAATGTCAATTATGAGAGAGCGTTGTGTCAAAGTTTGGCCGACGTTTTAGCGAATTTTTTATGAAAACACGTTAATTAATATAGAGTGTTGAGGCCAACGTATTGCTTACAAAACAAGAGATATGCTAGCCCTTCCAATCAAGCCCCAGATCGTCCACGCCAATTCAGTTCCACATTAGGCCGTCTGCATATAACGTCTCCATTTTGTGTCATCAAAATTGGTCTTATATCAGCATTAGGAGAACGTCTGCCGCCAACGCCTTTTCCACTCCGTTTTCCTACCCTTTCCAGTCGGCTTCCCACCCTTCGCCAAATTCAAAGTCCTTACCGAGGTATAGATTCCCACCGTGTTCCCAGAGATTTCCGTTGTGGTGTAACATAGCCCCCATAATTGATTCCAAAATACATTTTGGTGGTCATACATATGTTCACATTGGAGCTCGATATACGAGGGACGTCCAGAAAGTAAGGTTACAAGGGCTGTGTAGGACGAAGGGAATTTTTTGTCACCACCGGTCGGTAGATAGGTTCCTAACGGTCACGAAATGTCTTCACAGCAGCCAAACGGGTCTAACAGTTCTAACTCCAATCGCTCCACCTACTGCAGGTGTGAAATACGCTTCGTTATTCTTGAACGGTATGAAAGCGAGGGTGAAACTTCTCTTGACTAAATTGTGACTGGTGACGAATTCCAATTTTCAAATAGGAAGATCATGTCATCTGTCTTTTGGTACTGGAAACAGATATAGGCCGATTTTATGCCTAAAGGAGTCATACAACGGTGTTATGCAACAAGAGTCCAAGCGACATTTGTTCCACAAATCAGTTTTTGGTATCATTGGATTCGTCTCAAGAGCTTTCATTTTCGTACGATTTTGGCGCTAACCTCTATTCTTCCAAACTGTAACAGAAAACTAATGGTCTAAGCGCCGTCCTCATAATGAGCCATTCCGAATTTTGCAACAAGAGTCCATCTCCAGGCTCTATTTTAATTTTACAAAAAGAGTATTTTTGTAAAATTTAAATATAGCCTGGATATAGTATAGTAAGAACTTGCACCTATAATGGGAGCAATAATTGCTCCTAGAACTGTCCCGATTTTTGAAATTCATAAAATAAATGTTGCGAAATTTGGAATGATGGTTAGCCCGAGAGTCTATGTGACATGGACGCTCTAATTGGAAAACCAACGGATTCTTTTCAAATTTGACGCAACAGGCATTTTGGGCACTTCCAAATGACACCCTCCACTTCATGAATCCAGCACAACGCCCTAGAAACGTGACACTTGATCAAAAACTACACTTTGAATTCCTCGAAAATTTGAAAAATGTCGCTTGGACCCTTGTTGCATAACACCGTCCAAATGCAGCTTGAAAATGTGCCTGAAAACAAACTCAATTTTCTCAAAAATGTTCCCCCTAAAAAATAAAAAATAATTATACCGTTGGAAAGCTGAGGCTTTTGCGCATTTTCTAGGCTTACAGGCCTAGAAGTTACGTATCACTAGAATTATGGGGGACGAATGAGCCTTTAAAAAAAAGTGTTTTTTCAAGATTTGACAAAATTTACTTTTCGGGCTCATTGTTCACCCTTTAGTTCCCCTTAAAAAATTATTGTTACAGACTGAGTAGATGGTAAATTTAACGTTCTTTCCAACGGTATCCTCAGATTTGCGAATACTTTGAAAACGATGGAGTTTGGACCATTTTTAGGAGATAAGGTCGAAAACAGAAGAAATCTTAATTTCTTAATTTGGACAAAAAACTTTTCTAGAAAAAAGTTGATTCATGAAAATGATTTTGAAAACGAGGTGGATATTTCGTTTTTCAGAGAGAAGAATCCATGAAACGGTTGTTGGAATGGAAACAAAGAATGCTGCAGACACCAATTATGCAGAAACATAACGAAGAATTTGGAGAAGCGGAAAACCTACTATTGGAAAGAACCCACCGACCACAAGAAATTAGAACAACGATGAGCAGCAGTAATTATCATGATCCTAATTTTTTTCACCATATGGATAATGGAGTGCAACCGGGACTGGAGAACTATTCAGCTCACGATCATCTTTACAGCACCAGTACGTTTATGGGATTTCTACACTGAGTTAAACATTATCCAATTCATTTTAAACTTTCTTTCCCGATTAAGTTTGAATATTGTCTTAGTTTATATTTTGGAAAGATCAATTCCACACGGTAGGATGCCACCCCCAGTTGTGCACGCTGGATGCTGCAAAAGGTTGCTGGGAATCTGAGAAAGTTAGATAGATAGATTGCATCCAAGATAAAAATCCATTGCAATATGGGTAGGAATCACAGTGACATATGACACACGTCACAATGTCTCTCGGAAAACCTAGTTACAAAAATAAAGTAAAGAATAAAACAAATTAAAATTGTGTTACACATCTTCTACCATATGATAGGCTAACTGGTGATCAACAAATTAGATTGTTCCATTGCTTCATTTAAATAATAGGTCAAACGGTTCCGATCACTTGATCTCAAAAGACGCCTAAATTGTTCAACAAAGAAGAGAGGCAGCTGCAGCCTAGGGAGGAGGAATTCTAGTCGAGGGTTTGCCAGCATGATTACAAAAATTAACCTTTTCGATAGAGTCCAGGTCCAATTCCGTGTCGATGTCTAGTTCCGAAGCGTTCAGACTTCGTTTTTTGACGAAGGAGGGTGTTTCTTTTCGGAATGAATGTCGATCGGAGAGGAGGAGAGGGAGGGGGGGGTTCTTATTGCCCGCAGGAGTGGAGGGTTGAGCGAACAGAACAGGAGTCTTCTTTCTCTTTCCTCAGGGGGTAGATCTTCCTTTATGGACATGTTCGTACCCGTGAGCAGGGCCCTTGTCGCAAGTATTTGCCGTTTCAAGACGAGGGTTTTCAATAATTATTCGAGGCAGATTGGTCGGTTTTTCCCAGGGGTTGGTCTACCCAGTCTGTAAAGATCCTCTATGTCCTCGGGAGAGCAATTTACCCCCATTTTACTCCGGATTATATCGATTATGGTAGTTACATCTTCCTCATAGTTGGGGAACTTTCTGCCAATCCCATCAAGATTGAATTTCTTTTCCTTACTCCAGTGCAACGATAGGAGCACGTCCTTGTGTATCCACCTTGCAGTTTAGGTATCTTATTCATTTCATCACCCAGGCTGGCCGAAACAATGTTAAAGAAAGACAGGCGGAAAGAGACAGATCCAATCAAAGGCGAAACGCCCACGTAGCGAACCACAGCCTTATCCTCTACGTGCACACGATCCCCCTCCAGCAGCACTCGATTCTGATAACTGACCCACCACAACTATTAATAACTTACCGCAGTCGCGCCCCAGCTAATCACTTTTAGATTGAAATGCGGCGTTAATTAGTCACAGCCACCCGAAAACTAAACCAAACTAGATACCTAGAGGGCTGATCAAGGAATCCACAGACTCAAAAAACCCACAGTTGAACTTCTCGCTAGTTACTGAATCGGCCACTTTTAACCAGCGAGAAGTTCCCACGAATACAGAGGCGGTGTGACGTGTGTCACTGCCCGAACGCAACTCCAATCTGAGAGAGTTAACTTAGCATGGTACAATCGGTCATAGAAGGAGTTAAGAGCCCTTCATTTGTAGAGTAACAAAGCTCTGAGTTGTGTCACTGGACCATGAGGGATGGAATCATTGCCCAGGTCAGCGACAGGAGTTTATTTCCACTGGGTGCCATCTGAGGGACTTTAGGCAACGGGAGCCAATTTTTCTGGTTAAATGTTCATTTCCACTTGTTACAAATAGTAGTGAATGATACACTGGGAACCTCTTCACCCACCTTCATACCTTTGCTGTAGCGACGCCACTTACCATAACAAAGACAAATACAATATATTACCTAACCGTTTCCTGCTACAACCAATACATCACACTAAATTGACTCGAAATCTTCTATTTGATTTTATTTCCACATGATGTTTTAAATGCCTATTTCACTGGACTAAATCTACCTTGCTAATGCTTGTTTCCGTTTTAGGTCCTAATGTTCAAGCATACAACAATTACCAACTCCAAAGTCAAGATCCAAGAGTGGGCCATGTGGAACAAGTGTCTCAATTGATGAATGACATCGTCGTGTCCAAAGGAATATCTGCTAAAGGCGAAAATGAGTACAAATCTCCCTCGGAGTATTCAACAGTTGAGTGTAGTGCGCCCTTCAGTGATGGAAAACTTGTTTCAAACCAATTACCCACTTACACTGACGATCTAGAACCACGATATTCAGCAGTCTTAAAACACAGTAGTGTGCCAAGTGATTTACCTGGTCCCAAGGAGGGTCCCGATTCCACTAAACCTTTCTTGGACGCCTGTAATACTCACAAATCAGGAACGGAAATTGATGTCTATATGGGTGATGAAGAGTGGGGATTGAAACTGGACGAGGCATCAGTCGTGAAAGAGTTTTCTTACCATTATGTTAGAAATGAAGGAGCTGGAGGCACTAGTCTCAGGGCTAAATCCATCAAATCCAGTCACAGTGAAATGGGAAGGGGAGTGCCTTATAAAGCTCACGGAAGTCTGCACTCAACTCAAAGTATGCCTGAAAATTATCCCGTCAATGAAGAGCACGAGACCAATACTTTCAAAGTTGATGAAAAACAACAAAGTTCAGGAAGAAGTAGCACACTACCGATCGGAATCCTCAAGAATATTAAAAATAAGAAAAAACTGGGGCTGGAGAAGTACGGCGAAGAGGCCAACTTGAAATGGGAGCAGTCTTACTCAACTGATATACACGACAAGAGACAAGTGTTTAGTGACACAGAAACGTTGTTATATGAAACGTCTAGTGATGCGGATTTCAAAGAGGGAAAAGACCTTTCCAGTAAGCTTACCATTGAGTCGAGTGATGACGATAGAGACGATGAAGTTGCTGCAGTTTTGGCAAAAGAACATGAACTGTCTCATGCCTGCTTACCCGAGTCAGCTTCCAAAACGCCTATCAATATGTGCCCACCTTCAAATAGTTTCATATGTAGTAGTGATGAAAATGTGCCTAAAAACAATGATTTCACGCATAGCGAGAATGTTGCTGAATTGTCTGAAGAAAATTATATGACCATGACTCCCAGGAAGATGGCTGTTTCTGCTTCACCTCTGAAAGACAGTGAGCAATGTCCAATTAGTTCGCCTGTTAGTAATATGGAAGACAACAACTTGAAAGGAATTGAAGAGTGCCCTTATGTAGAGATGACTCAAACCAGGAATGCAAAAACTGGTTCGTCATTAGGCACCCTTCAACCTACGAATTATCATTACAAGAACCAAGATCCTACAAGAGGTACATTTGTAGAACCTAGGAGATCACGATACAAATCAGAATACGATGTCTCCGGACAAGAGCCCTTATATATGGAAGTAAATTCAGCTATTACGAGTAGAAATCATGAATGCCAAGGGCAGATGAAACCTGTAGATCTCGATGCCGAGGAAGATGATTTGCGTGATACCCGCGCAGTTAGCAGTGCACTGCCAGATATTTTGAACACAACATCTCCATCATTTATTCATCACGGTTCTAGAAGGTCTGATAGTTCAGATGCTGACGATGAAGCTTCAAAGGACTTGGATTCCATTGATGCACCAAGACATCCTCGGTTTAGTTTGTCTGATACATTCAGGCCAGCCTCATATTATTTAGGCAGTAGTTTAAGTGAACGAGCGATCATAGCGCTGAATTCAGATCACCCAGACTCTTCTGATAGTGACCTCGTCTCACCACCACCCATTCCTGCGTGTTCACCACCGTTGGATGACTTAGACACCTCGATAGACTCCACAATTGATAACAAGGAGCTTTGTCTCAACAGTTGCAAGGAAGACTTTCACAAAAGCTCAATCACTGAGGAGAAATTAAAATATCGTGGTTTGTCTAAAATGAATTTACCGGATTTACGTGACCACCTTGAAACTGGAAGCTCCGAAGAAGAATCACTGAAGTCTGAAAGGCCTTCTCACTTACTGAAACGTAGGCCGCTTTCAGCTGACATTCTCAACTGCCTCGGCGACTTCAACATGCTCGATACTTCTCCGTCAAGGGTAGCAGTTAAAGATATTAAGAGCTATGAGACATATCAGGAAACATTTTCTAGTGGCCTTAATGAAAGGCCTTCCTCTAATCGTGTCATGTCACCTTCACTTGCCAAGGAAACCGATTTCTATAACCCTTACAGAAAGAATGAGTTTAGTAAAAATATAAAACTTTTTTATGACTGGAATCAACATTCTCCTGGGGAAAGAGTTAGTAGAGACTCTCGTGTTGTGAATAATCTAAGGGATATCCCGATGAAAGATAACTACGACAACATGATGCATTCTCCTGACAAAAAATGTATTGGGGATAGTAAAATGTACAACTCCCCACTTCCAGATCCCAACTCCATACACTACGGTACAGCTGCTCCTATACAATGCCTTGATGATATGAGCCCTTATGCAAATGCCAATGTTTCAAATAACAGCATACAAAATAATGCTCCTTATTATTATTCCGATTTGTTCAAAGTTGACTCTAAGAATTCTCTCCATCGAATGAACAAATCTGATGACCAATTACAATTCGACAGAAGCCACACACTTTGGAGCTATTCAGAGGACGGTACAGGCCTGAATAGCAGAGATGGATACATTGAAATGGTGAATGCCGCCAACAAAGAGGAAGGAATGAAAGATGTCCCTACCATAACGTATTCTTTTGAGGACACGAAGCGTATGATAGAAAGACAAAATCTTGAATCGTCCCAAAAGAAGATGATTACAGGTCACCACCATAGCTACTCATATACCGATGAAACTCGCCTAGAGAACTACCAACGTTCCAGGTCATTGGAGGGTTTACTAGATTCTGGAAGGCTTAATCATGATGGCCCTCCTCCTCCTAGTGCAGGTCATGTTGCTGTGGTAAACCAACCCATATTACAATGTACCCCTACATCAGCAGAGTATGATACCAGTGGCACTAGCGCAGCTGCAACAACTCTTTCCATATCAGACCACATAGCAATGGAAAATGTACCGAAGAAGGTGTACGTGCGGCATTCGCGATCTATGGATCATTTGGACAAAAAACCAGAATGTGACTTTGAAACAGATGCTGTTGTTATTAATAAAAAAGAAGCCCTTTATGCAAACAGTGAATTTTCTGCAAGCAAGGGACAAGATCTGCCCAATCAACGGTCTTCAGCAGATAAAGGTATGTTTGCATTATTGTATTTGCTGTATTGTAGAGAGATATTGTATTGTAGCAGGTTTACCATACGCCTGTTTATCCAGGCTTATCGAGCAGTGTCGGTATTGCGTGGACAAGTGTCCAAATCCTCAACATACTACCTTTTCTTTCCTATATATACACAACTTCCTACTGCAATGAGTGAATCAACTATTTGTAGCACCATTTTTAACCTCCTATTCACTACGTAGGAGTAAATAAATCTGCCATTGTCACGTTCTTTAGTGATATTCCTGGTTTCCTCCTTAATGGCAGGGTACCTGTCCACCCACGCATACCGAATAACGATACCTTACTTCACAAAGGGAATATGTCCATCATAAATTATTAAGGACATATTCCCTTTGTGAAGTAAGGTATGTATCGATAATATATTATGTGGGTCAATGGGTCAGAGATTCACTATTTTGTTCGTAGCAATTGTTCTACAGTTTTGGTAGATCAGTAATCATGTGATGAGTGATCAGAACTGCGACTGGTTTAGAGATTATAACAAAGCAAAGGTGTATTGTTGGTAGAAAATATCCAAAAAGAAGTCCCTAACCTCGTCGTGCTCCCTCCCGCATTAACAATCCCTGAACTAGGTATTGCACAGCATAAAAAAGCATCGACACAGGAGAAAATCTCTGATTCTGAGGAAGACCTTGCTAAAATCTAGGAGGACCTCCAACTGCATTCATCTGGCAAGGCTTGGCAAACGTGCACATTGCAAAACTGCCCCTACCGAACTGCTATTGCCTCTAATATACAGGGTGTCCCATCTAAACGGGCCCATCGGGAAATTACAGCCTTACGGTGCAAGCTATCGAAAAATTGAACTGGACCTTTTTTATAGTATTTTAACTCAGCTTCACGATGCGGACGTCTGATTTTTATTTTTCCATGTTTTAGGGTCTCAAATCATTGATTGAAACTTACGGTTTCCTCTTGACCCCCCTTTTTATTGCTTTTTTCCGATTCTAGGTTGAATTTGGAATAGAAAATGCCTCATTGAAATTTTCTTTTTGGGGCTTCGTTTCTGAGTTATTCCACTTTTTGCGAAATACAGAAAATCGCCGATTCCTTTTAGACATTACCAACACTTTCTTACTATTTTCATCTTCAATTTTTGAGATGTTCACCACACTTTTGAAATCAGCATTAAACTATCTACCATCAGACCCCAGCGTCCATAATCAACAATCACCATCAGGGGGATGTCATTACAGTTCTTGCATCAAGTGGAGGGTAGGTAGGTATTAAGTACATCATGCATTTGGACAAGGTAGACAACTTTAATTGCCACATTTTATTACAAAAAATTACTTCCCATCATGTTTCGAATAGCCCCCCCCCCCCCTTGATTTTGTAAGCACGTTGCGAGACGATCTCCCACTGAAGAAGTTGCTCTTCGGTTCACATCTGGTGGAATACTTAAGCTCTCAATACATGCGGTGTAGTGGGTTGACTGGCGTAGATTTTATGGACGCTGTGGTCTGATGACAGATAGTTTAATGCTGATTTCAAAAGTGTGGGGAACATCTCAAAAATTGAAGATAAAAATAGTAAGAAAGTGTTGGTAATGTCTAAAAGTAATCGGCGATTTCTGTATTTCGCAAAAAGTAGAATAACTCAGAAACAAAGCCCCAAAAAGAAAATTTCATGGAGGCGTTTTCTGTTCCAAATTCAACCTAGAATCGAAAAAAGCAATAAAAAAGGGGGTCAAGAGGAAACCGTAAGTTTCAATCAATGATTTGAGACCCTAAAACATGGGAAATCAAAAATCGGACTTCCACATCTTGAAGCTGAGTTAAAATACTAAAAAAAAGGTTCAGTTCAAATTTTCGATAGCTCGCACCGTAAGGCTGTAACTTTCCGATGGGGCCGTTCAGATGGGACACCTTGTCTTCGTAGCCATTTGAGAACTCAACCATCAGTGCCTTTCTGCGTCCTCTGACAGGGCACCCGCTCAACATCTGTACCTACCATAGATAGGTTGTATCAGGGACTCAGGAGTGAACCAATCACCATCCGCCGCACAGAAACCTGGGCTTATTGTGCGGGACGTTACCCTGTAGGTTCTGGGTCCAGTCCACTCCCTCCGCCAAACTGATGATCCCCACTACGAGGTTGTGTACTTACACGATCTCTTCCGATACTAAGGGCCTGAAGATTCGGTATCGTTGAGATTCAAGTGCTGGGTATTCAAAAAGGAGATGAGATCATTATGATGAAATATAGGGAAGATAACTCTGGCGTCACAATGACACCATGTTTGGGCTCTATAATTAGTTTCAAAACCCTATAGTTGGTACTTATTGGTACTTATACACGCATTTTGAAGTGGCTCTTAAGAGATGTGGTATTGTGTTCTTTTGTGTCGTAGCTGGATCAGGATCATACAGTGGAGCTCAGGCACGGATCGATCCTCCGCTTGATGGTCACCAATCAACAGGCAATTCAACAGATGATTCTCAGGTGATATAATAACTTGATTGGAAATCCTGATTCTTGTTCGATTATCATTAAGACATAGGTTAAGAGATATTCCCAATGAAGCTCGGTTGGATCCAGATTCCAGGGGGGAGGAGGGGGAGGGTTGAATTGAGTGCGGTACTCCTATGTCCAACATCCCCAAAAACCCCCCTCAGCTTTTGGGCATTTCGACGCTGAACATGAAGGTGAAGTCAGAATTGCGATATCGCATTCCGTCGTCAGATTAGAGCAGATTAACCATGAAGAACGCATTCTTCATCTTCAAAGTACTCACGTTTGCGAACGAGATTAGGTATCGCAATTCTGACTTCATGATCGAATTCAGCGTGTAAAAACCTTTAAAATGAGGTGTCACATGTCAGACTTTCATTTTTCGGATTACCCCCCCCCCCCCAGATGAACCATGAAGATCATAATATTATCAAGTAACAACCACGTTTCTTCATTTTCAAAGTGCTCCAGTTTGAGAACGAAATGAGATATTCTGAGCAATTCTGAAGTCACCATCGTGTTCAGCATAAAAATACCTTTAAAATGGATGTCACTTGCCAGAAAATTTCCATTTTTGGAATTTATGAGGAATTCCCCCCCGCCCCTAAAACTCCTCATAACCCCCCCTTAGAGTGGTCCGATTCTGCCCATCTACGAACTTAACCTGTCGATTGCCAAGACACATTTTTTGTGCAAATTTGAACTTTTTGTCTCAATTCGTAGGTAATATATAATAATATATAATTTTTGGTGTCTTTTGGCACTGGATTCAGAATGGCCTGAAACAGATGTTGGTATGAAAATTTTTCGAAAATTCGAGTTTTAAAAATCTTGGACCGAGGTGAGTGGGGGTTCAAAAAAACTCGTTGATGGACGTGGATGTTCAGACAAAAACTCTTCAGACGCCGTAACTTGTCGGACACCCCAACGCTCGTTCAAAACGCTATCATTTGGAAATGCTCACCTTTTGGCGCCCCTAGTGGCAGTCTAAATACACTTCGGTTCATGCCCTACCCAACAAGTGAATTTGCATGTTCAGTATTTCATTAGTTCTCAAGCAGGAAGTTTGCAAAGTCACTCTGGGGTGCCGAACACTAGGGATGCAACATCGGAACCAAATAATCGATTATAACATCAAATGATTAATCGTAAGCTAATAGTCGATGTGACCGATTAATCGGTATTGAATAATCGATGTTCGATTCATCGGAAGGAAATAATCGATTTTTTAAGTATGTACTTATTTCAAACGCATAATTATTAGCTTTCCGATGGGTTTCTTCGTCTATAGGTGACGACCTATTGTTAAATTACAAGGCTAAATTAGCCTTAAATAGTTTTTTTTTATTTTAAATGGAGGGTACCATAAATTGAACCGAACGAAGGGCTGGTTGTTTGGGAGTCATGCTTGATCAGAAATTAAACTGGAACAAGCATCTAGACTATACCCTAAAAAGAGGCACAAAAGCAATGTGGAGCTGCCACAAAATGCTTGGGAAGACGTGGGGACTGGCACCAATGAGGGCCAACTGGGCTTATAAAGCCATTGTCCGACCCATGGTCACCTATGCCTCAACGGTATGGTGGCAGAAAACCTGTCAGGCAACGGCTGTGGAGAAACTTACAAAACTCCAAAGACCTTTGAATAACAGGGGCAATGAGAACAGCCCCTACTGCAGCACTAGAGGTTTTACTTGACCTTGAACCCCTCCATCTCCACATACAGAGGGTGGCCTACCTGGGGGCCATGAGGATGCTGCAAGCAGGAGTAATAAAACACCCTGCCAGGAAAAATAGCCACGCGTCCATCCTTGACTTTGTCAAGGTAGACCCAGTGGCTTCATCAATCTCTGACAAAATGCCAGAGAGGATGAATTTTGATCTTCCATTCAGAGTAATAATAAAAGATCGTGATTTCTGGAAAGGAGGCATGCCTCAATTAGAGCCAGGATCACTGCTGTGGTTCACAGATGGGTCGGTGATGGATGAAAAAGCAGGCCTGGGGATAAAAGGCCCCAGATTTAGCCTGTCTAAGCCCCTTGGGGCCTTGGCCACCATCTTTCAAGCAGAAACTCATGCAATAGATATTTGTGCCCAGGAGATCGCCAGGAAAAGACTAAAGGGCGCAAAGATCTATATTCTATCAGACAGCCAGGCAGCATTAAAGGCCATCTCGGCCTTCTCCATAAAATCAAAGCTCACCTGGAGCTGCCTAAACTCCCTCAAGATGGCTGCCCATGGCAACAAATTGACGCTGCTGTGGGTGCCGGGTCATGAGGGCATAGAAGGCAACGAAGAGGCGGATCGCCTCGCCAAACAGGCATCCATGTCGAACCCAATTGGACCAGAACCCTTCCTTGGCATCACAGAGAGCTTTATAGCCCGAGAAGTGGGGAAGTGGGTTGACAAGCAGAGAACAAAGCATTGGCAAAGCGCTCCAAAAATGAGACAAGCCAAGCAGTTCGTACGCTTTTCCAGAAGGAAAGCCATGGCTCTCCTTTCCCTCAGCCGGAAGGACATAAAGGCCGTCACAGGCCTCCTAACTGGCCACTGTCCAGTCAAGTACCACCTCAAAAAGATGGGAATATGCAAGACAGATGACTGTCGACTTTGTGACTGTGAGCCAGAGACAGCAGAACACATACTCTGTAACTGTCCAGCGCTTGCATACAAAAGATTTAAGCACCTTGGTAAGGGCATCCTCAGTCCCTCCGAGGTTGCAAAAATCGATGACAACAGCCTGCTCCACTTCATCCGGGAGGAGGCTGTAAACCGTCTCCTCACTACAAATGTTGTTGTGTAGGAACAGGGGTATAATGTCACAATAGACCCACTTCGAGGTCTACGTGACCAAAGGCATAAGCCTATCAAAGCCCCCTTTAAAAAAAAAAAAAAAAGGGCTGGTTGTACAAACCTCCGGATGGCCATAAAAAAATTCCAACAATTAAACACTTCTAAAATGTGAACTAAATTATGACCTCAATTACCTAGTTGGGAATTGGAAAATTCATTTGGTACTTTATTTTTTGACTAGTATTTGTTTCACTATCTTCACGGTCCAAAATTTCCCAACTGTTCCAAGTCGAAAAAGCGGCGAAAAGTTGGGAATTATGAAAGATTTTCACTTCAAAATTTTGAATAATCCAAGTTGGGATAATTCAAGTAGGATTGTTCTCTAATTGGGAAGATTTAATCTCCTTTAAACTTTCCAAAAAACCCAGGATTTCAGAGTATGGGAACTCCAACTTATGCATGTTGGGAAATCGCAACCTTCTTCTCTACCTTCAAAACTCAAGTTGCGACGATTCGGCGGACCATGAAGACCCCTCACGTCCGTGGGATTCAAGTCACACTAGAAGCCACGCCTCTAGCCCCGAGGCCACACCCACTGTGGCCAACACCTCAGAGACCTCAGAGGCTTCATTCACCTCGTACTTCCTCCATGAACTCTCAGCCAACTGTGCGGCGTCGAGACAAGGAATAAGGGAAAGCGCACACACACATTGAGCCTTGTTTACTAGTTTGTGAAGCGCCGAAATGAATTTAGCTCTTTTATTTTCCGGCGTATTTATGCCGTTCTTCTAACTTTTGCATTCGGATACAATACTTACTTCGATATAGTAGCCCTGTGGTATTAATTCATTCCCATTCAATTGATTTCCTCAACATTAAAAATGATTTGATTCGAGTGCCATGTGTGGAGCCGACAACGCAGACTGCTGCAATGTGGTGATGTATGTTTTATGGATCTAATAATACATAAGCGTTATTAGATAGTCGTCGGCTTTCCATTTCAATAATGCGGAGCAGTTTTGTCAGCCGTATCATCTCACGATAGTCGTCGGCTCTTCATCTCAATAATGTGGAGTAGTTTTGTCAGCCATATCATCTCACGACAGTCCCTTTAGCTTTTATAAAAGATTGTGAAAGATGCTGTAAAAACGATAATCATCGAAATAGAGGAGCAATTCATGGCTTGAGTAAGAACCGAAATTGTCTCTGTTTTAATAAAATAGTATCGTCATCACCCCGACAAAAGTGTATGGAACTCACCTACGGCTTAGTTCTCGCCAAATTTGATATCATGCGTCGGGGTTTTCAAACAGATATGTATATACGTACGCTGGATTACAACCTCAGCGTACATTTTAGAAGCGTTCCGTCGGTTTTTTGCGCAACGGTGAGAGCTGCTGTAACATAATCAGCTTCTCAAGTCCATCATTACGGAAATTACCTACAAAAAGAGGCGAAATTCCTTTTCGCGACACTGTTCATTTAGAATTGTTTCCAACATGTGCCGTTCGAGGTGCTGGCTTGGATCTGGGTATTTTTTGTTCATAACTATGCCAACAGAAAGGAGTGCAAAATCGGGGTTGAAGTGTTCAAAACGCCATATCTCTGAAATTTAGAATGGAACGGTTTTTTTTTCGTACAAATTTGTATTGATTTCGATTCAGAGAATTTGCAAGACCCGAAATGTTGTACGATCAACCGTTTGTTCCAAATGAAACTGTGGAACTTAGAGCCGGTATTCGTACTTGGGAACAGCTGAACAGCACATGGATTTGTGATATCGAGTATCTTGTTCCTAGATACTTTTCATGACTGCAGTAATAAGGTAATTTCGAATATTTTGTTGTAGCGGTGTAGGATATATTGTGTTCCATGCGTTGTAACCTCGGTTTCTCAATTTACTTGGAGGATGTCAGGGACTGGTACTTACATGAAATCCGCATGTATCCAGTAGTTGACAGGCCCTGTCAGAAACTGGTACATCCGATAGTTTTCTTCAAACCTTACTATTTCTTATTTTATCATTCTTAGTAGCTGCACCGGGTATGCCAATAATAAAGATGATTTTCGACGCAGATTTCATTTTTCAGTGGGGTGTCAGGTAGGACACTGAATCAACAATGTGAAATCAACATGTCAATGTGAATCAACACATGTCAGCTACTGGAACATCAGCTACCCTCCTTTTTAGCGAATTTTCGAAGAAAATGTAGCTATTATTCTCGATCCAACATTTTTAAAACTCGAATTTTCGAAAAATTTTCATACCAAAATCCGTTTCAGACCATCCTGAATCCACTGTCAATCCCTATTCGAACTCTTCTTTACCATTTAGATCATCGAATTATGGTTACACTGTGATGAATTATTGCCTGGAGTGACACTATATGCATAATGTAAATACTTGTAATGAATGCTTAACACTAGTAAGTCACAGCCAAAATCCTTCATATACCCTCCATACCCCAAGTCTTTAGACTGTGTTGGAGAGAAGAAACACAGTAATTGACGTATCCTGAATCTGAAGTAGAGCCTCTCCGGTGTTGGACTAGGGCCAGGGGTAGGTAGGCTCTTATTCTTGCGAGGGTGCTCGAAAGTGGATTTGTTCTTTTCAAAGGATCAGGTTAGTTCTGGCTAACTGGATAATTTCTTCTTCAATCCGTTGTTTACTATTGACGTTCATGTTCCAGAAACCTAGTTGGGATTTGAAGCTCTCCGCCGGAGATCTGCTTGGCAGGACCCATGAAGAGCTGGTTCTATTGCTGATTCAACTCAGGCGCCAACGAGCTGCAGTCTGCAAAGCCATGGAGAGGTGTCACCGAGAAATTGAAGCTCACGTAAGTCCAATTCCTATGATTCATACCCAACCTTCATTTTAGTAGATATGGGATAAAGCTTGAATTATCAATACTTGAACAAAGGACATAATCCAGATTTGAGATTCCAGGTCCCAAGTTCTATGGTAGTGATTCCTGTGCTATTTGATAGTAGTCATGCAATTCTGTTCAGCAGGTAGAATAGTATAGGAAAGGACAAATATGGTAATTGATGAAGAGTACAGGGGAAGAATGATACATGTCCGTAAAAGCTGATCTCGAGAAAAACCATTATTAAGGTTTAAACACCATTTTGAGGCAAGGGAATGATCAAGATTAAAAAAGACTTCAGATATTTGTACATATTTTTATTTATTTTTTTAATCTTGATAATTTCCTTGCCTCAAAACGTTTTTAAGGGGAAAGTGGACGACAAGTGTGCGAGAGAGAGAGAAGACACCAAAAGTTTATGCAAAATATTTCAACAGCCGGATGAGCGATTTTCAATCTGAAAAAAGTTATGTTCATATTTTTCCTAAACAAAATGCTGCATCAAAAAAAAATTTGAAAAAAATTTCAAATTCAAATTTTAGAAAAAGAATTTTGGACAATTTTAAATTTAAAAAAAAAACTTGGTTCCAGCCCCATTTTTGAGAATTTCCTGATTTCAAATTGCCAAGAACCAAAATTCTGCGATGAATAGCACGATCGTAAAACGAAAAATAAGAGTCAGTGATAGCAGCTTTCATCTCCCCTTTTAGACAGTGGATCTGCTGCGTCAATCATTCATAGGAAAGGTGATGAGTCCGAGATTTGACAGGGAGCACTTCTGACAGTAATGAAGGTGAGTGAGCTGAATCTATTCCCATTCGTCCAACATTGTAGACATTTCCAATGGAACCTTTGAGGTAGAGGAGACTGTTATTAGAACAGTCAAATCTTACACAAAAGAGGCCTAAAATCGCAAATGCACGGCTAGTTCTGATTCTTTGGTATGTTGTTCGGGACTGTTAGGGAAATCTAAATCTAATTTCGCAGGAATGAAAACCTTGCGCTTCTTTCGTAGCACTCGAAAAACCTCGAAATGTTTGCCCTTACTCTGGGTTTTTCGCTATAACTTTGAAACGATGCGTTTTTCGCGAATTGATACTACGGACTTATTTACAGGAGATAAGATTTGCTACACAATGAGACCAAGTGCAGCTCTGTTGGGTCAATAGTTACTGAGATACAGCCTTTCAAAAATGGCTTATTTTTCAAAAAAGTGAAATTTTAAGTTTTGGTCAACTTCCGACCTAAAAATCATTGAAAATACGTATTGTACGAAGGACGTTAACCGATAGATGTTGTAGCAAATTTAATTAGCTTTGAGTAAAAATAGTTAAGAAGTACAACGCCTTCCCATGACCCTTATGGATTCGCCGCGTCCGTGCTTTTTCCCGTTCTATTCGTTATAGCTCATCAGCCACTGACCCTACGCTTTCGAGATGGTCATTTTCGGATTCCCCATAAAATTTGGCTTCAGAATAACCTGGCATGTCCAGTTTGCACCCCACATGAGGCCCTAGCAGGGAGGGGAATGTCAAGTCAGTGGACACGTCACTTTAGGCAAATGAGGAAACTAGTCCTAACTTTGACGGCGTGTAGCTCCAAAACGAATCGTCGCACGGAGTAGCGGTTTGTTTTGCTGGTTTCAGCGCATTCTTCTCGACGACTTTGAACCAACAAAATACCCCTAAAAAAATTGTTCCCCAGTTTCCCCAAGATTTGAATATTTTGTGACGAATTTCGGTTGTTTTTGGATGTTATCTAGAAACCTTTTGTTTTAGCTCAAATTGGAGGCCATATTCGTGTTCCTTGATAAATGTTCCCCCCGAAACCAATTTTCAGCCAAAAACTACAAATAGTTGCTGAGAAATCAATCATTTCCCACAAATAGCCCCAAAAAGTTTGGTTTCCCCTAGCTCGGCCAATAATTTTTTTTGGGATCTAATATTTGGGCTTTTCACTCATAGATGAAGTCTGATAGTGAATTTATCCAGCTTGAGAAAAAGCAATTTAGGATCGGACCAATAATTTCGGAATTACGGCAAAAAATGTACCAAAAAAACTTGGATTTTACAATAGTACGCGGTATTTAGCGTACTGGCATGAGCATATTACGGGACTTGATCAAAATGTCATATATGAGGTTTGATGGTAAATTTAAAAAGCTTATAGATGGAAAAAAGAAATTGTGAATCGGACAAACTTTTAGCGTTATAGCGAAAAATAGGGAAAACGGGGTGAAGAACAGGAAGAAATTTATTACAAGACAATGGCATATTACAGGTATCACATTATAATTATGCCCTCGCACCTAGCATTCCCTTTTGAGGACACACGATACATTTCAACACAGACGCGATGGCACCGCGGGCTCGAATATAGAAAAATAGAATGTAGAAAACGAATAATAATAATAATAAACGAATGTAGAAAAAATGAGGCGCTAGTACGAGCGATGCAAGCTGAAATGAATGTATGAGCAAACCTACCGAAGATCGGAGATGGGAGGTTCGAGACCGCGAAGGGTGGGGGGCGACTTAGTGTACATACGCGAGGACTTTGTCCATTTGATGCTATTGTGGGGTTATCGTTTCCACGAAGAGAGACGGATGGAGAGAGGAGTGGTTCAAGAGAACTGATTGACACAGGCTACCAAGGAAAGGGAGCGTGGTGACCTTGAGCGCCGAATTGGGGTCTGCAGCCATTCTGTTTTCCTTCAAAACCAACATTACCATTTTTCGTTTTACGTCTTGTATATTTACTCAATCATTGAAATGATGCTCTCAAAACCCATCCAGCCATATTGGGAAGGGGGCTTGCACCGGCTTTTTCCAAATTTCAACCTCTAAACCTCAAAATTTTCAAATTTTCCAATTTTAAATTTGTATAAAAATTAAATGAATTGATGCAGCAACTTGTAGGGGCGTATGAAGGCAAACTGCGTTTCCCAAACCGTTATAAATTGGATGGTTCCAAAATGAGACTGCAAAAACTTTTGATGCGTCAGTAACGCCATCTCTTATCCCAGAATCACACTAAGGGCCCGTCCACTTCCCCCTTAAACCTTAATAATGGTTTTTCTCGAAATCAGCTTTTATGGACATGTATCATTCTTCCCCTGTACTCCTCAACATTAATACGTCAAATGCAGAATGCAGAGCAGATCTGCAAATTTGATTTGTAGACCATTGGGTTGCAGATTGTAGCTGTATCATTTGAATGACCATCTATCAAAGATAATTATTGCAACTCTTTGGAAGTGAAAGGAGTTGGCGAGCCTGGAAGACATCGATTCTACAGAACTAACCAAATTTGAACAGCAAACTATGACTAGTTTACATATCACTTTGAGAGGAAGACTATTTCAAGTAATACATCCTCACAGCAGAGTGAAACAAGAAAATTATATTATGTGGTATCATTAACATGACATGTTACCACATAATATATCGAGGGTCTCTCCGCAACTTACCATATCGTCATTTGGGCGACTTTTCAGCAGAGCCAAAAACCATCTGCCAATGACTATGTTTACTGAGTTACCTAACTTATACTTAGTCAGATCGATCCGCCGGGCGAAGACGTTTTGAAAGGTATGCATTTTGGCCATAAGTGACGATGTGGGGTGTTGCCGTGAGACCCTCGATATGATAGTTGGTGATAGAATATCACACCACCTCATATCATATCACCAATTATCATATTATCGTAATTGGTGATATGATATGAGGAATTGATGAAATGTGGAAACTTACAGTAGGTAACCGGTTCGATGTAGATATATTTTTCACCGCCAAATATCATTATATTGTGTGCATTAACTAGGCAAATCATTTATTCAAAAGTTAGTATGAATTCGCTAGGGCTTCAGGAAGAGAGGGTTAGTGGATTGATTCATACAATCTAAAAGGAAATTGATATTGCTAAGATGTAAATGATCAAAACCCCCCCAAAAAACCATTGAATAGCTACTGGTTGTTGTAGGCTGGTATAGACTGATAACTTTTGTCTTCTATAATATGTTGTCTCCGTTTTATAGGCCTGCTTGACTGACTTCGATTCTATTGATAGACCAGAACACGTACTGAAGCTTGATGAGTTGAAGTCTCGGCTGATAGAGTTGGAAAAACAGGTGAATGAAATTTGATTTTAACAGGGAAATAAGCAATATTGCAAATTTTGGTTTGCATTTTTGAATTGGAGTCTCAACTTCAAAATCCTATTACTTCTACTGTTTTGTTTTGGATATTTCCTACTTTTACTGCTAGTGGCTGTGTGTTGGAGGAGTCAATAGTAACATGAGTATTTAAGATAGTGAGTCAACATAAATATATTTAAGTAAATAACAGTTCTTAGGAAGTCCTTCGTATGATGTACTCGTATTTTGGGTATTCATAATCAAAACTGGATTATTGCCTTTTGCTTTGAAGAAATCCACCTCTTGTACTCTAAAAAGACGAAATCAGAGCAATCGGCGGTTAGGGATTATTGACATCCTCTCATCCCAAAGTTATAAGAATAAAAGCCACTAGCCACCAGCAGAAATTTCTACAACCGGAGCATACCCATGCTCTGACTCAGTTCCTCTCAGTGGGTACATTATGGAGTTCCTAGGTGTGAAGATTCACAACGCCTTGCCAAATCGTATGAATGATGTTCTGGAGAAGGATCTCTAGTGCACAGTACGTTAGAACCTGATTGGGGTCCCATTGCACTCCATCCATGATTTCTTTTCCATGTTCAAGTCATAGTGATCTTATTCATTGTATTCTCGTAATTAATTCATTATTGTAAATAACTTTATAATTTATACTGGACTTTTGATAAGAAATACTTATTCATCCATGATGCTACATATATTGTAGTTCGTCATCAGTAATACATTTTAACCCTTATCATTATTATCTGCATATAAAGTTATTTTATACAAATTTTGTGATTTCAGTATGAAAAGGGAAAGCCTCTTGTCAATCTTGTTGACAACATGGTTAAACTGGGGTCACTCTATCAAAGTGGTCCTCAGGCCATCATGTTGGAGAAGTTGGAGTTTAATCATAAAGTTCAAGAACAGAGGATATTGGCTGATGAACGAAGAGACTGGGAAAGGATCAGAGCAGACCATCAAGATTTACAGGTACTTCATCTTAATCCATTACAAGTACAACAAAATATAAACACAGTAATTGAATCAGTCGTTTCAGAAACTCGAGTAGTTCACAAGACCCAAGTTATCAAGAAACGCGAAAAACTGCTGATGTCGCCCATTCTGACATAGATTTGAGATTTTCCAATACACATGGTTTTATGTGGCATGAAAGAAATGTACTTATAAGTGAGCGATTTAAAAAAAAAACTTGCAACGTGTAGCTCTACCTAAAAGGATGCAGAATCGATCAAAAACGAAAGTCGATTTTTTTGGACTAGTCGGGTTTCTGAAACGACTGATTCAATAACAAAATATAAGAATAGTCCACAGTGACGCTCCTGGGTTCTTATGGAATACAATCAATGAAATGAAAGTGAAGATAACCAACGACATGGCCGCACCCACCAACGTAGCAGGAGTCCAGAGGCACTTGGAAATTATACATTTCATTGGGAAATACATCCCAAAGAAAAGCCCTATCTAACCCATGAGCAACATACGAAAAATGCCTCCTACCTAACCCATGAAATAAATTCCTATTATGGGGAGGCACCCAACAATCTTTGCTCATATCAAGAAACTATCGACCGCCACCAACAAGAGACTACTATAACCCGATTCGTCCAACTGTGGTCTCCAGGGTTGCTTTGTCTTACGGAATAGGCGGTGTTTTGCTGACAAAAACAAAAACTGGACACACACTCACTAAATGCAAACTGTTCAATCATCGAAGCACCCGAACAAGTTGAAGGATAACATCGTAGGAAAACACATTGCGATTGAGACATTTTGATGTTGAAAGGGTTTTCGTTTGTAGTGGAATTAGTCAATTTTTCGGCAAATGGGTTTCCATGACTTTACCGGGGTGATTGCGTTCGAACCCTTCGTTTTCCTGTGTTTCCTCTCAGGTAGTCAATGCAAACTTCTACAAATGATTAACAAAAAGGTTCCTGAATCCGCAATCATTACTAAAGCGACCATTCTCAAAACTACTGGCTGGCAGTAATGCAGGTTGAATCGCCCTTCTCTGGATCTAGAAAAGCGCCTGCAAGTGTTCCCTACGACTGAAAAGCCCCGCTTGTATCATTTGATAAACACCACTTGCAATACTGATAATTTCAAATATTGATTTTGAACTTGCGCCATGTGTTTTGCTTGACATACTCTCTAATATCGGTAGAAAATGTATGGTGCCTACTCAGTTGAAGTAATCCTCCATTTCGTTTCAGGGTAAGGTTGAACAACTATACAGACTGGATAAACTATTGCAAGAAGAATCTGGGACTCTTCATAGTCTGCAGGAGGACAAGGTTAGTCAATAGTTAATTATGTTACTACTTATATCCTCTGTTTATTTACACATTTTTCCAGGGTTCATTGAATGTATTAATATTACACCTATACAGGGTGGTCCTTAACTAGTGGATACGACAAGTCAGATGTTGTGTAGGAAACCCCAAGTGTGGCGCATGAAGTTTTAATTATTTTTTACGCTGATTGACGTGGTGCTATCCGTTCTCGGTCTGACTTGATTTTAGTCTAATGGCAGCTAAAAAACGGTAAGCATTGTGGCAAATCTAATACATAAATCACAATTTTTCGAATTTACTGCAGAAACGTGTATTGAAAACTACCAGTTTTTTTCCAATTCATGCTAATGCGTTATTCTACATATTCCAGTGTGTGAGAAGGCACAAGTAACGCCTTGCCCTTTGTATATTTATCGAATTCCAACAACCAGCACGTCGGTACGAGTACCACTACTGTCGGTCGGTACATTATGTTGGAGGTGTGGAATAGGTTCAACCTCAATGAACTCGGCTTACAACGAGATAGTTTTATTTGTTTGTGGGATGACCGCCAACGCTCTGATCATTTTACTTGGTCGTTTAGTCAAAAACCAGACAAAATCTGAGTCCATGAACATCTGCAGCGCCAGGAGCCCGATGTACATAAACGTCAGGATCACTGAACAATTGTTTAGCGTTCGATTTACTCTCATATTTGAGATTCTTTCATGTATCTCTTCACGATCAATCGCGTTAGTATGAATTTGGAAAAAGTGGTAGTTTTCAAGACAGGTTTCTGCAATCAATTCGAAAAATTGTGATTTATTTGTCACAATGCCGGTTTTTAGCTGCCGCTAGACTGAAATCAAGTCAGATCGAAAAACGGATAGCACCACGTCAATCAGCGTTAGAAAAATAATGAAATTTCATGTGCCACACTTGGGGTTACCTACACAAAATCTGACTTTTGGCCCAATCTCGGCCGGCTCACAGCGTGGGTTGTGTGTGAACGAAAAAATTGGTTGAGGGGGTCAAATGTTCCTGAAATTTCACGTGGAATCCAAATCTAGAATGAAAAAAGGATGCTCCCATTCGAAAAAACGAAGTTGATGTGCATTGGGCCAATTTGGCCCAGTCTGAAAAAATTGAAAATCCCTCACAATAAAGAATAAAAATTCATATCCACTACTTAAGGACCACCCTGTATGTACTTGATGATGCTCCCTGGACACTTGGGACCATGTAAATAATATAAATGTTGTATAGTCCTTGTATCTACCAGTCAGTCAGCGCATAATGACAAAGTTGGCGATAAATCAATATCAATCAACCCGAATATATCAATCAATTATGTTCTAGGGAGTCTTGGAAAGGGCACTTGAAGGTCTGAAATTAAAATTGCAAGGAGTTCATGGGAATACAGCTGAAACCGAATGGTACAGGAGACAACAACGGTTACTGGAGAGAGAGTTAAGCAGGGTCCGTTCTATTCTCGCTTTAAATTCCAAGGTTTGTATACACTGCTCCAACTTGTAATGGTTTGCTAAGTTTTCCTTGTTTCTCGTGTTTTTGACTCGACCGCTCTGGGGATAGGTAGGTCTGTGGATAGGCAGACCTGGCAATCCCTCTGGGTCGGGCGTAATTTCCTAACCTCCCCGGGTTACAGGGCAACTCAGCAAACCATTTATTACAAACTACATAAAATTGTTTACCACCACAAACGTGGAATCTGGAAACTGAATGGTGAAAATAATTTTCTTAAAGCCATTCACAGAAACCAATCAGTCACAATTAGTCTCTACAAAGATATGGACAAACATGAAGTTATGCCCTCTATATAGAATTGTATAAATTATTATTTATTTTATTTTTATTTATATTTTTTTGTAATTCACTTGAATTAATAGTCTATCATACATTGACAGAAACTTGAAGAAACAGTAGCTGAGAACGCTCGACTAGAACAGGAATTGGTTGTTTTAAGGCAAAAGCTACAACTTTCTCGGCGTACCACTGAGCCTGGCGGGGCTGCGACAGTAGCTCTGGAGTCAGAACTCTGCAGAGTTCAACTGCTTGTGGGAAACCTTCTACGCCAACGACAAGAACTCTCCTCTCAAGTCAGACAGTTGACTGAAAAATCCAACTCTCTGAGCCAGCAGATCTGGCCTAGCCTCTCAGACAGCTTTGGTGAGTGAAATAGTTTGACTGTGTCGGTTCTAGCAAAGCTGCGATTGCGTCAATTTCGTTTTTTGTCAATGTTTTGGTGTCGCCCTGTTTTAGATGCACCAACTGTTCCTGCTGATTTATTATTTTTATGTGTCCTTAATACTCATAATAATAATAACAAGGCCTACCTCAAATGGGGCTGAACAACACGGCTTACCTGAGAAAGGGCTGGCCAACATGGCCTACCTCAAATAGTACAGAATAACATGGTCTAACTGACATTTTTGGGCATATTGACTTTTTTTATTCAGCGGGATTCAAATTAAAATCAATTAAAATTATTCATCATCCTGCAAGTTGTTGTATAGTACATTGGCACCCAGAAGTGCCTATAGTTGCAAACATTCACGTGTATGTCCTAAAATTTTAGAAATAAACAGTTTTTTGTGTCTCCTGTAAATTTTTAAAAAACACTTAGGTCATGACATGACCTAAGTGTTTTTTACAAATTTACAGGAGACACAAAAAACTGTTTATTGTCGTACAGCACCATTTGAGGTAGGCCATGTTGACCAGCCCTATCTCAGGTAGGCCATGTTGTTCAGCCCCACTTGAGGTAGCCTCATCAATTTGACCCATGTTTGAGGAATGAGACTGTCCTATAACAGATTCAAATCGAAAAAGGTTTTGAATGAGATCATAAACATTTTTCAAAGTTTTCAGTGATCAGATCATGATACGGTCTTTTAAGACACAGAGCTGATGTCGATGTGGGTTTGAAACTTGACAGGAAGGTTGATCATGGCCTCAGGTTTATCGACGGCCTAGTTTCTGTTTGATCATTTCCTTGAAAAAACAAAGACTCCCTCACTCGTTCTTCAAGAAATGAATTATTTCCAACCAACCAATTTATTCTACAATCACTTACTCCAGACCACGGCACTTCTAAAACTTGGTCCCTCCATATTGACCCAACAGCATCATACTATTCAGATTCAGAGTCGGGTAGCTCCATTGATGCCAAAAGGTTGTGCATTCTATTAAGAGCCCAAGTGACTCGAGCCTTCAGTCTGTGGAACATAGCCTCAAGTGTGTACATCCACATAGCTGAGTGTTATGTGGCGTTCTAAGCGTTGCAGTATCTGATTTTGCAGTAAAAAAAAACTTACAATGACAGTACTGGGTTGAGGTTTGACAACAAAGAGGTTGCCATGTTTTGGATGAGTGTGGACCTTTTGATCATAGTCGGAATCCTATTTGTTCGAGAAGGAAATGAGCCTGTTGAAACCGCTTGTTTGTTTGGAAGCAGTTCGAAGTGAAATAGTTATACAGTGACCTAAAAAATGCTAATTATTCTCCCACAACTGTTTATTCTGCTCTGTATAGATTACCCTTCTGTACGAATCACTGATGATATCTTCTGTTTGATATCTTTATAACTGGTTGTCCAATATGGTTTTTTTTTCTGGCTGAGGAAGGGGGAGTTACTTTGTCAGTAACTTACTCGCAAATTCTTCTTCTACCACACAACCGTAGCCAACCTATGTAATTCATGGATTACCTACCACATATACCCTCAACATCATTGGTTCTTATCGAAAGTACCTGCACTTACCTTCTTCCATAGACGCAATAAGCTGAATATCACAAAACCAATAAGCTGAATATCACAAATGTCAAGTCGTGTATTTCACTGCTCCCAGTCCTTTCAAAAGTATTTGAAAAGCTACGCAATAAACGACCAAATGAAATGATTGGAGACAAAAATCCACAACATCAATTTGGCTTCAGAGCCAAACACTCATCCACAGAGAAGACGCCCTAGAGCATAGAAAATCCTTTGATAAAGTTTGGCATAAAGTGCTGGTATGTAAACTACAAGGCATGCTACCTCAGCAGTACTGTCATATACTCGAATCCTACCTCTCAGGAAGGTATTTCAGAATAAAAGCAGAGGATTCATATTCACAACTCAAGAAAATCACAACAGGCGTACCGCTGGGAAGTGTTTTAGGACCCCTGCGCTATCTACCGTTTACGCAGGATGTGCTAATAACAGCAGAAACAACCGTAGCCACGTTTGCAGATGATATTGCAATCTTAGCTGTTGCAGATTCAGTAGAGGAATCGACAAAAACTTGATGAAACAACGTCAACACATGTTAACTTCATGAATAAAAAGATATTACCAATCCCTCTGGTACAAAATCGGAATACCATCACATATGCAAATTCTGCGAAATACCTCGGCATGACATTAGATGCCAAGTTAAAATGGAAAGAGCACGTGAAGAAAAGAAAGAAAGAAAGAACTACCCATCAAGTTCGTCTGGCTCATGGGACGATGCTCACAACTCAGTATCCATAATAAATTGCTCCTGTACAAGAGTGCTAATGCCCATTTGGACCTGTCATCCACCTGCGGGGTTGCACAGCTAAGACGAAATCATACAAACATTTCAGAATAAGGTTATGAGGAGCTTATTAAACGCTCCTTGGTATGTTAGGAATGATGACCTCCAAGTGGAGACAGTCACAGATGTCATAAAAAAGCTAGTTATGAGATATGAGCACAGACTTCTCAAACATCCAAATCCAGCTACTTGACAGCTCTCAACAATTTCGACGCCGTTGGACATTCTGTGCTAACGTGCAGTTCAAGTCCGGTTGAGGTTGTTGGGATCTCACTGCAAAAAGTGTTGAATGGTGAACTACGAGTAAATAGCTAGATAGTTACCTGATTTATCATTGTCACTAGTTGTTATATTATCTGAACAATCGCAAGAAAAAAAAGGTTCTTAGATTGTTAACCTTCAATATATGTTACAAGTTTGAGTTCGCTTACTAGTTCCTACTGCATTTTAATATATTCTTTGGTTATGTTGCCGTTACTTTCAGGGTATAACCATAGGTAGTTCAGTTTTGATATTTTCCCATATAATCCAATTTATATCCACGGGTTAGTGATTCCTTTCTACTATTTTCTACATATTGCCGTGATACCTATAATATAACTCTGCATGCCTCCAATTGTGTTCAAATGATATCAACCACTCATACGTTTTATTTGTTATAAAAAGTGTAGTATCAGCAAATCAAGTAAACCCTAAACCTGTAGCTGATTCCTTCTTTTGTTCCAAAGACATCCATTACCAATTTTCCATCGTCTTATGATTGTTTTAGTTGGGACTACTGCGACTCCCAAGAAAAAGTCTTCTACTGTAGGATGGATTGAAACAGATCTAGACCTTGGTGGTACGCCGTTTTCTGCTAATAATGAAGCATGTTGTGCTTGGGAGCATACGTTATTCCCTCTGTATGTGAACACCAACGACAGCAATAAACAGAATGGTATTAATTTCAGTTTTCTCACATAAGATAGCAAGACTGAAGCTTTGTTAGAGTGGGAGAGATGTTCATGTCATTCATGGATGATTTTTATTACACAGTGATGTGAGGAGCTATAACTTCTTTCAATGTGTCGTCAACGAGTGTGTTGACTACTTTAAACCATTGCAACAGGAGCAATATGGTTTTTTATGGCTACCCAAACAAATCTGCCTACCAAACAAATAAAATCTGCAAAGCAAAGTAGATTGAAGAGGCACATTGCTCCTGTGTCTATTTTAGGTCCGTGCATATATACCCTTCTCCGAGATATGTCAGGGCGAACCTTAAGACTAGCATTATAATGATCCTGACGTATGTTAGTTGAAAAATCATTGTGTACTTTTACTTTGTTAGTCGTGACCACTAGCTCCATTGAGCCACCCTCTGGTCCGGCCAAGGCGTAGTAAAACATTGCTGAATATTATGGCGCCATATAAACCCTCAATATTTCTAGTTTAGAACCTTTCTGTGGTTCGTTTCCTGTGGAGTCACTGAATAGACTTATTTTATATTTGTATAAAATTATTTTGAAACAAAATCTCCCGTCCGCGACAATAACTTTCTTTTGATATAGGTACCTACTTTCTTTTTGCCATTTTTTCGTTTTTCTGTATGTTGCCTTAGAGTTTTGTTGCCCGGAAGTACACAATACAGGAAACACGTATACAATTTGTTTGAAATATAGGGATGGAATCAGAATCCTCTAAAACGGATTTGTATTGGGGAAATGTTCAAAAATTTCAAGTCATTGTACTATCTGAAAACTTCTTACGCTGATACTAACTTGTTACACTTTTTCTAGCATACTATGGCGAACATACAGGCTTTCTAGAAGACCACCTTGATGAAATCTCCCCCCTCAATGCACGCAGCTCTGACACAATCCGCTCTGATCTGGAAGACAGCAAACGAGCATGTGGTAATAATATCACTTATAATCATTAGTGTGTAACTAATATTATACTACTCGTAACTTGATGGAAGTAGCTCATTTGGTACTTATTGGTAAGCATAATGAATAGGCATGTTTTAAAACAATACGCTTTTAACAGGAGAATCTCGATTAATAAGAGTAATGAAGGGGAGAAGGGCCACGGATTAGGGAAATCACCGTTAAGGCGCTGATACAAAAAAGTGGCTGAAATGCATAATTTAGTGAAAGAAACCATGTTTTAGTAGGTAGACATTGTTTTTACTGAATAGCAGATTACCTGAAGAAGTCGGTCCTCATTGTTTGCCGTTTTCCACCTCTTTCTTTCCTTGCAATACGATTCTTTACTGCGAGTATTTTTGTCCATATTAGATACGTAGTACGTTGAACTAATTTATCATAATCAAGAGTTAAAAGTACATTGCGTTACTGCAACTAAAACATAAATCCAACCGGAAAACTCCTGTCCTGTAAAAACCACTCGGCCCAGGGGGCTGCCGCCCCCCCCCCCCCATTCACCTTTTGTTTTGAGTCTTACAGATAAATTTCTATAAGCAAAAGAACATGTTTTAGCCACTCAGCTGATCCGGGGCCTGGGCAGGCTCAAGTTATAGTCCCAAGAAGGCTAGGTACATACCAAATTATAGGTTCATAGTGTGAATAGCGTAGAAATTAGCTTTAGGAGCCACTCAGCTGATTCCGGCCCTATGCTGCTTAAAGTGCAAGTCCTATGGTTGCTAAATGCCAAATGACAGCTTCATAGAGTGAATAACATAGAAATTAGCTTTAGGAGCCACTCAGCTGATCCAGGGCCTGGGCAGAGTCAAGTTCAAGTCTCAAGAAGGCTACATACCAAATTACCGCTTCATAGTGTGAATAGGTAGAAATTAGCTTTAGAAGCCGCTCAGCTGATCCAGGGCCTGGGCAGCCTCAAGTTATAGTCCCAAGAAGGCTACCAAATTATAGCTTCATAGTGTGAATAGCGTAGAAATTAGCTTTAGGAGCCACTCAGCTGATCACGGCCCTATGCTGCTTAAAGTGCAAGTCCTATGGTTGCTAAATGCCAAATGACAGCTTCATAGAGTGAATAACATAGAAATTAGCTTTAGGAGCCACTCAGCTGATCCAGGGCCTGGGCAGAGTCAAGTTCAAGTCTCAAGAAGGCTACATACCAAATTACCGCTTCATAGAGTGAATAACATAGAAATTAGCTTTAGGAGCCACTCATCTATTCCAGGGCCTGGGCAGAGTCACGTCCAAGTCTCAAGAAGGCTACATACCAAATTATAGCTTCATAGTGTGAATAGCGTAGAAATTAGCTTTAGTAACCACTTAGCTGATCAAGGCCCAATGTTACTCAAAGTGTAAGTCCTAAGGAGGCTACATGCAAAATTTCAGGTCTCTACCACTACGGGAATTGGCTACATTTCTATAAGGTATTCGGTAATTACGTACCAAATTACAGCTTCATTGTTTGCAGAAAATGTGAAAACTGTTATGCTCATAGCTCTGCTATTTGTACAGTCACAGAGTTATGGTAATTAGGAAAATGTTCGTTAAATCGAGAACTTTCCAAAGAGTGGTGAACAATTTTTGTGCAATAAAAAATGGCGAAGATAAATTTCAATTTGGTTGTAATCGGAAATAGATTAACCGTTCTCGGGTTAATCGAGGTTCTACTGTATTTGTCATTAATGAAGGCACCAACTTCACAAATTTCATAAGTGATCTAGTGCCTAAAAATGTTATTCTTCTTATAAGATTAGCACTCTGTATTCATAATCCCAGAACTCCTGGGAAAGAGCCATTAAAATTCACTTCATAATTCATTTAGTTCTTACCTCTCGTTACCTGCTAAGTGGCTTATAAGGGGAATTATTATCATAACATTTAATGTTGTGATCACGCTCACTGAAAAAAGAAAAAAAATCAAAGTTTATCAAATGCTGTTGCCAATTTCTGATTGGTGACTACTCCATTAATGTATAATATATTCTTACATATTATACCAACATGTTGTAATGCTCTTGTTGTTCTAATGTAACAGGTTCCGTTTGGCGAGAAAAACCTCAGGAAATTAAAACTGTTCGAATTGTCAAAAGAGAATCTGAGCGGCGACAACGGGATCGAGACCATAGAAGTGGAAACATTGGAATACCTCTGATGTGTAGCAGTAAAAGAGTTATTCCTGAAGAGGTGGCCTTGGATCCCATCAGTGAGGTGAGCTTTTGCTATTTATAAAATATACAGATGCTCCACAATCCCTGTACTACTTGTAATTTTTTGAAGTGCGGTTCCACTGGGTCAATACTTCAACTGGCTACCATCATCAGACGTGATATACTTTTCAATTTGCAGCACAGTTTTCCATCCAATGTCATTTCAAAATATTTGTCAAACTGAACGCTGGGTCCTATCTAGATCTGGTGTAAACTATAAAACTCACGCGGTTGTTTATTCTGTTATATTGAGTTTCAAAGAGTGTGTGTACTTCACACCAACTTTACCATTGTAATAAAAAGTAATAATCAACTTTTGGTAATAATTCATAATGTAAAAAGTCGGCAATATTGGTTCAACATGCATGTATCATCATTTAATACAGGTTCAACTCATCAATAAAAAACAAGACTGTCTCTTTCTAGATTTTTCCGAAAACAGTTTCCTCAACAACCAACAACTATTGGTTGTTAGGTAAACCCTACATCATCCCCCATCTTCTTCTTCTTTTGGCCAGGCCTTGGCTAATCTGTTAGCGTTGATTCTCTCTTCCTTGCTATCGAAACTGCCTTATTGGATTCTCATTTTAAATTTGCCTTCTTCATGACAAAACCTTGGGGTGGCCCCAAAATTTAATGGATACTAACCTCCTGCTGAATGGATAATAACACTTGCTGGTTCACGTTCATGGCCTTCATTGTTGAAGTCTCATTTTCATTTCGTTTCAGAAGCGAGGGACGGATTCCAGTGGTGATGCTGTCATTCAAGTGGAAGCTTCAGAACCACCTCCTACACCTGGGCCCAGATCTGACTCAGTGCAAGCTGTATGGAACATAGTTCGGAAGAATAAACTCAAGGTAAAATTAAATGATGTTAGATAAGAAGAAGGAAACGGAAAGTCAAATCATATACCAACGTTAATTCTAGTAGCTAAGGACTTCAATGGCTGCAGAGTTGGGATTTGTAAAACTGCAAATTCGAGAATTGGACTTTAAATTGGAAAAAAATTTAAAAACGTAGGCATTTTCCGTCTTGATTCAAATTTAGACCTACTCCAAGGATGTTGGTTAGTGAAAAGGCGTTACATCTGTCCAACTTCACGTTCTGTACCTAATGTTACAGGGAAATATGTTGGGTGGCGGCCCAGTAGAAGATGTGGATCCTCCCGACTCCGTTACCGATTCACCCCAACTCTCTCCTGTGTATTTGAGTGAAGCCGCTCGTAAAATCGTGGAAGAAGTTGCGTGGCAAGGTAGAGGAGAGAAGCGAGCCATCCCGAGAGAAAGGAGGCGGCATCATACAGTTTCAGGATTATCCATCATTGCTCCCAAACACTTATTCTCACAGGTATGTTATTGTTCATCTCATACACAGATTGTATGAAACTACTCATATGGTTAATGGGGCCAACTGCTGTGGTGTGATCTTCAAGTTTATTAGCTGGTGGGAAACCACTCATTTGGAACAGAAGCGCTGCAGATATTTTCAGCATAGTTAATCATTGTTTGTATAGATGATCGTTCTTTATAGAAAGACCATCCCTTACCTTACCCTATCCCTCAGCGTTACAACCCATGTAGGGTTCGAGCCTGATCAACCATTGCCCCCCCACGCCTCTCGATCCAGCGCTGTGGTCCGCCATCTGCGTGCATTTAGGCGCTGCAAATCTTCCTCCACTCCATCGACCCAGCGAAATCGCGGCCGTCCACGCAATCTTCTTCCTCCTGGTTGATGGATGAATAGCCTATTAGCGGCTCTTTCGATGGGCATCCTCTGGACATGCCCTGCCCACCTGATTCTCGGCCGTTTCGCCTCCGTCACAATATCCGGGTTCCCATACAAATCGCTCAGTTCTCGATTTGTTCGGATACGCCAAACACCACCTTCACATACTGCTCCACAATGTCTCCTCAGAACTCTTCTTTCCCAGCGCCTGAGCTGATTCTCTTCACTTCTTGTGAGTGTCCACGTCTCAGCTCCGTACAAGACTACTGGGCGCACTACTGACCGGTGAATCCTGATTTTTGAAGTCTTACTTAGTAATCTGCTTTTGAACATCTTCGTGAGGGCGAAGTAACATTTGTTGCCAGCTTTTAACCTTGCTTGTATCTCCTCCGCTTGGAAGCAGTTTTCATTTATAACCGCTCCCAAGTACTTGAACGTGCTTCACCTTTCGAATGTGTTAAGCCTTGTATCGACAGTGCGCGGCTAGCTCCGCATGCCTCGTGACACTCCCTCGGACTGTTGATACGTGTTACCAGGAATGCTCAATGCGACGACGAACGGCGAATGCCGAGCCCCCTTTGAGCACGGCCATTTTACCGGCAAGCGCGTGGCTCGCCCCACACTGTGCGTCGCGAGGCATGCGAAGCGAGCAACCCGGTATCGACAGTCCGAGCGTGCGCCTTGGGGCATTCGACACATGCCTCGCACTGTCGATACGCACTTTTACCATTCAAGGTGATGCTGTGTTCAAGTGGACGAGGATTGTTCATACAGCTGACTATGTACTCAGTACCGGAAAACGATTTTTCACAACAACCAAAGAAGTTTCAATCAACAACTCGTCATCAGAAAAAAGTGATAATAATCACTGGCGACAACATAGGTGACAAACGCTGGAAACATTAAATGAATACGATTTCTCAGACACATTGAAGAAACTACTCATTTGGTTAATGGAGTCAACTGGTGTGGGTGATCTTTAAGTTTATTAGCTGGTGGGAAACTAGTCTCATTTGGAACTGAAACGCTGCAGATATTTTCAGCATAGTTAATTATTGTTTGTATAGATGATATTTCATTATAGATCACTAGGTATTCCCAATTCAACTTCCCTGCCAGGCTTGTCAGCGTCATTAATCAAACTTTTAACCATTGTTCCATTTAATTCCAGATTGTCATTTGATCAAGTGATCTAATTTTCATTTGGACAGTTGATTTGGATTATTTGCATTGTAATCTATGACTGACCTACCCCCTTTCGTCAATAAAAATGGAAATAGTTTATTTGGAAATTCATGGAAAATATTACTTTAAAAACGCAACCTCAGTTTGTTGATTGAGAAAACTCTATATATCAAAATTCGTGTATATCCATTGGAAAGAAAAACTGAAATAAATTTTGACCCAACGGTCAGTCAACCATTGGGGAAATTTATCGCTAAAATGAATTGAATTTATCCTTTAATACTCATTTCCATGTTACAGAGGGGATCAAGAGATGATTTGGACATGGAACGAGTTCTTAGGCCTCGGCTAACAACTCCGGATGTCGTGAGGTCCACTTTGAACCGAACTGACACCAGTTTCACCAAGGAAACGATCGATAACATTTTAGGGGCTCCTGGAAAAATAGACATACCTGAACGGTATATCCCTGAGTCCCAGCCTCAACTATCCAAAGAAGAAATTATGAAGCGATATAAAAAAGCTGAGTCCATTAGGAAGATGCTCTGTGAAACTACAACTGTAGCTGCTAAAGGTAAATTAAAATTCGCCTCCAAAGTGTTTTTCCTTACAGGTAGCCATTATTTAATCAAATAAAGATGGAATAATTACGTTTAAAAACACAATGCACTGTCCTACTGTTTTTGGAGATCAAACCATCTTCAGTTACAAACAAACCCTTTTTTTCACTTTACGAATACATTTGTGTACCAAGTTGTTGGTAATATTCAAAGAAATGATTTGGTGTTGTTGTGGCCAGCAACACCATGTTTACTATGCAACGTAGTGGCCAGTGAGTAAGTATTTTGGGTCATTATTTTCGTGTAGTTACTTATGAGGGGGTTGAAGAGAGAGTGAAGTCTCAGTTCAAGATAGCTGGTATGGTTTTACTTGAAGAGTGGTAGTAATTGGAAATTTCTATCGAAAGCCCACTATTACCATTTATCCATACCCTCTATTACCACATACCTTCTGCTAATTCACAAGATCTTCCATGAGTTAGGCTCCTTATTCTTCTGGCCCAGCATGAGAAATAACTTCATTGAGATTTTGGGGAATGGTGAATAGTACCCTGGGTCACCAGCAAACCCTGGTCTCAGTTCATCCAATGCATTTTATTTAAGGGTTCCCCACAAGTTCAGACATCCCTTTTGTCTTCAACGAATAATTTAGAATATTTACCTCTTTCTTCAATTCAGCTAGTTGTTTGACGTTTATAATTAATTATTGTAATAATTTACATTCTACCTATTAACAGAAGGGGAAGTCAAGGAGAGAACAAACACCATCAAGCATCAGGTCGAAGAGGAGAAGAGAAATAGGGAGCATCTTCTGCAGCTCAGCCAAATTCTTGCGCAAGAGGTTATGGAAAAGAGTAAAATCGTTGCAAGTGAGTTTCCAGTTATAATTTGTGTTTTTTCTTTTTATCCTTTTGCTTTTAAACGTTTGATCCTGAATGTATTGGCTACCAAAATTAGTATGTGACATTGAATCAGTCAGCTTATGTATCATTATTCATCTTTGCAAACTACTCAGAGTTGAGGTACAATGATTTGTAGGTAGAGTGAAAAGCGACATAAAGTGATGAGGTGCATTATTTCCTGTTTACCATATCTCGGTCAGGATCGGTGCTGCCAGGCGCATGTCTCGTGAAACCGCCGCTAGAGCGCGCGCAACCCGCCCAAAAATCGCCAACGTTCAAATAGCCCAAAACCCCACGGTTTGAATATGGAATAGCCCAATTTGGCGGTTCTGGTCCACACATTCAGGACAGGGTGAGGAGAAAATAAAAATTTATGAAAAGAACAGGAATAAATGGTATAATTCTCCAATTTAGTACGAATCTCTGGAAAATAAAATCACATTATTGCGATGCATTTACGTAAGAAGGCACGGCTATTTATCAATTTTTAAACAGTAAAAACATATTGCAGAGTTTGTTTCTTTCGGTTACTTACATTTCAGTTTAGGATCCTTCTCCCACTTGCAATTGTACACTTTATCATATTTTCTTCACTTTCCCATCTTGATTCATGAATAAGAAGGGCAAGGATCCACTTTGAATAATCGCGCCAAGCAGTATGACATACATTATACACAGTATACATTGTATACACACACAGCCTTGCGTAAAACGGTAACCGTCCAGCGCGGTGCGAATATCCGACGAGAACAGTAACTGTTCTCGTCGGTATTGGCAATGCCATCGAACGTCAACTGTTGACGTTCGATGGCATTGCCAATACCGAAAAACAAACTCAATAGAGAAAATATGTTGAATTTTCAACTTTGCGAGAGAAATAGCCCAAATGGCGGATTTCGTAGACTCAAAATAGCCCAAACGGCGGTTAGCCGCCGGGAGACATTTTTACCCGCCAACTGACCTTTCAAAATAGCCCAATTCGCAGTAAACCGCCCAATCTGGCAGCACTGGTCAGGATTGATGATATTAGGGTTTCCGTGATCCAGTATAGTTGAGTAAATGAGTGAAATATGTATTGTAATGAATAGTTTTGTGGAATTAGATGTAGTTTCAGTCATGCAACACGATCGCGATTTAGTTGAGAAAATTTGCTTGAGTTTTTTAAAAGAAACAATGGAATTTATTCAACCATAAACACCAAGTCGCCTCGTCATTGTAACGTGCAACAACAACAATACTTAACAATATGTTTTGAGCAAGGCGATTACAGTGTCACCATTCTCACCTTAGCGACATGCTCTGACGTCCATTGAATTGGATTGGATTGTAGTCAATCTGGTTTTCGCCACCAACTGAATTTTGCTTTGGCAAATGGCCCAAACATCTGAAATCTTGAGGTTCATTTAGTAGACATGAAGTTTAGAATCAGTTCAGAATTGAATCCTTAATAGTTAATGCATCCTGTATGAACTGTTAAGAACGATCAGTTCAAACTCAGTTCCATCCAGAACGCGTTTCAAACTAGATAACAATAAATATAAACATTGATGGCATTGAACACTTAGAAACTCACTCATGGCTAATAAGTGTGAAAACTTTCACCAGTCTTACAGTCTAAAGAAAATGTCGAACCTCTTCAACTGGTTCTGATAGTTCCAACCATAGGACAGGAAGGATGATGATATTAAGGTTTCCAACACATTACTTGAAAATATAAAAGTTTTGGGCAAAAGTCAGAGGGAGGGTACCAATGCACATATCAGCATATCCTGCTTAATCGTTTTTTGTGTATTCCTCATAGCTTACAATAAATGCTTATTACATTTAAAACACCATGCAATATCGATGGGCTCAATTTCGCATTATTAGTTGAATTTTGATTGAACGTTGTGATTACCATTTGTTTGATTACTTTTTCGTTCCTCTAATCTATCTCGTTCCCAATCAATTGATGTGAATTATAAACAAGCATGATTTTTCTGCATTTAGAAGGATTCCATGTTTTGGTTGTTTTTTATAAAATTGCTAGTACCTCTGTAGATTTTTGTTATTCATAGTTTTGATTGCATGACAATATTTTCGATTTTGTAGGTGTGAATTCCTCAATACCTCTGGATTAGTTCGCAATTGGATGTTGCTTCTGCAGGTGTGTTTTGCAATTTTATACATTCTTTGATTTATTCATTTGTCTCCCAATTATTTTAGTGGTTTTGTGATTTATGTTTTATCATTTTTATTGTTTCTGTATGCTTTTATTTAGATATTGTTTGCATGCCCATGCTGCAAATACATAAAATAGCTGTGCATTAAAAGCATCAGCGTACAGCTATTTATATGTAAATTCCAGTGAATAATAAAATAATCATGGTGGGACTGTACAAACATCTTTGATTGAAAACGACTGTTGTGCAGTGGTCAAGGATTTGAAGGGAATTTCTCAATAACACTTTGGTTACGTTTCCTTCCATTTCTGAGAACTGAGAGGAAGTAGGTGGCTCTCGAGCCAGAATGGTAAAGGAAAAGGCGGCCGACGCTGGATATGTGCTGCCAAGGGGAATTTTGGTTGTAAAGCCAACTAATGGGCTGGCAGCAAAACGTTGTAGACGTGAAAGAATACCACAACCACTAAACAAATAAATATGAATCGGATCCCAAATGCCTGTGAGAGGTTTCATTTCCATTTCAAAAACTCATTGACATCACCTCATCCAATAACAATTAAACTTTTCCGGACCCGTTTTAGTAGTAGCAAACAGAAGTTTATGCTAAGCTAACCTCGGTTATTTCTGGGGAGGTGTCTACACCATCCAGCCCAACCCTGTGTAAAGCTAGATGGGGTCTGGAACTAATACAGGGTGAGCCAAAACAATCAGTGTGGTTTCAAAGGGCGATTTGAAAGAAACATTTCAATTTCAAGGAATGTAAGTTTGTTTGATTAAATTCTATACATCACACTGATGAAGGCGAATTCTGAAGTTTTCAGCCGCTCTCTTGCACATCTCGATGGGAGTCGCGGCGATTTATTCTCTGATTCGGGTCTTGAGCTCTTCCTGTGTGTAATACCAATGTTTGAAAAGACCTTTTCCTCCCGGTAGCTCCGCAGGAAAAAGTGCCACACAATCTGGCGATCTCGCAGGAATGATTTGCCGCAGTTTCACCTTTGAGCTCCGTCTCGTTGAAAGCAACCCCCCCCCCCCCCAGGTCGTGTTGTTCCAATTCCGGCCCACAAAATGTTTCCAACATGGAAATATAACGCTGAAAGTGAATTCTTGACACAATGGTTTATTATCTTCTTCGTGCAGGTCACCATAAAATGATAGATGAAACGTTTATAAATAAAGATGGTGAGCTAATTACAAATAATTCGTACCAATATGATTCTGAGGTTAAGTCTCCTTGGAACGCCAGGTAAGGAAAAGAAATTTACTTTTGATGGGTTTAGAGGAGGGAGTCCAGGATGATGAGGATGAGCTGACCGGATGATATAGAGGATTATTATAGATTGGGCAAGCGGGCTGCTGGCAAAAAACGGCCTATCTGCTTTGAAGTGAAAAGCCTTGTTATGAAGAAATGACTACTTGCAGCAAATGTTAGTCTCACTGGTACAGGCCTAACCTTAAAAGAGGACCTCCCCCCAGAGGAAAGGGAAAGAAGGCGACTGCTCTGGGAGTCTAAACGCTCTGGCTTACCACAAACCCCATCTGACCACAGAAAGCGCCCTCTATCCTCGCCCCTTCAGTCGCAGCCCGGGGAAAAACTTCCTCCTCTTATGCCAAAAAACTGAATCCAACACCCTTGACGCTGATTTACTGGAATTGCTCTGGATACAGAAACTTTGTAACTGAGATGGACATTATCTTTGAAAAGAATTATGATTTTATTTTTTTTACAAGAGGCATGGCTGGAGAAGGATTCTCATGACGTACATGTGTGCTATAAAGCAGTTAACGTATAGGTACGCTCACCGATCGCACCGCACAGGTAGAGCTAGCGGTGGCTTGCCCCTCCTGTATAAGGCAAAATTCCATTTAGAGACCATTCTGACCACTAGATACTGGCTTTTTGTTTTGGCTGAGGTTGGTCAAGAGAAACTTGTCCTAGGAGATGTTTATTTTAATGAGGGCTACACCGAGGAGAGGGACTCGGAGTTCTGGGAGGTCCTACGAGTACATCTGCTGGATGAACATTACGAAGGAACGAGCATAGTTGTGGGCGGTGACTGGAACAGCAGAATTGGCATATTAAACAGCAGGCAGGATGAAATCTTCGAGGGTACAAGCCTGACTGACTCCCGTCGCAGCAAGGATAAAACTGTAAACTCTCCAGGAAAAAGGCTTGTGGACGCTATGGGGAATCCTTTGGAATTTACATGCTCAACGGAAGGTCTACAGGAGACACATTAGGTGACTTTACGAGTTTTTCCCTCTATGGATCGAGCGTCATTGATCAGGTTTGGGTCAGCTCTCTGGCTCTGGATATGATCCAGGACTTTTCCTTGTCGCCTTTCCCAATGGCTTCAGACCATGACTCATGCCTCGAGTCCATCTCTGTGAACCTTTGTGAACTTTCTTTGACACGATCCGGCTTTCAATTTATTTACGCTTCAAGAGCCTACTTTTATATAATTTCTTTCGCTTGCCAACCTTGTAACGGCCTTACGGCTACAAATAAAAATATATCTATCTATCATTGTGGGAACCCGGAAACCAAATCTCGTAATTTTTGCTCCACGCTAACAAGCCAAAGTGGACGGACAGATTTTGTTTGTTTGATTTTTGGAATCAACGTATCTTGAAACGTAATTTCGAGGGGGGTTCTAGGGCGATTCCAAAGCTTCATTATCGAATATAATAAACCAAAATATTGAAATAGAACCCCAAACTGTGACTTTTGTGGAGTGGAGAGGTCTCCCGTGAATTTCTCTTGGGTTCCTGTCACACCAATAGCGAAAATTCTGTTTATTAACTGCTCCTGAGATTAAAGTGGGCTGCAAGAGAGCGATTGAAAACTTCAGAAGTCGCCTTCATCAGTGCGTCGCCGCTGAGGGCAGCCATCTTCCTTTTTAGGACCTAAGTAATTAAAATAGTGCGATGTATGGAATTTGATGAAACAAACCGCATTCTTCTATGTTGCACCGTTTTTCAACGGCCCTTTGAGACTGCACAGATTGTTTTGGCTCACCCTGCAGAAAAATTTAAACTAGTGAAATGTCAACTAACACTTATATGACACGTGTCAGTGCCAAATAGTAATTCACGTTATTCATATGATTGACGTGGTCATCCCCACATTCGGAATTTTACAATGTAGTTTTATGTCTGTTGATTTCCAAGTTATACTTCTATAGTTTTTGTTATTACACTAGTTCTACAAATATGACCGTGTCGTAAAAGATGAATCCATGTGGCAGTATTCATTATTTGTGAAACTCTATTAGCTTGTATGAGGGTTTCCAGTCCCTCATATCAACACTCAACAATATTGTGTTTATACAACACTCACCATCTTAACTGGACATAATATTGTATATTACATTACTTATTATGTTCAATACTGAACACTGAAACACAGGAGGATTCCTTGATTGAAACTTGTCTATGGGTCATTCTCCCAGAACCCGACATTTTTAAATCTCAATGTTGAAAAAAATAAAAATGCTCCAAACTGTCAGGTAACCATAAGTAATGATCATTCGTACCTATCCACTCACGAATACTATTCATTTTGAAGAAAAAAAATTAAAGGTAGGTAGGTAACATTAATTTTATAATCACATTTTTGATAAGTACCTACAAAGAGTCCAATTTCCCCTTTAAAGTCATGTTTAGTTAAGTAGGTGGGTAAGCTTCAATTGTATAGAATGACTAATGAAGACATGAGATCATCGAAATTGAGATTTTAGTAATTAACTCGTTATTTTGCTTCATGAATGCAAAAGATAGGAAGTAAATTTAAGTATTATAGATTATTTTTTAAAGGCCGATCAGCGGTCAAATACTCTTTTAAACGTTTAAATAATAACTTATTGTTAAGATACCGCTTTCTAGGAGAATGACCCATAAAGTGAACCTGGACCCATAGACTTATAAAACTGATATGAAATTTCCGAGATGAAATGACCTTATCATAGACAAATGGCATTACCAAATAGGTATATAATCTTCAAATGAAATGTGTTTGATGATCATTGGTATTTGTTGCCAATTCAAAGGGAAACCCTAATCTATGATCCATTTGTACATAGAAGGGTCTATGACTTCCGCAAGGATTTTACCCCCAAACCCTGATGTGGTGGTAATGACGGACCTATAAAATCGATGAGTGTCCGATGGTGAGCGATAGACATTGGATTGGGGGTTCAGCGTTACTCATTCAATATCTAAAACCTCTATTTTTCTGAACTGCCTCTAGCCCGGAGCATTGCAATAAAATTGGTGGTGGATGGGTTGTTTTAGTGCTAGCCTCATATCATGGTTGTGACTTGACTATTGTCGATATTTAATTGTTCTTATCAATATTTTCAGTTCAAGCATTGGCTTCCCTCCCTTCCATCCACTCGTCTATAGAAGAGGAATATGACAGTGATGACTCGTCGCCAACTTCTTCTTTACCATTATATCAACAACGTGAAAACTTCTTCTCCTAGTTTTTCACTTCTAATTGATGCCTTCATTACCTGAACTATAAGTGAGTCAGGGAGCTAGTAATTTTGTTTGCTACCTCTAAAGCAGCATATTCTCAGGGTGGCTTTTGCCTATCCAAATTGTCAAAATTTCAACAATTGTTATATTGTCGAAATTGCCGCTGCTTTTTATATGCGTTATTTAATTTTTGAGACAAGCCTGAAGTCTTACACTGAGCCTGGCGAAATATCTCGCTGGTTCTATTAGACTTATTTTAAATTCCAAAATTTTTTAGCATGCAAATTACGTCTTTAGCAGCACAAACAAGTTTTACAACAAGATGTCCTACTGTGGGTGGAGTTTCAATAAATACCTCGCCAGAAAAATATTTTGGGTTATTCGCCTATACCAGACAGCAAAATTCATGACATGACTTTTTGATTGTAAAGATTACTTTGCAGAAAATTCCTAAAAATGCGAAAAAAATGAGTGTGTGGTTGTTTTACCGGCGTATATTAAACATTTAGTAGTTATATGTACCCTAGTATTACACTATAATGTCGTTTGTTCTCGGTAGACATAAAGCACTTGTGGATAAGATTCTTTGGTCTGGTTTGCTTTGGCTCTTTCACAATGGCACCACCGAAGAAAACGTCAGTACATGGATTTGGTAATACTGTGATGCAACCCCGAAATAGGAATAATTCAAGAGCACCAAAATTGGGTCAATAGCAGAACGCGAACAACTTTTTATTGGCAACTCATAACTATAGATCAAGATCTACACCATCCCCCCCCCCTTCATCAGGCGAGTGGAAGGGGGTAAGGTGGTCAGTATGAACCACCTTTCTTCATACTTCAGCCCTTCGGGAGGCACAACCGGTAAACTACGTCGGAGAGCCGCTTGACCACTCTGCAGGGCCCCATTCAAGGGGATTGAAGTTTAGGGCATACTCCAACTCGACGCCTTGACCAGTAATACCATACCAGGTCTGCCTCTTGAAACTGCAGCGTTTCCTTGTGGACATCATAACGAGCAACTGAGCACCTGCTCGGAGCAACTGCTGACGCGCGGAGTCGTCGACATCTTGGAGCTGGCGCTGCAAAATTTGGGCATAGGCAGACCTTGGGCTTCTGCCTGGTACTGACCCAAGCAGAAGATGGACTGGAAGAACCAGCTCACGCCCCATCACAAGTTGTGCTCTTTCAACCACTTCCTTCATTGTGAGGATGGTCCGTACCCTTAAACCAAATTTCGTAATTTTAGTACAACGCTAACTGGGAAAAGTGCAGCGGATGGACGGATTTTTATAATTCGATTTTCTGATCTACGTATCTTGAAACGTAAACCCTCCAATTTTGAGGGGGGGGGGGTTACAAAATGTTTTTATTCAGTCCAAAAAATATTTGGTCGATTCCAATGGTTCATTATCGAAGATAATAAACAAAAAATCCCCTTGCTACAGGAGCCGTTGTAAACTTACTTTCTGGATGACCCTCGTATCTGGCTAGGTATTTTTTGAAACACCAAAAGACGGAAAACGAACGGTTCGAGTACTCCGTTTCCTCCCCGCCACGTCGGGAAATAAGTCGGGAAAACCTTCTTCGGATTCAACGAGAAGAGGCCGCTCTACGGCCGAACCACGACTCATCGTCGCAATTCGATATTTTCTATTCTTGTGAGGGTTATTCCTTTCTATTTATCTTGCTGATAAATCATATCCTCCCCCAATCCTTGCTCATCCTGTCACTTTACTATTTACCTGTAATAGTTTTCACCTTACCATGGCCCCTCCACAATCTCAGACTTTGACCTCATTACGTAGAATGATGAAGGAGTATGCTCAACGTGTGCAGTATGCTTACGACGCCGGAAAAAAAGGCTATAATTCCCGATGCTGATGAAAAGACTATTGCACAAATCTTGTTGCAACTACTTCAAAGTTTCAGATCTCATTATCCTGTCACCGCCTTCCAACTGTGTGTTTTACTGACTCCTCGATTGTCCTGGTTTGGCTTCAAACGCCTACGTACAAACTGTCGACGTTTATAAGTAATAGAGTCGAAAAAATTCTTGACATTTTACCTGTGGACCGATGGCAGCATGTTGGCACTCTGGATAATCCTAGTGACGTTGCTTCTCGAGGAATGCTTCCTTCTCAAATTCTCCACCACTCACAATGGATCCTCCACTTCCACTGCATTAGTAAACCCGCTATACCATCCAATTTCATTTATTTTACTTACCCCTACGCCATATAGAGTAAACACCACCCATAATACGACATTTTGACGTAAAGATTTTTCTTGCTGCTAAAGAGCATAATTGTTCTTCTTTAAAATTTGGAAATTTAAAATATGACTGGTTGACAAAAAGTCTGAGATTTAGTCTTAAGGCTAAACTCACAATTGAAATTTTGTACAGCGTAAAGGCATTTTGGCCATTTTTTCTCACACCTAAATGCTGAGATTTTCTATATTCAAATCTTCTGCTGCTTATGAGGTGCTGAATTTCCTATGGTGGCAAATATGAGATAGTAATTGGGATTTGAATAGGTGGGATTATTTTCGTCTTGATCAACCATCTGAAGAATATAAACCGATGTATGAATATGAGCCGTAATGTATATTTGTATGTCAGATGTTAGTTACAGTCAAAAAGTAATGTATTGTAAAGAAAAATCAATTCTGTTCCATTCATTCATTTGTAGATTTTGAACAAAACATAAATTATATATATTGTAGGTTCTTATAGTAAGAGATACTCGCCTTCCATGTGAAATGGGACCTTGAAATAAGTTGTTTACCTTCTTTACTGATTCCCTTATTCACCTCGTCGTGATTGTCAGACTGCTGAAATCATACGAACTAAATCACTCGCGACGAAATTGTGGAACCCCATGTTAAGAAAAACAAGAGTATTTGAAAAAATCTACTATTTTCGCTGAAATAGTACACTGTTAGACTGGTTTTGGTGATTAAACCATCGTCAGTAACAAAACAATACCAATATAAAGCAATAGTAATGTTTTGTTACTGACGATTATTTAATCACCGAAACTGGTCTAACAGTGGACTCGTATTTCAGTGGAAATAGACGATTTTTTTCAAACACTCTTGTTTTTCCTAATTGCTGAAATCAGGTGGACAATGTTATCCGTTGTAATGGACTCGTCAGCCCGTTCCCAAAGCGTCGATTTTGCCTTGGTCACATCACTGGCTGAAATATTTTTTTAAAATCCATTGATCTTAACGAAATGCCCCAAACTATTAACGGTTTTCCAGCGGAATCTTGGTGGCAAATCAGTGGGTATTGGTTGATATGGTCTGAAGAAATGGGTGAGATGAAGACTGCAAACTAGAGAATTGACTGTAATACTAACCAACCAGTCAATTTGTCTCCAGGACTATTAGGGTTTTTTTTTTTCCAAATTACAGTTGATAACTAACTTATGTAGGCATGAGAGGTTGAAAAACAAGGTTAAAGGATAGACTCGATACAGTAGAAGCAGAAATGATATCTGTGGAAAAAGAAGAAGAATACAGTATTAATTATTTTTAAATCCAGATGAAATGGGCTGTTTTAAAAGTGTGCGGTGATGTTGATGAAATGGGCTGATGGTTTCGTCAACCTCAATGAATCCCAGAGAAAAAAAGAAGTATTAAAAAATGTTTTGAGGAACGCGATGTGAATGAGGAGCATTTGTGGTTCATCGCAGGGAACGGGTTGAATGGGTTCTGTTACGTGTATATTTGTAACCTATTAGGAGTCACATCTCACCATATTAAACAGGGGGAAGTTTTGTTTGTCAAGTTCAATACAGGAAATTATTTGAAAAACAAAGAGCGGTACGATTTGGGGGGAAATATGATAGTGAAGAGTCGTTATTGCAATAGTAGTTAATGTATATGTTGGGTGCCTCTATATGACCCATCCGTATTCCATACTTGTATTGATAATTTGAAAATTTTAGTAATGTTCATAATGGATGTAAAATGTGATAGGTAATTTGGTGCCTGTTGAGATTTTATTAACTGATCTTGTTCTTCATACTAGAAATGTATTCTTACATAACAATATATCTTTGAGTCGTTCTTGCTCTCATTGTGATAAGGGTCAGTATTTTGTATGATTTTTGCATGTGCCATGTGGATCTGTAATGTTTTAACTCTTGTGCATTACCTACTCGTTTGCAGTTGTATTGCTCAGTTATTCATTTGGAGGAGGGGTCGTCACCATAACCCACTCAAAAATGTTATTATCATGGGACATTAAGCTTTTATAAATATAATTCTTTATTTGTGACTCTCTTATTTTTTATTTGGAACCTATGAACATTTTTCTTCTAAAAGTAGCAAAGCATTGTGATTACTTTTGGGAGGAAACAAATGTTACCTAATTATCCTAAAATTGGTCATTGCTAATCTATATAACTAAATTTTGCGACAATTTTCGTGTTCCTTGGGTATTTTCGAAAAATTTCACTACAGTTATTCGTTTTGCCGATTTGGAATATGGTGTCTATCTGTTTGTTTGTCTGTCCTTCAATCACGCAAAAAGGGCCAATGGATCGAACTTTTCTCCCGTATTTAAATGTTTCTGTGACCGGGGAAGGACATAGGGGGTTTCACTTCCGGATCCGATGCATAGGGGTGGGGGTTTATAGGGAAGCCGAACTATACAAATTTTAAATTCTCGAAAAAGGGCTCAACAGATCGAAGTTTTCTCCCGTATTTAAATGTTTCAGTGACAGGGGAAGGAGATTGGAGGTTCACTCCCGGATCCGATGTATATTGGTGGGGGTTTATATATAGCCGAACTATACAAATTTTAAATAGTCTAATAAGGCTCAATGGATCGAACCCTTCTCCCGTATTTAAATTTTTGATTCTTTCAATTGAAACAGAAAATAATGTCTTGGTCCATTCCAACAAAAATGCATACAATTTTTGGACGTGGCGCTTGAATCAGCGCTGTCTGTGTTTAATAAGAGCAGTATTTTGAACAGATAATCCAGGTTCATGACCGTATGTCCATATCAATTTAGACAGAGAGTTATGGGAGATCCCAACTCATCATACTCTGGCATGGTGTGTGTTTTCACTGCTGTTCAGTACTATACCTGTAGCTTAACTGGAAGTTTGAATGGGTGGTCAAATCGATAAGATCCCCTGCGTGATCCGACAAAAATTAGTTCCCCTTGTGGTGTCCGGCCATTGAATAATATTTTTGAAAAATGGTCGGCACATTGAGGTGAATCAGCTTAACTTCGTTCGATTGTCTGGGATTTTCAGAATGTCTCTGTGGGTTAGGAACAGATCCGGCCTGTGGATAATCAAATGGCTTAATCATACTGAATTTTCGTCACCATACTTGATTCCCGTTTATGAAGGTTCTCCAGAAATGAAGGTTTCTCCAGAAAAACCAGGTTCCCTTGGTTTGTAGAGAACGTCCTTTGCTAGTGAGTGTTAATGACCGATTAAGTACCTACGTCTTTCTGCTGGCTCAATGGGGTCTACACATGATTTTTTATTGATGGAGAATCGCTTTAAAAACGTGAAAATGGGAATTATTCGACAAAATTAGTTTACCCTTATTTTTTATGGATAGAGAAAAATAATCGTGTTCATAAAAAGCGCCCACAATAGAATTCCTTTTGAACAAAGCGAAGAAGAATAATCTGGTGTTCCGTGGAATTCCTGCTGGAACGGATGCTGATCCGGCCACAAATGTAACAAAATTGATAGTGGAGGTCCTCAAGATAAATGACCTCATTAAAATTAATAAAGCCTTTTTCATCCAACTAAAATGATATTGGTCGAATTGGCTCGCTCCTCGTGAAAGCTGAAAGGTTTATAGATTACTATTTCACAGGATTATTGTGCTGTAAAGCGTGAAAAACGCCGCAAGCTATTGGCAGTGATGAATGAGGTGAGGAGGCTTAAGGGGGAAGGGGCTGATACATTCGTGCGAAACAATATGCTGTTGATTGGAAAAGAGCGATTTTGCTGGAATGACGAGAGGAGTCTGGTGAAATTGAACCAAGAGGACGCAACGGCTGTTCTGAAATCACTGCTTGGGTTAGATTTGTCCGGATTTATAGCTGGTATTAAGGCTGGAAGGATTAACCAACAGCGACGCGGGGGAGGAAGTGCATCGTCAGTCAATCAAAACATATGAGGAGGTCGCACGCAAAAGGGGTTTTCTCACATTTTCTTAACTTTTGGAAAAACGTCTTCCTAGACATGTAATTGCGATAGAAACCTGTCTTTCGTTTCGTTGTGCTCTGTTTTAGGCTTAGACTTTAACTTTAAAAAAAAAAAAGATTCAAAATCAAATATTAAGTAGTGAAAATGAAGAATTAATATGGAGAAAACTCTTTTTGACTGAACATTTTGCAAAGCAATCTCAAATTTGTCTAAACTTTTTGTGTAACCATAGATTTTTTGATCCAGAAAGGTAAATAATAACAAATTGGTGAACAAAAGGTAACATTTTATTAAAAAAGTAGAAAGGAGGAATATTTTAAGCAACTTTTTTTGAAAATTATTTGCGAAATTCCAATTTTAAATTTTTACAGCAACCTCTGGAGTCAAACATTCGCATTCCTCATCAATATCCTCCTCTACTTTCGGTTGGGTAACTCCTAACAGTTTTTTATACCAGCTGAAAAATTCTTTTTGACCAGAAGCCCAGTCGTTTCCAAAGATCAGAGCAAGCAGTTTTCTAACGTCGCTCTTTTTTTCTGAAGGGATGGGATGCGTCAGATTCTTGCCAACGTGTTTGCAAGTGCAAGGAACAAACAATCCACGTCCAGTCGGCATGTGGCGCGATACCTTGGCCACTTCCCTCTTGTTCGGGTTCTTCTTCCGCTTCCATGTACCACTACTCACTTCACAAACTCTCACTCCATCATCAACATCTTAATAGCTATCACCAAAATCAATCATTTCCATCTTTTTTGTAAAAAATCCGGAAAAAAACACACAAGCTTTGTACACTAGGAGCTGTACAGAAGTGACGGCGGAACGAGACTGAACCTTCACTGAAGGTTACATCAGCTGGAGCTATCTGATTGGCTCCATGGAGAAAGCTGGTTTTGGTCGCAAGGTGTCGGTGGAGTAAACCCCATTTGCCCCAGAGACTGTTTTTTGACGCAGTTTTAGAGATAGAAAAAACCCTTTCCGGCCAAAATTTCTTTGATGGTCAACGAGCAGAACAGGACCTCGTGTCATACTCACTTTTGAAAAATATGTGAGAAAACCCCTTTTGCGTGCGACCTCCTCATATAGCAACAAGAGAGAAGACGGCCAACAGCGGTCCAGCGTTTGAAGATATTTGCTTACAATGTCAACGGCCTTAAACAAAGCATCGCAAATATAGGGCTTTTTGAATTAATTTTTAAGCATGAAATTACTATATTTTTGAAAAGTACTTGGGCGAATATCGTACTGCTTGGGTTGAGGCGCAAAATCAATCTAAATTTGGTAGTGCAAGTGGGGGTATTTTGATTAGGTGCAAAAATAACATGTAGGGGAGGGTGGGCGAATGCCGGTCACTTAACTTTGAAGTGCCGTGTCTTTGGCCCCAATGGTCATAATAAAATGCTCTTAACGCGGTTCGCTTCCAAAATTATCTAATTTCAATAATAAACCTTAGTTTTTTAGCATGGAACATGCTTTAGCCTTGGACTAACTAGCCGAAAAATGTCACGAAATTTTAACGATGATTATCACGTACAACCAAGTAGTTGCTAGGGAAATGAAACTTCTTTCATTTCCATCGGACAAAAATCGTTTTCCATTCGTTGGAAAGCTCTTGATTTATACTATAACTATATAATTGATTAATAACTATATAAATGTTAACATAATTTAATTTATTAATAGATGTAGTAAACAATGCCGCTTGTTTTGTGATCACTTGTTTGTCATTTTGGTTACAGTAGACGCTAAGAAATTGCGTCAATAAGTTGAACTACTGAAAGCAGCAAACAGAATAAGAAAGCGCGGCTAAAGCATGTTCCATGTTCCTTGAATTTTAGCCGTAGGCTCTAAGCGAAAAGCAACCGAGTTTTTGAAATACATTAATGTAAGAGGTATTGGTTCTAAACCAGGAAAACTGCGTTGACCGGCATTTCCCCACCCGTGAGGGAATACCGGTCAGGTGTGTGGGTAATGCCAGTCAGGTAAATTCCCTGTCAATTTGGTTCTGTTTATAGTTTTGAAAGGAAATAACGAAATAAAACTCATCATTTATGTAAAAGTGTTTAATAGACTAGTAATAGGTAGGTATACCTACCTAATCATGGTAACATCGAATGGAATGTAAGTACTAGGTAGGTACGCATCAAATAGTAACTTTTTGTTCATCACTTTTCAAAAAATCATTGGTAACCGAATCACTAGGTAATCTAACAGAGTGGTGACATGTGTTTCAACGATGACTATTCATTATGATAGGTACCTAATCTAATAGAGTGGTGACATGTGTTTCACCGATGACTATTCATTATGTTATTCAAATAAGGTAGGGTAAAACGTTTTCTAAGTACAGGGATCATTTACTTATGAGGTGAGCCAAGTGTTGGCATCCGTTACATTGCCAAGTGAGATTGTCACTGTCAAAAGAGTCTCTACAAATGAAGCATACATCCAAATTCGGAGCGTTGTGGGAACTATTCAATTCGTCGTCGCCGTCATCATCACAAATGGCATCTGTGTCGTAGCTGTCTGTAGTTTCGTCAAAATCTGAATCATCTTTTGTCTTGCACTTCTTCCCAGTGGCTTTCTTTTTCTCCTCTTCCTTCATTAGTTTGGTTCCTTTCACGGCTTTCTTCTTTTTCACTTATCCCCTTCCGTTTTTCTGTCCCTGCTTGTCTTTGCCATTTTAGTTTCTTTGTTGATCATTTTCTTCTTTCTCTTTTCATTCTTCTCTATTGGAATGAAGAAACGTTTAGTATTTTCCCAATCTACTTGAATCAGAGCAAGTGGTACGAGGACTTTAGACATTTGTCTCAATAACTACAAAGTAATTTAAATGAAAATACTATTGTAATTGGCGATGCGAATGTGAGAATAGTTCAGCTGCAGAAGGTACCTAACGAATTAATCGAAGGAATTCCTGCGTTTGTACAGTCGTCTTGGAGTAGTAAAGACTTAGTTACGAACTCGGAGGGAAGAACGATGGTGGAGGCTTTCAATGAAATGGGTTTCGTTATAATGAATGGTCGTTCAATTTCAGATAGTGAGGGTGAATTCACCTATTTGAGGGCTCGCGGATCGTCGGTTATCGATGTACTCGTACATGTTGGACAATTTGGTCGATTTCGAGGTTATGTCGCAATTCTATTTGGATCTCATGCCCGTGGTGCTGACTATTAAAGAAAATGAGCAAGATGATGAAGAAGTCGTCCTGTCATTGTTGCCTAGATTAATATGGTCCATGTTTAGGTTCGACTTGCACCAGAGTAGATTTCTTAGTGGATTCAATAGCCGTGGCATGAAGTCATCCTGGAAGTCGGCGAATTTTCTAGCCAAATCTTCAGAGTCGATTTCTAACGGATCAGGTTTATGGAACTCCATAGTCGGTTTGCAAACAACGAAATTTGAGTTGATCACAATCTCTATGAATCACTGAAGTAAACGAACGTTTGACATTTACCACCAACGAAGACTACCGACTGCGCTGTTTACGCTGTTTAGGTTCGAATAATTAACTACTGTTTATAAGTGTATATATATAACTGTATATAATTAACTACTGTTTACTGAAATATAAGTCAGATACACACTATCGAACATCATCAAGGTCGCTCATGCCTTATGGATCATCCTAAGTAGTTGGTTATGGAACGCACATCATGGATCTTACAAAGTAGGTACTTGGTTCCACAATGAGTAATGGAGGAAGCTCATACTAATATCTAACAGTCCAATTCTGAAAAGAAATGTTATAATGATAAGTTAAGAGAATTCCGCCCTTACTATCTGGTTACAATGAAATCACAGGTGTCGAGTCGAAGGGAGGGTTCATTACGGAAGGCAGCGGGACGTGGTAGTATTCCAGTAGTCAATAAGGCCCACTCTAGATTATTTTGTAGGAAGCCGTGGTTCGTTCGAGATTTTTGGCGCATGAGGGATAAGTCTCTTGCACTCCTAAATAATTACAGTTGTAGATAATTGTTTTATGACGCTCTCTCTCCGGCTCTAGTTTTTATAGGGAACAATTGATTGAAATAAAATGCACGTTTCTATTCGAGACGACACCGGGAGGTTACTGCCCCGCGATGGTTTCTTTATTATCGATTTCCAAGTAACATCGATAGCAGTATATCGAATCAAATAATCGAATATCAAACAATAATGGTTCGAGTATTATCAAACAATTTTACCTAACTGCCAATAGAGAATATAAACACCTTTGTGAACGTAAGGAGAAAGAATTCCATCAAAACGTGGGTGAACATTTGAAAAGAGTTACAAATTCCAAGGAATTCTGGTCAATAGTACCTATCGTCGTTTAAGAATGAAGGTGTGATTATTGATTCACTTATCAATGGTTCTGTCTGGTTTGAACATTTCCGTACATTGTTGAGACCCTCTGTTGAGATTGGTACAATAGAATCGATGATTTTTGAAACAACCTTTACGCCATTTACCAAATTTTACAGGAGAGCAAAAAAACTATTTTTGTCTGTTGTTTTAAATGTTTTAGAAGTTTTACATTTTTTACTTGGAACTGAACTACTTAATAATAAGCACAAAAATGAACTCACCCATTTGCGCAATTTTTTCATGAGTTTTGAATTTTTAAAATTGTTGGATTTTGGTTGTTTCAAAAATCAACGATTTTTTAGTAGCAATAATTGAGTTAAGGGGTTTTCTCGAAACCAGGGACGTATTTAACACATTTCTTGAGGTCTTCCATCTTCTTTCGGTTTAGTGGTACCTTTCCTCCAGGGTACGCTGGGACGGTAGGAAAAACGAGAGGAGTGTCTTTCACTACTTTCCTCAGTCTGAATGTTTGACATGAGAGGCCATTAATGAACTCACTGACTTTCACTATATCATTAAATGATACGATCAAATTTTGCTTCGTACTTGAAATGGCTGTATTTTGATATGGCAAATTTGATTTTTTCCGTGGCGTTTCTTCGGGAAACGGTTTCTATCGAAACGCTGGTTTTTTATAAAACAGAGCCACCAATCTTTAAAATTCAAGATTTCCGAACCTTGAACGACTGAAACGCTACTGATTTCCGAACCGTTGAAACGCTACTGAAGAACAAGGGATGACAAACTAAAAACGGATGACAGGATAGTAAACAATGGTTCAAAGTACAAGGTTTGGCATTTCTCTCTTGAGATTGTAGAAACAACCAATATCCAGCACGAAGATTGTTTCAAACCTCATCGGGATTTTCAAAGCTCATTGTAACCAACTTCTTACACGCTACGGCGGTTGTTTCATATCTCAAAAGGTGAGTCTTGGCATGCACAATCGAAACCCGTGAAAAAGCTAAATTGCCAAAAAGTGCATCGATGATTTCAAGCAATCGAATTCAAGCAATCGTCTTCCATACCCTTGAAAAAATCATACATCAGCGCCTTATTTTCCTTGGCCTTATTCAAAACTCATTTCAGCTCCTCAATTTCCAAGGGTCGGGCATATGCTATTATAGCATGTGCCCGACCCTTGGAAATTGAGGAGCTGAAATGAGTTTTGAATAAGGCCAAGGAAAATAAGGCGCTGATGTATGAATTTTTCAAGGGTATGGAAGACGATTGCTTGAATATATTGTTGAACTTTTTCAATGAGATATTTATGGTGGGCCAAGCTCCTAAGAGTTGTGGGCAATCTGTCATTTTTCCACTTTACAAATGGGGCTCGAAGCGTCTGGTAAATATTAAATTGAGGATTAAACGGTCTAAAGTTTACGCATTTTTTAATTGATTTTGCCTCAGTTTTTGATCGCATCAATAGGGATTTTTTATGGTACAAGCTGTCTTCGGAAGGTGTATCAACAAAATTCATCCGGGCAAAAAGTAGCCTTTATGCATGCACAGAAACCGCCGTGAAGGTCGGTGGCTCCTCGACTACGGAATACTTTCAAACCACTACGGGAGTGAAGCAGAGGTGCCTGCTCTCGCCGAGCTTGTTCGCCATTTTCCCGAATGATGTTCACGATATTCCGGGTGGAGAGGCTTAAGATTCCGCCCAGTGGGGCAATTAAAGGGTCAGAGCAGCTTAATGGAACCTTAAGATTCCGCCCCGATTACCTGCGGGCAGTTTGGAGTATCCTTAAGACTAGTGACATACGAGCGGTAGTTTGTCGCCAAGCGGTTGCGGTCATTCCAAGAAACAGGTTGCGGTCGACTTTCCCCCAACCAGGTCCCATGACATACGCCAGCGGATTTCAGCCGCAAACCGCAAGTTTGGTGTTCACTTCCTTCCCGTTCGGATGGACAATGGCTCTGTGCAGTGGAAGTGTGTCTTAAAAAAAGATATTCTTATATTTCGCGTACAAGATGATTAAATATAAAAAGGAAAGGAGGTTTTCCATTCACCCAATAGGTGCTGAAAGGTTCATAAATGATCCATTCTCGTCACTGATGGTGAACCTGAGGGACAACGAGGTGATTTTTTTTTTTTTGTGTTCCAGGAATATACAGGTTTACATAGAAACTAATACAATATACTTATAGGAAATAAAGTACACTTTTGATATTTTCACAATAGAAAAACAGAAAACAATTCACTGAAATTAATCTTCCATTTGAGATGAAGGAAGATGAGTCGTTGATCCTACCGACTAGTTCTTAGAGGTTTATTAAATAAAATAAATTTAAATTTATCACTTAATATTGTCTTGATCACTTATGTTACCTATCAATATTACACTGTAGTCAATATATTATAAATTTAGAAATAAAAGTAGTTTCGTAGTTCTTCCCGTTTTGATTTGTTAAAATGTCCAATCATTAGGCTCCTTCTTAGTTCTAGAGGTAACTCATTGGAACCTTTTATACCACTGTAGTTAAAAGCGTTCTGGGCAAATGTGGTTCGGAGTTGTGGAAAGCTAATTTTATAATCATTGCTGAATCTGGTTTGAAACGTATGTGAAGGTACGGAATAGTCTCTAGTTTTAATGGTATGTTTTATATTATTAAACTCGATCAATTTTGAGAAGTGTAGAATTTTTAATTTTTAGTTTATTATTTTAAAATTGGAAAGGTGTGGTCAAGGTAGCCGAAGTTTTTTAACCCGGTTGTTGTAGTCCTCGCAACCTACGTTCCACAACTTGGGATACTTTTTCACTACGTCAATAAAAAGTTCTGTATCGGCAGGATCCATAGCGGAAACGGAGACGCGGCCGCGTAGGTATGTCCCTGGCAATAGCTTTCAACGTACTGATCAACCACGTGGCGGCTAGTAACCGCTGCGGTTCATAAAAGCCATTCTGAATCCAACGATACCAATAACTCATTTTTTTCAAAAAAAAAAAAAACGGTTTAACCCACTTTGCAACTGGGCTACTCATATGTAATTGAAATGCAGCCGAAGGGTGTACAGATGAATGGGTTTCAAACCGGTTTCCAATGACACCTTGTAATTTGGTGTACACCTCGGCAATGAAAACGATCTTTCCTGATTTTGATTATTTTAAATCTAAAACGTCTAGTTTTATTAATTATGGAAGCATACAATGATTCATTTTTAACCCCTACGCCAGCAGAAAAGGCCAAAATTCCATGCCTAGAAGATTATGAAAGGTTTTAAAAAATCCATCAACTCCAAGCACGTCTTCTGAAAGCTGCGGGTGGTCTAAAAAAATTCTGAAAAATAAACTCTAGCTAAATCTGTACTAAAAACTACACCGTTTCATTTGAATTTTTCGAGTTTTAAAATTTTCAAAATTCGTTTTGAACCCCTTCCCCTTGACCTAGGGTTATGAAAAGCTTCGAGGACCATTGTGGGGTTGGTCCGAACCTGTAAAAAAAATTTCGTAATTTTAGCTCAACGCTAACTGAGCAAAGTGCCGCGGACGGCGTACGTCTTCTGAATCTACGTATCTTGAAACGTAAACCAACAAATTTTGAGGGGGGGTTAAAAATTGTTTTTTCTTTGGTCGATTTCAATGGTTCATTATCGAAGATAATAAACCAATAGTGACAATAAAACTCCCATCATGATTGAACTGAGCCAATGAGAACTAAGTAAAGTACTCTAGGTATCCATTAACCCCCCAAAATTGTTAAATGAATATTGCTTATAAGTAGATTGTGTATTCACTTTGTGTACATATTATTACTTGGTACAAATAAAGAAATATATACCTATTAAAAAAAAAATTATTGAACTTCATGTCCCCCATGTATATGATGGATATATGACCAACGTCACTTAGATTGACTGTTTACTGAGACAGAACCTCTGGCAGCACGTTTTCCTTCTCTTTCACCCTCCAATACTGATTTGTCCCCCTTCAGTAGTACCTCCAGTAGTAACTCCAGTAGTACCAGTAGTACTACCTTCAGTAGTACCCTCCATTACGTTGGAGACCAGTCACCATGAAGTTTTCCAGAAGATCTTTTCCAGAACTAGAACTTACTTACTAGAGTTACTTTTCATTCCCCTTCTCCTTCCCTCACTAGAATCTGCTTCTCTGACGTATAAAGGACCCTCGAGGTCTAACTCTCTAATGAGGAGGCATTCAGATCCCCAACCATTAAGACCCGTTCGTCCCCAGTATAAGGATTTGGTATCATCATTCACAACTTTGACTGCGAAAATATCTCAATTTATTTTCCTTTGTTTGTACTTGAAATATTATTGTACACAGCGAATGTAACAAACAAGCACATATAAAATAGAACGTTATACAAAATTTATAACTGATATGTTTCTATAAAAAACTATGATTATGATTAGCTCTAAATGCAATCTTTATGTTGAAGGCTTGTTTTAACAGTAAACGTTAGACAGCTCTACAATTAAAACACTCAAATATATCTTTTGTATCATACAAAAACCGGCAAGAACTGCCATAATAAACATTGTAGTTTACATGCAAGCCTAACAGCACATTCATTGATTAATGAGGAACACATCAAATTATCAAGACACAACAGATATTCAGTATAATTTGTATATCATTTCTTCAGAAGTACTCAGCTTTATCTATAATTAGGAGAGTTACAAATACTAGAGGAATTGACGATAAACAAATACCAACAACTACAACTTTAATATTGAAATACATTCACAAATATTTAGGGATAAAATTTTCAAGTGATGATTTAACAAGTGAAGGAAGATAAACTAATTATAGTTCTGAACATCATCAACCCTGCTGTAAATTCATCAAGGCTTTCGAGTTATTTTAATTGAAGAGTTTTCTAAAAATCTAAAATTTACCAATCTCACAATAGTTTGATAGATTACAGTAGGGACATACAAAAGCAGACATAATTGTACTTCACACTTCAAAAAAAGATTGTCAGCATTAATAACTACATATCGAGGGTCTCACGGCAACTTCCCACATCGTCATTTCGGCAACTTTTCAGCAGAGCCAAAAAACCATATGCCAATGACTATGTTTACTGAGTAATTCAGTAAAATAAATCGTGAGATTTAGCGTTACCTAAGTTATACTTAGTTAGGTCGATCCGCCGGGAGAAGACGCTTCAAATGGTATGCATAACTCATTTTGGCCAAAAATGACGATGAGGGAAGTTGCCGTGAGACTCTCGATATATTCATGGAAGCTCCATCAGATGTACACTAAATGAAGAAACTTGAAAAAGATGAACGATTTACACGCAGTGACATTGGAGTGAGTAGTGAGTACACAAATCTCACTGTTCCTCGCGCAACAGCAGAATATAGTATTCTGCTTAACAAAGTTTAAGCTACCTACTCATCGATTTCTACTGTCAGGTTAGTTAGTAACTCAACCTAACGTTTCCCACCGGAGCTGCGGGCCTGACTGAGCATTTTCATATTGTCCCACGAGTGACACTGGTCAGAAACTCTCGAGAATTCATATAAGCAGGTAGGTGGGAGGAAATTGAAACGTTTACTAGAAGCATTGGAAGGATTGCTGCTACACCTTCTAATCCCCTGGAAGATGTTTGTATCAATCTAAGCTCGTTACTTTATGATGTTGATCAAATTTGAAATTCCAGAGGGGATAATGGATTCAAAGTTGTCTACGTCTGGATTGATCAACACAATCATACAATAAGAGGAATGAGGTATTACAATCATCCGCAATTTTCATCAGAACCCACTGAACCAATGCTTGTGAAGACCTCGCTACTTACCACCACTATAAACCACTATAGAGACACAGAGAGTTGACAACCTGAAACTCCGTCCATCAACCGCCCTACAGACAGTCGACATTCACTCCAACATGCAAGTTGACAACACAGGTTGTCAACCAAGTTGGTCGTCTATTAACATAACCCGTGGCTGCCAACATCTAACTCAACGAAGAAACGCACAAGCTGGGTGGATCGCGGCACAACGCTTGGCAGAAGACCTTTTGGCCACATGGAAAACTATGGTTTAAATTATTTTGAAGTGGCTGTTTCAATAATTATTTTTCTTTACAGTCAGCGCTGCAGTTTAGCGATCTTTCAATAAACTTGTTTGTCTTCCTTCGATAACTCCATTTGTTCTTCATTACATTCATTGGCCAATATTATTGTTTTGGATTGAGCCTGGACATCAATAATTATTAGCAAAGTGAAGGGGAATAAGGAGATACATTTTCTTTCTGATATCTTATCAATAAATAGTTAATATCGTGTTCTTTTTATACTACCACGTTTTTCCCTAGCTTCCCGGTTTCTTGTCATTCATATTAATTTAATATTTCGGAACTACTAAAGTGGCGACGAGAACTGACAACGTAATGTCAGAATATCCTTTGCCGCCACCGACGCTTTACACGTCTGATAGAACATCGTGGACACTTTTCCTGAAAAGTATGAAGAACATCTTCATCACGTGCGGTACCAAACTTGAGCCAATAAAAAATCGGACCTCTTGGCATCGTTGGGCGATGGAACTTTTTCATTATAGTATAGTTTATGCCTGCCCGATGAACCAGAGACCGACGCTTTTACGTTCGACTCGTTGGCTGACATGTAACAAAACATTTTGAGCCGGTTAGCAGGAGTTTTGCGAGCCGAAAAGAATTGTATTCTCTGCGCCAAAATAACGATGAAAGTGTGACGGATTTTTCAGCGCGAGTGCGTGAAGTAGCGTCTAGGTGCTGATTTGGTAGGGAATTGGCGGTGGTGACGCGGGACATTTTCGTGGCTGGAATTTCAAACTCCAGAATACAAGAGAGATTAATGGGAGAAGACCCCACGTCATCGATTTTCACCTTGACAGAAGCTCTGCGACTGGCATCAGCCAAGGAAGCTGCAATAAGCCACCGTGCGTCGGCTGAGCAGGTTCAAATAAAATCGGAGCCGGATATCCACTATGTTCGTGGCAAGAAGGGAAAACAACCGAAATACGGTAGTAAAAAAGTCAACTCTAAGAAAGATAAATGTATTCATTGTGGGTGGACAAACCATAACTCGGGGGAATGTCGATTGTGTGTCACACCCAGGGTTGCCAACCGTACCGTTTTTTACGGGACAGTCCCTTATTTTGTCCATTTGTTCCCCTTTCCGGGACGCTATTTGTCCCGTATTTCAGGGTAGGATAAGTAAGTACCTGCCTAATTACTGCAGAATAGGTGTTAGCTACCTACGTGAGACTCCAGATGTGAGGATTTTCATCAACCACGCCAGCTGCCAACCTACCTACCATCAAAGCAACCAACAACAACAACTGTTATCTTCTTAGCTTCTCCTTGTTTCCTTTTCCTAGGGGATATCTTCTTGAAGTGTTCATTACTCACCTAGCAACCAGTACCAGGTGTGTGTATATGTATACTGTCCCGTATTCTTCTGCCAGCGAGTTGGCAACCCTGGTCACACCTGTCAAACCCAGGGCCACCTGGCATCAATATGCCCAAAGAAAAAAAATATAAGAAAAACGCAATGGACCACAAATTTCTGAAATCATACGAAGAGTCCATACTCTTGAATCAGAACTAGTTGTTCACAAGCTTTTTCATTGCTTTTTACTTCACTGGTCTGAAGAATATACGAAATAGAAACATTATCTGTACATTGACTCTTTTAGAAGTATTGTTATATGATGTTATATGATCCCCAAGTCATCCTGGATATGTTTGGATCTCTAATCAATGTGTCATGCTACGGAAAGATAGAGAAAGATTTTCAAATTATGCATCACCAAATAAAAAAAATGCAACTAGTACTGCTCAAAATTCTTATCATTATTCAATAATTTTAAGAGCAATGCATGTAGTTGATGACATTTCAAAGAACGTGCGAATGGTACGTTTTCAACTCAGAACCCCCCCCCCCCCCCCCCCCCCCGAGTGTGACCATGAAGTGGGTGAAAATTGTGGATGACGTCAACAGAGTACTGAGGGCATTCAAGTCATGGGTTGTTTCATGTCAATAACACTTTTGCACCCAATTCTCCAGGCACCTTTTTGGAAAGCTCAAACTGAAATTCTATAGTTCAACAAATAAAATGAACCTATTCGTATCGCTTATTCAAAGATGAAATTGTGGTAGTACCTTAACAATGTTAATAGGTTCAGATTACAATCTCTGTAGTAACTATTGAAACATTTAGGAGTATTTGAAAAGAGTTCAAAATGAGAAATTAATAGTTTAGTAGAACATGCACATACTACGTACAAACATTGACCACACTTACAGACAATGGTTATGATACCAAGTGGAAACGAGTAGAATATAAAAATTGAAAAACTAGTTATCCTTAACACATAATTAGCAAAATGCATAGAGGCTTTCCTCTTTCCCCAACTTTCCATATCTCATTCAACAGTTGACCAGCTGTACCACTTTTCATACTTACGCATCATGTTGGTAAAGTTGCTATGAAAATCATCAAAGTTCAATGATTAATGGAATAATTTGTTTGTTCACATATTATGCTCGACATTGAAATAAAATAGTTAGAATACATTGCAATGGACTTGGAGGAAGCATTACTCACAGCAGAAATAATAAAGAAGTCAATTATTATTAACATGTGAAAATTATTCACTTTCGAGATCTAGATTAAATAGGAAAAGTATTTATGTTTATGAGCATTAATACATAGTTGGGGGTAATAGGCCTTTCTATTTTTATACTTAAGTCTTAGTTTCAATGCCCACATCATGACGTTAATGCAACACGAAAATACATATAGGCACATTGATCATTCAACAAGAGAATCAATACTCAAAAACTATATAGAGATAACAGCGACCATGAATAAATAACAAGTCAAGGGGTTTTCAATACAAATATACATGAGAAACTGCCCAATCCCCTATAGGCAGTTTCCAAGTCACACCCATATATGCTCTAAGAATAAATTACAGTAACACTAAAATGTTTCCACATAAAACAAAACAGTTAGACCGTTTTTCAATAACTCGTCAGTGTCATTAAATGAACATTTTCAAGGGGTTCAATTGAGGAGGGACACACAAACATGGTGCCAGATCGCTAGTGTGTGAAAAGTCTAATTATAAGAAGGCGTTAAAGCGTTCTTATAATTAAATCATTAGGTAGGTAGTCTTTTGTGGAACGGCCTCACTAGGCAATCGGCTGGGGCATCAAATTGAGACTTCTGTTGGCGTCAGTAGTCCAGAAGTTGGCTTAACGAAAATACTGCTCAATATCAGCAGACAGTTAACCTTCACCCTCTGGTAACTGAACTTGACATGGCAAAACCGAGGAGTTTTGGTGCTTTTTTTCTCAACTCCAAACGTGGGTCAAGTGTCACTTCATGAGCAGAAGAATGACATTAATAGTAAATGATAATAAATTATACTTTGATGCATGGATGATAATATTATAATTATGGACTAAATGGGTAGAACTTGGACTGATGATTCCCAAATGCATGGCAAAAACTATTAACTGGACCGTGAATTTGCCATGCTATCAATTATTTGTAGAGGTTGATGAAATTCCATCTCATGAGCACCAAAAATGAATGTAGCGGATAATGGTAGGTTTTATCTTCATAAATGAAAACCTAGTGCCCCAGATGGACGGATTTATCTCCAGAAATCTCTAATTGTAGTTATTTAGCTCAAATTCTCTTTTAACCAAGCTAGAATACAAAACTACCTCGTTGTTAATGGTACGTCACCCTACATAATCCTACACCACTCAATTGTTATCATAGTTTGAAAATCTATCGTTTTCTCTAATGTAAAGATGATCCTTAAAGTAGGGTGCAAAACGAAACCCTATATTCAACGTTCTGTACAATTTTAGTCCTATGGACTTATAGCCAAATAGGGCAAATACTGAAATAGATGCAAACACTGCGAGGAAGACCTCCTACAAACAACTTGAGCGAATATTGGGGGAAAATTTCATTAGGTGTGAAAATTTTGGCCCAAAAGTAGCAGAGTTATGATATGTTCAAAGGACGAGCCTTGAGACACCGTTTTGCTGCCATTAGGTGGTGTTTGGTAGCTCCAGACTGATCTTGATTATTGGTGGGGGGATATATCTTTGCTTCCAATATTTGAAGCTGTCAACTTTTGGCGTTAATTAATTAATTTATAATAATTAAATTGTGGCAACGCTGAACTCAAAATCACGTCTTCAGAGATACTGAGAAAATACTCAATACTAGATGGCCTTTGCAAAGACGATTCTGAAGAAACGTTGAAAGAGGTAATGAACAAAGAATCTTCATCCTCCCCTCAAAGCGATCAAGACGCCCAAGGGTGGCTACCAAAAGAAGAAGAGGCATATGCAACAAATGGACATTTTTGCTGGAACAATATATACCAACAGAAAACAACATGTGATCCTGCACTGTTTGCAGGCTCAGCTTGTTTGCAAAAAATAATTAGACAGGAAGTAAACCAAGAGGACAGTTGTCATTGAAGCCTGTTACACAAGTTCTATATATCGACACCCTTGGTTCGCTCCCAACTTCACATGGTTATCAACATATCGTGATAACCATGTGAAGTTGGAAGCGAACCAGGGGGTCGATGTTCCTGATAGCTGATGATGGGAGGTCAGGTTTCTGATGTCCCATACCTACTAGAACAACATCAGGCACCATAATCAACGCGCAAAAAAATCACGTCTTCAAATATTTCGGGTTTAGGGACTAAGTAGCCAGTGAATAGTACAGTTTCAGGTTTGCTTTCAGATAAGAGCAAATCCATCACCGAGAAGCTCTTCGATAAAATACTACCATATTTTCCTTCCTTATTTGAATATCCAATTTAACCCATCACCCCACATTATCCATATCATCATCCATAACAGATTCAGTTTTTACCATTTATAAAAGGGCTAAAACGGCTCAAGTTGGTCATACATGACAGGCACATTTGACGGTCATATCATGTAGTTGGGTAGTGTTTTCCTAGGAAGAGGTGCTGCCCTAGGACAATTTAGCCTAAATTTAGACCACAGCTCTCCCTCTTTTCTTCCAAAGTTGAATCTCCCTGTTCAGAAGTGAACCAATTTACACTATGAAAGAGAGGGGGATGCAACTAAACAGAGGGATTCTGTTTAGATTACTGGATGAGGTCGTCGTTTGTGTCCCCAACTGCTCCTTTATTTATTTAGACCAACTTATTTTGAGACCACTCCACCAAACGAATTTCGATAAATATTTTATGCTTCTGAAATTCGTTTCCCTCTTGGATTTCACCAGAAGCTTCATATAGCTTCATGCCAGAGCTGAACGAGGGGGTAGGCGTAAGGCAAACCGACCATGAATACAGATTTGTCATCTGAAGGAGTGGAATGACAACAGGCTGCCTACATAACCCCAGTTCTAGTCCTTCCATCTTTGCCTGGCTAAGTTCAAGTAACTCTAGGTGTATACTCGGAGTTTCAAATTAATTATAACAGAACAATTCGACATTTGTATCAACTTACACAATAAACTATCTCTCTCTCAAATACTCTCAAGGTAGTTAATTTAACTATTTTGAGTCAGGCTTGTAGCCACAAGTAAGTAACCTAATTCTCTCAAACACATGGAAGCGCTTGAAACTTCATTATGACGTATGTTTTGATTTGAGGTTCATTCACTCATAAATCTGAATACAATCAAGATCTTTTTAATGACTAGTATAATAATGACTTTTAAGTAAATAAATATGATTTTCAAACTAATGACAAAAATCATTTGTAATAAAATAGTAGTTCCACAACACACGGGATTTTGCGTTTCATCATAGGAACATCAAGTCTGGTTTGTTAATCACAAACTCAACTCTACTGGAGGATGGAACCTTGACAAAGTAAAGACAATGAGAATGGAATCAACTAAACTAAAGTGGTACCTGTGAAAAAATTGACTAGAGCATTAGATGCCATCTCTTGAACGTGATCAGAAGAGAAGGAAGGAAACTCTGGTGCGGCGGGGATCGCCTTTGCCCCTTCGGGCCATCCCAAACTGTCATATGCCCGGATCAGCGCTCGAACTGGAGCCGCCCTTGCTAGCATCTCCCCCAGCCCGAGAGCCATTGTCATCTCTGCCACTTCCACTTCCAGATCCATTCCATCCAACGCCTTGTAAGTCTAACGAATACTGAAACATACACGATTCATAAAAATTAGACAACTTTGGTAAATAATTTACAAAATCCCAGGTGCAAACATATACATGTACTATGATGTACATGTTCGTACCAATACCAAGATGGAGGATCTTCCCAATCGTTCTCGTTCAAGAAGACCATTGGAAGACAATAGTTCTCGTACAATATTAAAGTAAACCATTGGATGGATCAAAGTCAAACCGTCCTATACAGGATGATTCTTAATGAACGTCCCACTATTTTTATTTCGATATTTCGAGAGATAGAAAAAAACTCATCGAAGTAAAGTCCCCTTATTATTTTTACAAAGAATTCAACAATCACATTTTTGTGGCTACGCATGCCAACTTTATTTTTTCAAATGGAAACTCCCCTTTTGGTTTATTATCTTTGATAATGAACCACTGGAATCGGTCAAGAAAAAAAAAATACCCCCCTAAAAATTTGACGGTTTACGTTTCAAGATACGTAGATTCAGAAAATCGAATAAAATAAAAATCCGTCCGTCCGCGCCGTTTTGCCCAGTTATCGTTGAGCTAAAATTGCGAAATTTGGTTTCCGGGTTCGGACCAGCCCCACAATGATCCTTGAAACTATTCATAACCCTAGGTCAAGGGGAAGGGGCTCAAAACGAACTTTGAAATTTCGAAAATGTCATATCTCGACAAATTCAACTGAACAGTTTAGTTTTTATATCACTTTTGAATGACCCGAAAAATTACAAATTTTGAAGACCAATTGGATTTTTGTATGACCAGCCGTTCGTTCACGGTGAGCGCGCAAAGGTTTAGGAGAAACACTAAACTTCGCGTCTACAACGGCCGTTAGGTGGGTCAACATCAAATACGACCCCCCCCAGCCACCCAACATAAAACTACCTTTTTTTCATCTTCCCGGTGAGGTAGAGACTGGAAATTTTAACCGTAGGTCGAGGATTGACCACATTGCAATATTCACCCGGTTTCTTGTCTGCAAAATTGTTTAAATAATACTCGTACCTATTTGTAATAATACAAATTAAATTCTGATGATGAGCTATTGACTTGTTTTTATTCGATTTTCTGAATCTACGTATCTTGAAACGTAAACCAACAAATTTTGAGGGGGGGTTAAAAATTTTTTTTTTCTTTGGGCGATTCCAATGGTTCATTGTCGAAGATAATAAACCAAAAACATACCGTTCTATATGAACTTTTCGAGATATGAGATTTTCAAATTTTCAAAATTCGTTTTGAACCCCTTCCCCTTGACCTAGGGTTATGAAAAGTTTCGAGGATCATTGTGGGGTTGGTCCAAACCCAGAAACCAAATTTCGTAATTTTAGCTCAACGCTAACTGGGCAAAGTGGCGCGGACGGCGTACGGCGGATTTTTTTTAAATCGATTTTCTGAATCTACGTATCTTGAAACGTAAACCAACAAATTTTGAGGGGGGGTTAAAAAATTCTTTTCTTTGGGCGATTCCAATGGTTCATTATTGAAGATAATAAACCAAAATGAATTACGAGGTACGCGGTGTGGGTGTGGGAGGGGGCGCAGAGACATAAAAGGTCTCGTCGTATGACGCACTAGTTGGCCTCCTGCCAGCCGTATTACGTCATACGTTCGTGCGTCATAGGCTCTGACGTACTTGTTGGCCTCCTGCCAGCCGTCTTACGTCATACGCTCGTGCGTCATAGGCTCTGACGCACTACTTGGTCTCCTGCCAGCCGTCTTACGTCATACGCTCGTGCGTCATAGGCTCTGACGTACTTGTTGGCCACCTGCCAGCCGTCTTACGTCATACGCTCGTGCGTCATAGGCTCTGACGCACTAGTTAGCCTCCTGCCAGCCGTCTTACGTCATACGCTCGTGCGTCATAGGCTCTGACGCACTAGTTGGCCTCCTGCCAGCCGTCTTACGTCATACGCTCGTGCGTCATAGGCTCTGACGCACTAGTTGGCCTCCTGCCAGCCGTCTTACGTCATACGCCCTTGCGTCATAGGCTCTGACGTACTTGTTGCCCTCCTGCCAGCCGTCTTACGTCATACGCTCGTGCGTCATAGGCTCTGACGTACTTGTTGGCCTCCTGCCAGCCGTCTTACGTCATTAGCTCGTGCGTCATAGGCTCTGACGCACTAGTTGGCCTCCTGCCAGCCGTCTTACGTCATACGCTCGTGCGTCATAGGCTCTGACGTACTTGGTGGCCTCATGCCAGCCGTATTACGTCATACGCTCGTGCGTCATAGGCTCTGACGTACTTGTTGGCCTCCTGCCAGCCGTCTTACGTTACACGCTCGTGCGTCATAGGCTCTGACGTACTTGTTGGCCTCCTGCCAGCCGTCTTACGTCATACGCTCGTGCGTCATAGGCTCATTGAGAATGATATGAAAAGTTTCGAGGACCATTGTGGGGTTGGTCGAAACCCATAAAAAAACATTTCGTAATTTTAACTCAACGCTAACTGGGCAAAGTGTTGCGGACTGCGGACGGCGTACGGACGGATTTTTTTTTATTCGATTTTCTGAATCTACGTATCTTGAAACGTAAACCAACAAATTTTGAGGGGGGGTTAAAAAATTCTTTTCTTTGGGCGATTCCAATGGTTCATTATCGAAGATAGTAAACCAAAAAACTCTGCAAATTATTGACACAACGGTTTATTATCTTCCTTGTGCAGATCACCCTTCTGTCTATACCAGACTGTATTGCAAATCGGCACCATACCATATTCTCACCGTACTCATACCATACCATACGAATTTCTTTCCTATCATACCATACTGTACTATACCAAATCATATATACAATAATATACCATACCATACTCATACCATGTCATACAAACCGAGTGAATATTGAAATGTCATCCATTTCTGACCTATATTTAAAATTTCAAGTATCTAGCTCATCATCAAAATTTAATTTGTTTAAACAAATAGGTATTATTTAAACAATTTTACAGACAAGAAACCGAGTGAATATTGCATTGTGATCCAGTTCTGACCTATTTTTAAAATTTCAAGTCAATAGCTCATCATCAAAATTTAATTTGTATTATTACAAAAAGGTATTATTTAAACAATTTTACAGATGAGAAACCGAGTGAATATTGCAATGTGGTCTATCCCCGACTCACGGTTAAAATTTCTAGACTGTAGTTTACCGGGAAGATGAAAAAAGGTAGTTTTATTCTTGGCGTCTGGAGGTTGGGTCACATAACGGCCGTTTTCGACGCGAAAGTTTAGTGTTTTTCCTAAAACTTTGCGCGGTCACTGTGAACGAACGGCTGGTCGCACAAAAATCCAATTGGTCTTAAAAGATTCGTAATTTTTCAGGTCATTCAAAAGTGAACTAAAACTTACACCGTTTCATGAGAATTTTTAGAGATATGACATTGTCGAAATTTCAAAGTTCGTTTTGAACCCCTTCCCCTTGACCTAGGGTTATTAAAAGTTTCGAGGATCATTGTGGGGCTGGTCCAAACCCAGAAACCAAATTTCGTAATTTTAGCTCAACGCTAACTGGGCAAAGTGGCACGGACGGCGGACGGCGTACGGGGGACGGCGTACGGCGTACGGCGTACGGTGTACGGCGTACGGCGTACGGCGGACGGACGGATTTTTTTTTATTCGATTTTCTGAATCTACGTGTCTTGAAACGTAAACCAACAAATTTTGAGGGGGGGTTAAAATTTTTTTTTCTTTGGGCGATTCCAATGGTTCATTATCGAAGATAATAAACCAAAAATCCGTCCGTCCGCCGTACGCCGTCCGCCGTCCGCGCCACTTTGCCCAGTTAGCGTTGAGTTAAAATTACGAAATTTTTTTTATGGGTTTCGACCAACCCCACAATGGTCCTCGAAACTTTTCATAACCCTAGGTCAAGGGAAAGGGGTTCAAAACGAACTTTGAAAATTTGAAAATCTCATATCTCGAAAAATTCATATAGAACGGTATGTTTTTTATTTCATATTTAGATAGAGTTTGTTCCGTAGAATTTTTTAAGACCATCCGCAGCTTTGTACGACCAGCCGTTCGTTCACAATGACGGCTCAAAGATTGTGCCTCACAACACAATCGTGAATCAAACTGTTGAAATACAGGTCCATTTTCATACTAACAAGCTCTTTGGAACATCATATGGCTTAAGTGATGTCGAGTTTGTTGTTCTGAGGTGCGTTTCGTGCTACGGAAATGAAGGTAATTTCGAATGTTTGTTGGTAGGTACTTCTTTTATAGAAAAATCATTACCAACGTAGTATTAAAAACCCCAGAATTATATCGTATTAATTAATCATAATTAATAATAATTATTATTAATAGTAGATACGCATAATTCATGTCTTGACCGACAACATTTGCAGTATGAGATCAAAACTTTTTCCCTTTTCACTGCACTGTATTACAAACTATTCATCTTCATATACACTGTAGGTACTTTGGTTTATGTTAAAGCTGGTTTTCTTTCTTTTAGGGCAATCATCACCTAGCATTACTTATGAATATGAGGGACAGGATAAAGTTTCTATCACAAAACATTTACAAGAAATTCTGAGAAGGCCAGAGGCATTTAGGTTGGGGTTAAGTGTTTCCAATTTAAACCAAAACACAATCAATGAACACACGTAAATGAAGTCATATGGAAACAGAACATTGCAATGTTACAGAGGAAAAAGCGATGAGGAAAAAGACATTTAGTGTGAAATTCTCAGGACAGTATTATGTTCTCACACTAAAAAGCGAATTAACAACCACAACAACAAGAAAGTTTATTTTTTATTGTAAAGGATCAAGTGGAAGAAGTGATCAAATACACCCCAAAATCTACTTGAATATGTAGTTTCCATCAAATCTGAGACAAAAACCACACGTAGTGATTTATTATATCACACTGGGACACGCAAACACAAATGATAATTACCAAGGTTTTATCTGGGCATTGTTTGGGACCAGTATTGCGCAGGGCGAGCCGCCATGATTTCAAAAAGACCTCCACTTGGAGTGACGGGACGTTGGAGATTTATGACCACGCCAAACTGCCACAATTCAACATGAGTAAAAGTGAGAGATCAACAATGTGTAAATTATTGTTACCTAGACGAACTGTGTGGGGTGTAGGAAATCCTCTTCAGCAAAGTGGATTTTCTTGGTGGATTTTCTTGGAATCAACCATCTTAATGTTAGATATTAATGGCGATAATGATTGTTTGTATGCCCTGGAAACTGGCTGAGAGCCTGGAAAAACTGAGTTGAAATTCAGTAATTGCCATGTAATTATTAACACCTCCTTTTACCGAAGGTATTCATACTGGTAAATGTTCTCACTCAACAATCTGAAAGCCGGAAGCCACCAGTCGGCCGTCAATGAATGAATGAATGAATGAATGTTTTTATTTATCCACCAGGGGAATGGTAGGGCCTAAAGGCACTCTCTTCCACATTCCCTGGAAATAACAATTACAAAAACTCAAAAATGATCATCAAAAATTAAAAATGATCATCTTCGCAAGCGGTATGTGGGGATTCTCCATCTCAAATAGTCTGTGGATGTGGGGATTCTGGGCCACACTCAGCCCTCCACAAACCTTCTTTTTTTCTCGTCAAAATGCCTTCAGATCACTAGCCCAGCTCACAACTGAGATATTGAGAGTTGTAAAATGGAGTACACTAGCCCAGCTTACAACCTCCCTTTTAAAATCGAGCGCCATCATTTCATCAGTTTTATCCCAAATTTTTACTGAAAACCAGTAAAATGGAGACATTATTCATAAAACCAGTTGTTTCTTCAAAATTTGCTCGTATAGCCATGTTGCATGGCACTGGATCTTTTAGAGACCGTGTGTGGCTAGAGTCCAACGAAAAGAACTTGGCAGAAACTAAAAAGCTATCTCAGTCGGTCGCCATGAATAGGTGGGCGTGTGACTGGGTTTGATGAAGATGAGGTTCTTGCTGAACGTGTAGGTGTACTTTGGAAGCAAGATAGATAAAGTTGATGAAGCTAGCACACCAAGAACGTAGAAGTAATTATCATCTGAATAAACCTTCCTCCAAGGTTTATTATACCTAATACTCAACTATTGTAACTTCCAAGGGCCAGGGATAATACCTTAATAATACAAACAATGCTTGAAGTACTGTGTTGTATCAAGCACCAAATGACCTTCCCCATTTCCTCCTTTTGTAGAAACTAAATAGAAATGTTATTTTATTTGAATAATCCAAACAATATTTACCTTTGTCGCGCAAACAAAACACGTTGTGACCACTTTGGATATAACACTCATCAAATTCTTAGTCTCATGGATCACACTGTCAACTTTGGTGAAGGTAGCAGCTTTCCCCACTGTTGGATTTTTTACGGTGAACTGGAGTTGCTGAACGTGAGTAGGCACCTTGTCAAGTTGTTCCAACAACTCTTTCTTGTGAGCACCAGCAGGGACCTGAAATCGAACCATTTTAGAGAAATTTAATTCGTAAATCCGATAAGTGCTGAACAGGGAGCATTTCCATAATTTAGGGGACAGTCCAACAAGTTGGTAGCAATGGTCAGATGAGTGAGGTACGAGACATTTTATGTTCAAATAGGGTGTGCAACAAGTGAGGATTCATATAACCCAACAAATTGAAGTGGACCACTCAAGAAAATTAAGATATTTTATGATTTAGTTGACTTGATTGATTTGGCGTTTTCCTCCATTTTAAATAAACTATTTTGAAAGCCCTTTCATGGTGTTGAAGAGATAAAAACAAAAACAAAGCTGAGCTGCTTATTGGACTTTGTCCTATAAGGTCATGTTTGTTTGTTCCCACTTGTGTTTTGTAAACATTATTAAATAATGTTTACAAAACACAAGTGGGAACAAAAGAAATTTTCTCTTTTATCATCAGTATTACTCCAACCAGTTCACTAGACAGTGCTTTATAATGCCTTCACTCGGGAGGGCTTTAGCACTTCTAGAGTTAGGTCATTCTCAAAGTGATGTTGGTCGTAGGCTTCAGTGCTCTCACACAGTTATTAGTCTCGATACCAGGCAGCAGGTACTGCTCAGTACACATGAAATACCAATACCATTACCAAAGGATAAGTAAGGTATTATAATATAATTGCATATTATGCACAAAGATACAAAAAATAACCAGAAGTATGGTTAAAAAAGAGAGTTACCTAATTTTTGATGAGTGGTCCACTTCAATTTGTGAGCAGTTTACTTGACAACGTGATGCAGTTTGGGTTTTCAGAATAGAATTATATCGTTTAAATTTTATTCACAGATAAGTAAAAAAAAAAAATAAAATTAATATATCTTAGGATTGGTGGTAGAAGTATCAAATATACTTTTTCTTGTTGAGAAAATGAAGTTTTGGTTTCTCCTAGTACTTTACAACAATATCTAGTGCTATTACAAAATTAAAAAAAAAAAAAAAAAAAAAAAAAAAAAAACAGAAAACAATAAATTATGAAAAAATAACAAAATAAATTATTATCAAACATTTGAATACCTCTACACGTCGGAGTACCACTAAATGTCAACTGTCCTTTGATCATCATAACTCCTACATAATGCCGTCGTGAAAATACTGGAGCTTACAAGTAATGTCAGTCAAACGACAGACATTACTTGTAAGCTCAACTGTTGATAAGTTTTGATCCAGAAATGATCATAGGTATACTACAGGGATTTATTCAAGTGAGAATGGTCAAGTGAAAGTTGAATTTAGTGGGTGATTGACTAATAATTTGGAACCGTTAGTGATGATAAATCAATATAATTTGATGGGCAAAAGGGTGGGAGTGAATCAAGGTAAACTATTATGTCTGTACCTGGTACGAGAATTGTCTGACAATCTTATACAGGCGATTCGCTTCTTCAGCAAAATATTCTGCTTGCGTGAAGAGATCCTGGGTCGTCTTGAGTGTACCACTTCCTTTAGTGAATTGATACATACTAAACGCCATTCTCGACATATTCCTTGCGCGTTTCACAATGTCGTTATTTTCGTCAACAGCGCCATTTGGACCATCTTGCCATCTCTCCGTTTCGGCTTCCATCTCAGTTGTGGCAAGCTTCATTTCAAGACCAGTCTTGGCTATTTTTTCTTGCTCCTGAATGAGGGTGTAAGTTAAATACATTATTAATATGCAGTCAATGTCCATCAAGGGCGTACCCAGGATCAAATGCTAAATTTTTAGGACTAAGGACTTGCCAAATATGACAGTTCCAGTCACGTATCATGTCCTAATTTGGAAGTTACACACTTAAACTGCCTAATATACCCTACTAGTATTTGTAATATTCATCACATTTTTGCATGTGTAAGCGAGACTATGTCTAGTGATCTATACTCTCACTTATCCAAGTGAAACTACTGATATAATCATAGGTATATGTATTATGTAATAAGTTAGTAAATTGAATATATCGTCGTTGAGTATATCGCACATCTAACATTTTTCCGCAAATGAGGTTAGGACGGTTTCTTATTTGAAATTTCGCGCCTGAGTTATTGAGGGACGTAGTTTCTTGATTTATCAGCTTGGAACACCGCGGTTTCCAATTCAGTTAGAATAGCACAACTAAAATCATCTGACATCATAACACATCTACAACCTTTAACATGGTGGATAACTGGGGCAGTGAGGTAAGTTCTGATTGATTATGTTAATTATGGTAATTATTGAGCATTATTTCCTGAAAATTTCTTTTGTAATCGTTCCTCCATTACCTAAACTTCAATAAAAACAAATAGGATGTACCGAGCTCTTTGGCTTGACAAATAATTTGTTGGCGTTGAAAGTTTGAGTTTTACATGTGCTATGATGCTAGGTTCTGAAAATGTTTGATGTGTCATGATGTTTCATGCTTTTCTAGCTCTTCAATTTCTATTTGACGCACGAACAAATTTTTGCTTCGAATTTTAAGGTTTTTATTCCTAATATTAAACCACACTTTGGTGGTATTTTGCAGGATTCTGACTTCTCCGATCCATATAATAATGGAGTCCATGCAGACCCTGATAAGAATCCTGAAAGTTCCAGTCATGTCACGAAGATCCAGGATTCCAATTATAGACAAGGTTGTGCCGCACTAAAAATGTGATTTAATAACAAATTAAAACTAAAAATGTGATATACAGGTGACTTATGGTGGGTAACCACGAAATTTCATTAAGCCCTTGTGATGATAAAGTTGTTGTAAACACCTCCTTGGTTACTTCTCCATAATAATATTCTTTCTCATATTACGCATTAAAAACTGCAAAGATTCTACACATTGTTATTCCTGTATCCTTGATTTTCCTTAGAGAAAGATAAATTGTAGTAATCTTCAGTAACTGCAGCATAGCACACCTACAGAGTATTGCCATTTCATCATGACACAAGAATCATGTAGTACATCATAGCACTAGTGAGGGGGAAACATTCAACAGCACAGCACATAGATGTAGATCTACGAGATTTTTTGACTTATGACATCTTCTATGCGATTGAGTGGGGAAAAAAAACGATAGGTTTTAATGCTCTCCAGAAAAGTAGGCCAACGTTAGATGTGCGATGATGTGCGTTTTATACTAGAAAAATCCTGTACAAAAAATTGAAATCCCGCGTATCCTTCAGAATACTTGAAAACGGATTTGTATAAAAACCTTCCTCAAAAAGATGTACCTATATACTATCATTTCTGATGCATTGCATTTGCATAACTATGCATAGCAATAGCGTTTGATCCAGGGTGCGCGAACTGGATTAGAATAGAGGAAATTTTCAAAAAGTCGTATAATATTATTCAACATTTTGGATCCACTGAAATAGCTAATATCTTCCAAATTTCGCAAAAAGAATCTTCACTACAATTTTAGTAGCAAGGTCCCAGCCTCCTTTAGCCCAATAGTGGTATGAATTGATAAAGGTCAACATTACATAGTTGGCAAAACATTACGTTAAGCAAATAGTCTAATTACCTCAACGTCGAGCCTCACTGATTTCAGAGGTTTGCTGGTCGTTCCATGTTTCTGTAAGTAGAACTGTGTGTTATCATACATATCATACATTGAGAAAATATACCAGATGTTTTTGTTGAATACAACATTTCAAACAATTGCCGGCGTGTGCTCGTACAATGAATGTTAAGCAAATTACAGTCAACGTATTGATTGTCATGTATTGAGAGGGACCTGGGCAATTGAAAAACCTCTACACCTGATGAAACACTTCTGCTCCCGATATTTTTGTGACCCCCAACAGTTGACTACAAAATCCATCCCTAATTAGTAACACTTTGAGGTGTTCTATTGCCCTGGGAGATGTGAGTACCTCTTTGTGACACACACATTCTTAACCTTTTCATTCATCTCGTTAAATTTTCCTCTTTAATTGAATCAGTGTTCCTCAGAATCAAAATTGATGAAAACTGGTTATTTTACAAACCTCAATAATTACGAAAATGCATATCTGTCCCCTAATATTTCTATAAACCGAGTACGACTGTATCAACAATATAGCAAAAATTAACAAAATAAAATAAAATACCAAGTTTTTTAAAACTGATAACATAAGGTACATACCCCAGGCCTTGGAAGGGACATGTACGTTTGTTTCTCTAGTTGTTGTCCAGCTTCAATAATATCTTTGCATATGGATAAGACATCGTTCATAAGCATTTGCCACATGTCGCAAAAAACTGGAAAAAATTGAAGAATTTTCAAAATACAGGTATTAAAATAACAGTATCGGATCAGGTTTTGCTCCACAATGAGGATGAGTTGAAACCAAATATAGTGGAAATGATATCTGATCCTACTTTGGGTACATCAAAATTCACTAAACAAAATTAAATGTACTTCGGCCAGAGGTGGCTGTTATTGACTGATACTGATGAATTAAACAACGATGAATGCATCTCCCGGTTCCTCCGTCGGCAATCAAGGTGAGATCGCGCATGTTTCTATCAAAATTCCGCCCTTATGGCGGAGCAATGTGAAAATTTGGCGGATGCAAGTGGAAGCTCAATTAGCCAACTCGCTTATTACTCAAGAGCTAAAAAAATACAATTACGTCTTAGCTTCCCTTGAAGGCGATGTAGCAGAGCTTATTTCCGATTTTTTACTCAAACCCCTGACTGCGACTCCTTACACCGACCTAATTACCAGACTACAGGTTGAATTTGAAATCTCGGAAGGGCGAAAAGTTAGCAAATTATTGACCGAACTCGACTTGGGTGACCGGAAGCCCTCTCATTTGTTGAGAGAAAAATGCGTTCCTTAGCTGGATTACAGGTACAGGACGATTTTCTCAAAACCATGTTCCTCCAACGCTTGCCTGTCAATGTCCGGCCATAATTAGCTCCTTCCAGTGACACGCTCGATAATTTAGCACTAATGACTGATAAAGTTCTTATTGCCCGCTTTCTTATTGGCTGACCCAGTCGATCACTCGTCCCCGGTTTGCCCATGCCTACTGAACCCAATCCATCTACTCCTATTCATGTCCAACCCCCAGAGACTCGTCTGCTGCTCCCCTCAGATCCAGACATACAAAGTCCCGAAGTCATTACACGGTGTGGCCGGAGGGTTAAATTCCCGGCAAGGCATCGTTAGCACTGGGAGGGGAGTGATGTGGCTACGGTTTATCTACCTACATTCCATTAAATATGACGCCTTCTGTCGAGTTGATGAACTCCACGAAACACACCAATATCAACTATTTTAACAGAACATTTTGACAAACGACGAGACTACCATTTTGAGATAGTTTATCATAGTTGAATATGATAAACTCCCCTCTTCTCAACATATTCTGGAGGTTTGATCGTGTTACCTCTTTGCACACAGTCTTCAATAGAAACCTTAATAATGACCATTCGATGGACTTACCCTCTACATTTTCTTTGGCTATCTTACTAGTAGGATGTTGATTTAACGTTACGGCAGCAACTGGTACTTGTGGGCCATATATTCTGAGATTTATTTCTGTGTAACGAGCAGCTACTTGCAATGTTTCGGTTTTTGCTATGTGTCTCAGCAACTTGCACATCTGGAACAACAAATCCACATACCAATTAGAAGAAATGTGTTTCCTTTACAATGGATCTTTAGGAACATGCCATTGGAAACAATTTTTTTTAAATCCAAAACAACACCTAAATATTCGAATTTCAAAGAAACATCCCCGAACTACACCAAACTTATTGAGATTTTGAACCATAGAAGCCCACCCAAACTTGAGCACTTCTGTGTCCATCAAACGTTCCTAATTTGAATAACTGTTTAGTGCATACATAATATCCATATTATGGACCATAGTATGGAAAAATGTCTATAATGATTATATAAATGAATATTTGAACAAATAGTTCAGAATGATATTATTGGATTTTTATCTTGTTTTCAAACAACGATGCACTACACATTTTGAAGTATCATATTGACTGTGCAACCGCATCACTGCTCCACACGATTCGGGCACTTTTCAAGTTACCAACATAATCGTGTAGAAAATTTCATGTTTTAAATTATGAAGTTTGACAAGAGAAAATCAGATTGAAGCACTTGGAAACCGATGAAACGGTTTTGCGCTTGATCCAACGGTGTCTTTAAATTATAACGTTTTGACAGTGAGAAAATTATATTGAAGCACTTGCAATTTAGGTTGCGCAGGTACCAATTAAAACAGTTTTTTGTGTCTCCTGAAAACTCGGGAAAATGAACTTAGCAGTGTTGCGGTTGCACAGTCGATATTCTGTTTGGAAATTCGCCAATGGAATGACCAGAGATCCTCTCAGGCTTGATTGCTCACACCGAATTTGGAACAGACACAGACCCTACGACAAACATCCCCAGTCACCTGAGAAAGATGACTACAATGAACAACAGTTACTAGAAAAAACAAGGGTATTTGAAAAAAATCGTCTATTTCCACTGAAATTAGAGTACACTGTTAGACCGGTTTCGGCGATTAAACCATCGTCAGTGAGAAAACAACACTCATTCATGAAGGGAATTTCCTTTCACCTGTTAAGACTTTCCCTTCTAGGGGTCTCCATAACACGGGTGTCTGGTTTCATCGATTTAATAATAAATCAAATCTATAAATAATATTGGGAAAAGTTGTACTATAATGATCTAAAGAGGGACGCACAAGAAACAAAATAAAGTAAAAACCCTAAAAGAATTTTCATTACTATACTTTTACTGGGGAACTCACCTCGATTACATGTTCCATGTGTTGAGTGAAACATTGGGAATGATGTTGAGTGCGTATTTCATCACAAGCTAGAGCGGAGTTAGTAATAAGAGAAATCAGCTGAGCACCAGTTTTAGCCACATTTTGCATTTCACTTGTCTGTTCTTGGGTGGTACAAAACAGTTGACTATGTAGTTCACGGGTGGCAGTCAGACAGTTTTGAACAGCACATTCCAATTCCTCTGTTGGGGAGTAACCTTCAGTTTGATCCTGTAATAACCAAGCATGCTAAGTATATAGCACAATATTACCTAATGATACGAAAAGATAGTTTTCTATTTCCCAAGAGTTCTACCCTACTAATAGAAATGTCTCAGTACCTGACCCCCTTTTTTGATCTGATGAACAAGAACTGAACAGGTTGGAGAACCTACCCAAATTTTACTACAGTTATAATTTGCCGTTATAATATTCATCATACTCTTCCACTTCAAAATAACCGAGTTTATCGCTGCTATCCCAGAAGAGACCCTGTTAATCACTGAAAATTCCAGATTATGAAGGAACTGTTTGTAAGTACATAGCCAATTGCGTGTTACTCTCACCATTAGCAAGAGCTGGGGTGTCCCTCCCACACTGAAAATGACATTGTGATAAGGGTAATTCTACTATGGCATCTATGGCTTTCTATTAATTACCGAATGACTGAAATATAAATTGGTTTAATAGTTGTTGGGTCAAGGCTCAGGATTGGCTTAAATTGCATAAATTTTACAAATCTAGAACATGCTCCTGCTGAATAGTTTTAGATTTTAAACCAGATATTAAATAGTCCAAGTTAACTTTATAAGTTGGAAATCAGATTCTGCAGAGACAAGCAGCAAAGGCAGAAAAGAAATCAATCTAATCATATGAACTTACAAGAGTGATTCCAATCCGTTGCAGGGTGCACAACTCCATTCTGACTTTGTCACAGAGCACCAAAATATTTTCTCTGTGGTCATGTCTCGTGTAAGCAGAATCTGTGAAATCTTGAGTTCTCTCCACAATAGTGTCAAGTGCAGCATTTAGAGTTTCTTTAGTTTGAGGAGTGACAAACGTGAGCCGCGACATTTCTACAAGTGATTCGAACTGTTTAATAGCCGAATGGACAGTTTTCCCGGAATCCCAGTCGTCAACTATTTCGCCTTCAAATATTCCGTCTTTAACTACAAAATGGATTAGATCCATTGCTCTTCGCATCTGGCAGAAAACGGTGTCACGATTTTCACGACAAGTTGAACTGTCGGGGTGTCGCAAACATGTCTGCAACAAAAATTAGACAGGGGATATATTAGAACAAAAAGTCCAAACTATCGTCTGTAACTGAACTAGGGTGAGAGGTATACCAATAAGAATAACTTTTTAGTGATTACCACGAAGATTCAGCGCCCAAATAACCCATCCAATAACCCACGTCACATATCGATAGTAACAGTGTAAAACCACGTAAGTTGAATTAAACTAAATTATTTCAACTTGAATTTGGTAAAATTTCAACTAACATTAGTTTATCGTGACTCATTATCTACTCTAAGCATGCAATCACACCCATCCAGACCTGAACAAGCTTCATGAAAGTAATTAAGGAGGTTTTTTCGTTTCCAGTAGAATTTTGGTTTTTTACACCCAAGTGTTTCACTGTTACTATCGATATCCATGATATGATAGTGACTTTAGGAGTATAAACTTCTAGGGGGAGAAGGAGGAATATGAAAGTCATAGAGCATCGTCTGGAGAATTATTTGTCTATACTAGCAACTTCCTTGGATCTATCTCATTTTGAATATAACATAGTGTTGATTATTAATAATTAGTAATTCGTTGAGCTTACTTTTGAACTGGTCAACAATAGTATAGTAGACCTTTCCAACACCTGTCTCGCAGCAGCCATTTGAGCCTGTCTCCTCTCGTCCTTCATATCATTTTGGCGGTCACCAGTCAAATGAGCCAATTCAATCATTTCACTGCCGAATTGTGAGAATGATTTGACGAATTCAGTGAAATTTGACACGCCTTCCAGACGACCGAGACTCCTCACAACCTACACAAGTCATAAGATCGCATTTTCTAGTTTAAACCAAGCATCATACGTTTTTATTCAAGAATAAATTATCAAGGAGATTAAGAACTAAATAACGTCTGTTCAAATTATCATATTTGAATTGGAATTCGATAATTACTTTGTCTTTTGCCAGTAAGAGCTGCTTAACAACAACAACATCAGCGAGTAACAAGACTCTTGTAACAGACGTGAGAAGAGATTTGGCAGCTTGTATCACAGCAGTTCGCTCTCTAAGACAGTCGTCGCTAGCTGATTCGCATAATTTTTCAATTGTACCACCTGAAATTCAGAAATAAAAAATTCAAAATACGAACTTACAAATACTACAGAATGAGTTGACAGGGAACAATTAGACTTCGGTCAAAATGGGCTACTCCTAGATATTGTTGCAATATTTGTTTGAAGTGGGTGACGAGGTGAGCTCAAATTTATTTAGCTTATACATGAGTGGAACTACTCATTAAAACTTTGGAACAAGGCAGGCATACATTTTCCTTGGATCACTTTATGCATGTATTCTGTGCAATTTAATATCAACTCTTACGTATATATAACAGGGAAATTTGTTCGGATATACGTTTGGAGTCTGTTACATGACTCTGCATGTATTTTGGATTCCGTTTCAGCGTTCATTGAGACTTTCTTCAAACTTATACAGTGCTTTTTATAGGGATTGTTCCATTCAGAATTCCCATAGTTAACAACCAAAATATATACTACAACATATACACTCCACACCTGTGTATCTTCAACGACTGTTTTATAGTGGCTTCCTAGCAGTTGAATCAAGCAGTAGAGCTGAATTTAATCAAGTCTGATTTGTGTACATACAAATAAATTGTAAAGAAGTTGAATGATAAATTACCAGTACTTAGCACAAAATTGTAACAGAGTAAATACAAATAAACGGAATCAATTGGTTAATAATTCTTGTTTATTTTTCATTATTAAATAATGAAAAACAAATTTTGCTCATAATTTGTATAAAAATTAATAATGTGCCAATTTTTGGGGGGAGGGCCTAAGTGCCCCCTCGTGACCAGGGGAGTATTCCATACCTCTCGCGGTAGGCCCTAGTCCCCCCTCCCCCTTCATATTTATCGAAATTATATGACTACTTCATTGAGCTGAGTCAAGTCTTTAATATGTTCACACATCCAATGATTCAGTTAGAAGCTCCCCACAGCACTGGAACTGGCTCCACGAAGGCTAGCACTGGAACTAGCTCCACGAAGGCTAGCCCTAGGATCACTCTCGCTAACAGAAATAGGTGACAAGGACATTACTCCCCCGCCTATCCTGAAAGGGATATTTCTGGAAACCCTGAACCTATGGTGGCTTCACGTATACACAGACGGCTCTGCACTGGACGCCAGGAGCAATGCCGGTGCAGGCGTCTACTGCGTCCACTTTGAGATTGTGAAGGCCGATTCTCAACAAACTTTGAGGGAGAGGTGTACGCGGTGGAGCTCCTGCTGGAAAGAGACGACGATTGGTGGACTCGCAAGCAGCCATCCTTGCCCTCACCCAAAATGGAACAACCTGCTGTATCAGAGTGGATTGGACTGCATCTAAGGCCGTTCAGGCTCATAACAATCTTTCATACCTTTTATCTGCTTAACCTTTGAGCGCTTCACTCTTTCTTGAGGATACAGCAGGCCCCCCTGTCCCCTCTCGCGTTAGCCACACTCATTCTGAATGTGCCTGGGATGGACCATTCGTGGAGGTGCCAATTTTACAGGGATGTGTTGGATTTGGGACAGGGGTCGACCCTATCCAGGTACACTTCCCCCTCTTCTTCTTGCTTGAGGTTTTCCCTGTGGTCGAAATCGCTCATTGTTATAATGGTCATTGTTGCTATTCACTTCTCAGTAATCATGAAGCAGACCGACTACTCCCCTTCCTATTAATCGTAAATTAATTTAGTTTATTAAAAAGCTAATTTATCACAGATCAATCACACTCGATTCCTATTCTACGTCCAGTCACTCAATAACCATTCACTCAAAACACAAAGTCATTCACACACACACAAAAGTTAACCTATTATCACAAAGGTATCCTAAACCAAAGCTCATCTATTATCACAGTAATGTTGCTCTTTCTTAATGCTAATATCACTGTGATCTATACATTTGCATGACCATACATACAAGCTAAACATATCTAACACACATACGGGGGGAAAGAGGTACTTTTATCGATATTCCATCTCATCCCCTTCCAGGGCCCAGTCTCCTACTCTTGACATCAAAAACTGCAACAAAAATGGAACAACCGTTGTGGCAATGGTAATCGAATTTCGACAAAAGATGGAGAGCAACTGCTGGACAGAAGGGCTCACTTGGTGCTGCAGTGGGTCCCCTCTCACTGCCAAGTTGAGGGCAACGAGAGGGCGGATATCCTGGCCAAACGGGGTTCCACCATGACCCAGCCGACTACTCCCCTTCCCAACAGCTCAGCTAAACGCCTTATCGATGCAAAGAAAAGACTCGTACTCCGACAGGAGCACGAGAGAACAGCTGTAGGGAAAAGCTGGGAGCCACTGATCGACAACCCTCTACCAAAAAACCTACCCAGAAACCAAAGTGTAGCCTGCTTCAGGACACAGACTGGGCACGACTACCTAGCGAAGCACTTGCACAGAATAGGCATCTACGACAGACCGCTCTGTAATCTGTGCCAGCTGGATGAAATGAAATGCCGGCGACTCACCTGGACACGTGTCCTTCACTGCAGGACATCCGGAATGGTTTTAATGACGACGATACCTTATGGCCGGAAGAAATCGGAGGTGTATTGGGCCGCCCGAGCACGAATGACCCTAGAGCCTCGTATAAGGCGTAATTTCAAAAAAAAAAAAAAAAAAGTTAGAACTTACCAGCAGTTCGAGCTTGGTTACACGCTCGATACATGTCATCTCGGAGTTCTGGTATATCACTGGCTATACTTTCACCAACAGTCACAAAACGGTCTACAGCCACGTTGACAGCTTGTCCAACACGAGCGATGACTCGAAGAGTTCGTTCGGAACATGTCGTGCGATCCCGATGAGAAACCAAAGTGGATATCTATAACCGAATCAAACATTAGAGACAAATTATAAAGTGCCTGTAACAATTGACAAGAACTGTATGTTATGACATGATTATTGACCCTGGAAAGGCAATGCTGGGGTCGCCTCAGAAGGTGATTTTGGATTCTTTCTAGAGATAAAGTGGGATTGGGAATATGTTACGGTCGTCTAGAGTTCACAACGCAAAGCTTTACTTTTGGACTAGTGTTATTTTTTCGCGAGAGAGGTCCCATTAAAATATGTACAGTTTGATGAAAAACCATCTAGGGTTCCTCAAAAGGTGTCATGGCTCTCCAGGGTTAAGCCAATTATTGAACAATAATACTCTCATCTACATGGTTGAAAGTCCAAAATTTTACCAAAATGCCAATAACTACAAATCTGTCACATGAGAAAAACTAGGCAAGTAAAAAATTCCACAGGTTTTTAGGGCAGCGCTTTGAAGTTTTCTGTTTTCAGTGTGAAACGAATTTCCTTGATAAATTATTTTTCCAACTCAATACACAACTGCATACAATTTTTTTTTTTTTTTTTTTAGCTGTTAGAGAGTTTTATTAGTAGTACAATGGCCAAAAGCACAATGATGACTGGACATGTGGGGGGGGGGGGGGGGGGCGCAGAAGTAATTATGTAAATAGGGTATACAGGAATTTAGAGGTAGAATATTTCTTCCATGGACATGGATGTAGGCAGTGTCCCCAGGACACTTGTGGAGTTGCCTCGCTGGATGGCCAGCGACAAACGCTGAACTAGGTACCGCTTCGCCCTTCGGTCTCCTGTCTTTTCTGCCAATCTTGAGCCTAGAGCGTCCACCAAATCCCTGGCCTCCTTTGCCCAAGAACCCAATGACTCCACGGCAAAGGCTACAAAATTATTGGTACGCTTGATGGCCTGGTACTTCGAATGCTTCTTTTTGGCCAATAGCTCTGCTGCGTATCCAGGGGTGCGATAGGAGGTAATGTAGCTTGGCGCAAGGGAGTCCGCACACGTCACGTCCCAAACCAGGTTCTTACCTAGGGCCCATGGTATGAGCGTTACCCCATCAGGTCTCTTTCCATCCTCCCTCAACAGACCAGAAGGTTCCAAGCGAACTGGGATGTCTGCAGCACTGAAGGCTTTCTGCAATAACATGTTCAGCTCTGCGTGGCGAGAAAACCTACCAGCACTTCGTTTGCAGCAGACCCCATGCCGGCCAAATGAGTCGACAGGGGAAGAACAGGGACAGTAGTGTGGGCGACAGAGCTTCACTCCCAGACGGAGCCCTACACTGACGCGTAATGCTTCGTTCTGGAGGAATGTTCCAACATTTGGGCATGGTATAGCCTCCAACCAAGCGCCTGAAATGTCATTCTGCAGGATCTTGAACCTTAGGGAATCTGTGGGGTTTGGGAAAGTCATGCTTTCAACAATTTGTTTGAGACTCAGAGCATCCCACTCAGATTGGAGGCTGACTTCTGAAGGACCTGGGACGCTTTGGCCATTCTGTTGTCTCCACACATCCATGGCTTCGGTAAAAAAAGGCAGGATCAACTCGTCATCCGTATTGTTGAGCAGCGAAGATGCTAGCTGCCCCGCCCCATTACACGAAGCCAGGTAGGCTGGCAAACATATGTCCTGTAGCCGGCGGACCCCGATTCCCCCTGATCTGACTGGCAATGAAGACTGCAGCCACTGACCGTCGTCCAAGCTGACATTGAGAATACGCTCCAAGGCTTGTCTGAGGGACCCATCCATGACTGAAAGACATGAGGAAATCTTCCAAAGAGGAGATGTTCGAAGCAAGTACGTGAACTTAGGGACAGCGAAGCAGTTTTTCAAAAGGAACAAGGCGTAGTGAGCCTGGAGCAAATCCAACCGGTGGATGAGCAGCTCGACTTTTTCGAATTTGCTCTTCACATACTGCTCCATCCCTTCTTCCAACAACGGCGATCCCAGCAGCTCAAGTTTGTCCCTTCCCACAACGCGTATTCCTGGCGCTATTGAGTCAAAAGCACTTAGCACATTGACGTTATCCTCACCATCACAGAAGAAGATTTCACACTTGGAAGGGTTGATTTCAAGGCCTACCTCTTTGGCTTTTGATACAATTTCCCGAAAATCTTGTAGGACGTTGTAGGCTGAATCTCCAAGGGTTCCATCATCAAGATACCATGCATTGAGGCTGGACTGAAGAGCCTCAACTATAGGGTGTATTGTCAAGCTGAAAAGCAGAGGTCCAAAGGGATCACCCTGCATACAACCCGTTTGTGATGGTATACAACTATCCCCATACAACAAATGGCAGGGCTTTGAGTAACATTGCCACAGAAAATGGTACATTGACGGAATCCTTTCTCGAACAGCTGTTAGCATGCAATCACGCTCGATGGCATTGAAAGCATTTCTAAAATCAATCTTCAGCACCACCTTGCTTCTGCTCCTGGGATCCATCACAAACGCCCGCGTTGCATGGATTGCTGCTTCGCACCCTGCCATGGACCCAAAACCCAGCTGATGTGGCAGCAGGTATGATGCTGCTTGCTCTCGCACGTGGATACAACCGACTTTAGCCACTAATCTTCTCCACACAGAGCCAATAGCGATGGGCCGCAAACCCCCGTCTTTCTTTTGCAAGGCACACAGAGTTGCACCATACAAGAAAGGGCACACATCGGGGTGGAGTTTTCCGGCCAACATCAGGTTACACATACTCACAATCGATCGCAATAAAGTGATTCCCGCCTCGCCTGCTGATACTGACGTCAAATCCTTGAGGTGTTGAGGGCGAAGTCCGTCCATGCCCCCGCTGGAACCATTCGGAAATGTCTGAATGGCCTGTCGCACTGCCGCCATATCCGTCGTTAGTGGCTCTATAGAATCATCTGGTGCGAGTGGGGGAGTTTGAACTCTTGTAGGGGCTGGATGCTTTTTCAGCAGCTCCGCATAGTTTGTGGTACTATGACGAGCCAATGTATCATTTGAACTTATTACTCTCACAGCTCCTCTAACATCAAAATCAGAAATTTTGGCCTGGACCCGTTTTGCTACAGCCATGTCTGCGTCCTCTGTCCTGGGTCCCCAGCGGCCTGAAGACATGGAAGGCTTAGCACCTGACGTCACGTTCTCTTTCACAATACGAACAAGGGACTTATTTGACTGCTTCACTGGCACCTGGAAAGCTGAAAACGGAAATTTGAGCAATTCCTGCCATACTGTTGGATTATTCTCAGCAACACATGCATTAATCACACTTGCTAGCTTGGTAGCCGCGGTGTGCCGTGAAGCTTTCGGAATTCTATTTAATACCCGTACATTCTGCTTTAGCCTGGAAATCTCTGTTCTGAAGTCAGCTTCCACGTTCGCTATGCCCGCTAAAACCCGTTCGATAGCACCCTCTACGTCCTCATCCTGATGCCTGTATGTACAGTGCCGTCGAAATCCGCCTGGGAACTGGTAGTCTCTCTGGCTGCTCTCAGCGTTTGAAAGTGTACAGAATGGGCACTTGATGCGCTCGGCATGCACGCTGTTCACTCTAGTATGCGCGCTCTCTTGTTGAATTGAATCATTCAGAATTTGAGAGCCCGTGGCCACAATTTCCATGCAATCTGCGCACATCCAACATAAACCCGTATTCCCCGCGATTCTAGTTGCTGACGGTCCCGGCAGAGATACGCATGATGCATGAAAAACGTCCGAGCACCTCTGGCACTGCACAGTACGTCGCGCATTTTCATGCTCCCGACAAATTCCACACCGAATTTCACTGGTTGTTTGTGAGGTTGTCAGGACATCCATGTAGTTGCCTGTCAATTGTCACTCATTTTGTAAACAATAACAAATCCAAAAACCAAATTCCGATGAAAATATCTGAAAATGATGAAAGTGTGATAAAAAACAACTTATAACACGATGAAAGTTAACAATTCTTCTTCCCCTGCTTCGCTCAGAAAGTATCTCTAATTTCTGAACTTTAAAAACTGCCTTTGTGAAATTCGTAGCGGAATATATCAAAGTTGAAATGGTTTTCAAAGTTCGATTAATCCGAAGCATCTAATTTGGAGATATGACACTATTGCAGCAAATGAGCGATATAGGTACTTATTTAGTTGCAGTGGTGGTTTGAACAAGCAGGAGATGGTTTTTCATGGTGGCCATGAACCAGCAGGAGTTAGGAAGAATTTCAGTTATTCCCTAAATGTTAGTGATTCTCTATACGCTCTATACGCAACGGAAAGAATTGAATCGCTAAAAATACTTAGGTTAGGTTAGGTTATGAACCTCATGACTTACCTATGAACATGTACTTATCTAGTTTTGGCCAGTCAAAGAAACGCTTTGGAACTGTATAACAGTAATTATCTCTTTTCTGTATCTAGGTGAATGTTGGTAAAATCAAGATAGATACGATTAACTAATTTTAGGGCACGAACGCAATACCTAGTCCAAGTCCACAAGTAAATTTCCGAGTTGTCTAAAAATGCCCAATACGTTTTAAAGGGTACCATTTCCATTACGACGTTCATACTGTTACATTACTCATTTTGTACAAAAATTGACTTTCCTAGTTTTTCCCAAACGTACAGAAATGTATGTATCAGTTAGAAGTTCAAATTTTAAAGAACGAAAGGTCTGCTCGAATTTAAAATGGCTGCGATAAGACGTGAAAATCATCAACAAGTTATAAATAAAACAACAAAACCTGGAATTGTGATTCTTAAAATTAAACTGGGAAACTGGAAGAAATTTAGTAGCATTAGCAAAAATAAAACACGATAATAAATGTATACCATGTGCAATTAATATAATTAGGTTTGGCGGATAAAAGCTCAACGGTTCACAAATCGTATTAATTGTAATGACTATTAGGTCTGTACCACTCATTGAGGTTGAAGTTAATTTTTTTGATCAATGGGACACGTTTGGCCTCTGAAAGGGAACACGAGCGGCTACTGGGTTGAACGCCATTGAAAAGGGGTCAGAGGGACACTCCTAATCACACTCATGTAAAAATTGGTTAAAATTACCAGCGGTCACACGTTATAGTAAGTATACATAATGATATTATAATATACAAATTATGACGAGTTCTTTCTGGCCAACTAATCGATATTATGTATGTGATCTGGGGTTTGGGGCGGGGGGGGGTTAATTAGCGAATTTTCGAAGAACAGGAAGCCATTTGTGCCAGAATCCGTTCCAGAACATCCTGAATTCACTGCCAAAAGACACCAAACATCATATGTGAATATATATTTATGTATGTGTCATTCAAGTCGATAATTCTCGATAGAATTCGTTAGATGGGCAGAATAGGGCGAATCTAAGGGGGTTTTGGGGAGTTTTAAGGTGGGAAATAATACCCATAAATTCCAAAACATATTCTGTCATGCATCACGGCTATAAGAGCTGATTTTGGAAGAAATAACTGGTTTTATGAAAAATGTCTCCATTGAAGAACATCTCAAGTATCAACCATGTTTCTTCATCTTCAAAGTGCAAGAATTCTGATCTCACCATCGTGTTCAGCGTAAAAAAATCTTTAAAATGACGTGTCACTTGTCAGACTTTCATTTTAGGAGTTTATGGGTAATCCCCCCCCCCCCATTAAACTCCATAAACCCCCCTCAGCTTATAGATTTTTCAATGCTGAAAACGATGGTAAAGTCACATAATATCACATTCCATTATAAGATTAGAGCAGACTAACCATGAAGAATATATCAAGTAACAACCACGTTTCTTCATCTTCAAGGTGCTCCAGTTTGAGAACGGCATGAAATATCGCAATTCTGATGTCACCATCGTGTTCAGCGTTTAAATAAATAAATAAATAAAAAACCTTAAAAATGAGGTGTCACTTGTCAGGCTGCCTCATTTTGGGAATTTATGGGTAATTTTTCCCGCCTTAGAACTCCCCAAAACCACCCCATAGAGTGGGCGGATTCTGTCCATCTACAAACTTAGCATTTCGATTGCTAAAATGGATCTTTTGTGCAAATTTGAACTTTTTATCTCAATTCTATCGAGAGTTATCGTCCGGAGTAGATGGGCAGAATTGGGCCACTCTAACGGCGTGGGGAGTTTTAAGGCTGGAAAAATTATCTATAAAATCCAAAAATGAAACAGTCTAACAAGTGACACCTCATTTTACAGGTTGTTTTGCGCTGAACACGATGGTGAAGTCAGAATTGTGAAATCTTACTCCGTTCTTTAACTGGAGCACCTTGAAGATGAAGAAACGTGGTTGTTCTTGAGATGTTCTTCACGGTTCATCTACTCTAATCTGATAACAGAATGAGATATCGCAATTCTGACTTCACCGTCGTATTCAGCGTTGAAGAATCTATAAACTGAGGTGTTACTCTGCAGAAAATGGAGCCAAATAGAACCAGCAAAACGGAGGTGTAAAAGACCTCTTACATAAAACCAGTCGTTTCTTCGAAAATTCGCTCTCATAGCCATTCTGGTGACTACGTTTCAAAATTACACCGAAAACAAGGATGCACTGTTGGTAGGTACTTAATCACAATTGGGGTAAAGATTTGCCACAACAGAGAAAGACACCGGAGAACATCATGATGAAGCTGATGTTTTGAATACTACTTATGACGACATTGGTAACTGGCCGTCTGATAATAGTAGTAATTTCGTGGCCACAGATGACATTCATCTTGTGGCCGAACGTGTTGAGTTTTCACGGCTTTGTGGCCAAACGTGATACTCCCAATTTGATACGTTACTTTGAAAAATCGCTCATGCATCTCAACTATACAATGACATCTCAACTATACAACGTACTCATTGTAGATGTTTTGATTGGTCTACGCGTACAATGAACACTGATAACCGAACGACCGGAAAGTTGGAAGTTAGTTGGTGTGAAAAACGTTCCACAAGACATTTCGTCTCTTCGGAAAGTTATCAAACGTACTAATCATACATCAACTACAATCGTTGTCGAATTGAAATTACGGCTGTAGACCAGTCAAAATAACTGAGGAATGAAAATAAAAATGACGAGCCGGATTAAAAAAACAAGAAATACTTGAGAGGTTTTTCGAAATAAACAGAAGGTTCTGACCAAAACAATATGAGCAAGTGAATGTACCTGAGAACCGCAGAGATCGGTCATTGTGCGGCGATGCGGGTAGGTGCCTTAACTCAAAACAGGAACAAGCTTTCGTAAGTTGAATATCCACAACAATAAAGTTAATATGCAGCTATAGGGCTTGTAAGTGCAGGCAGGTCATGGGATGACAGAAGTAATCAATACAATGATAACGTTGAGAGGCTGTAGAGGATCACATCAAACCTGGAGACTCGTAACCTTACCACCCCCGCCGTGGCGTATTAATCTTCACGTCGATCGGCGGAAAAAATCGAGTTAATTGTTACATTGATTAGGTGAAAGAGGGTTTGTGAGTCAATAGTAGTTCAATAACAAAACTAAGCGTTTGGAAAAAGTATTAGGAGGAAGTGGTAGTCAAGTTATACGGACTCGACGGTTATCAACACAAGTGATCAACACAACTGCGAAACTAGTAAAATGTCACTTGTACCTGCATAACTAACGGTAAAATAGCTTTCTCAATGCTCTTTGTTCTAATTTCCAAAGACTCGCCGTTATCAATGAAAGCCGTGTAAGCCATTGGAACCCATACATGTAACGGTGGTATTGACGAAAACACAATACCTGTAACGTTATAACGTTAACATTCGCGAAACAAGCAGTACTACCACTAACCTAGTCGTGAGGTACAAAAATAAAACTATCGCCTCTAACTCAATAACAGCGAGTGATTAAGCATTCTCGTGGCTTCTCTCCCCTTTCCGTGAATTCTGAGGGTCAAAGGAAGCGTAACCAGAAAGATCACACTCAACGGAATCGATTGAATTTCACCGTGTCGTCTTATTACGGTCGAATCAAATGGGTTTTTGAATGTGACGACGCTCGTCCCGCCTTGACGAAGCCTTTTTTTTCTCTCTTTACGAAATGACGACGCGTGGATACTCGACTGACGTGGGTGACTCCACTCTGATGACAGAACGAGTTGGTAGACGAGCAGTTTCCTACTTCCTCAAAACTCCGCTCGAGCGCTTGCGTCCCTTCAAACCTCCCTCCCCGCGCATTTGGGTTATAAATGATTTTTTACGAAAACTCCTGCTTATAAATCAGTAACATAGCCAGGGATTTCATTCGTGGGGGGAGGTTCCAAAAGCAGGGGGGATTTTGACAAACAGGGTACTAAAAAGAGGATTTTTTACTAATTTCAAAACTATTCATAATTTTTAAAAATTTATTTTTCAAAGGATTTTTTTTTTAATTTCGTGATTTTAGGGAATTTGCAAAGATAAGGAAGCTGTTGTTCTCGGTCCAAAATTTTTAAAACTCGAATTTCCGAAACATTTTTATGTCAAAATCCGTTTCAGACCATTAGTCCAGTCAGCAGGTACTTGAACCGCGGAAAAACTGCGTAGTCGTCGAATCTTTGGGGTGTTGTTTGTACATGATTAGTGATGGTAACCTAAGTTTTCGACCTCAAGGAGCTTGTGGAATTTTTTTGGCGGTCGAAAAACCTCAAAATTTTCGGACTTGTTTCAGTTTTTGCCTATTACATCGAAAACGGCCAATCCTACCTTAAAAGGTAGGTACTATGTACTTAATTAAAGGGGACAAGATTCCCCGTAAACCAAAAAAAAAATCGAAATTGGCTCAATAGGGAAGTTTCTACGGTTGATCAAAAATTGGCAATTTTTTCAGATTTTGGTGAAAACTACGGGGGAAAATGTGAAACACAGAATTGAATAACCTCGCACGCACAAGCGGTAGTTCAGTCGAGCGATTGCTTCGCTCTTGGGATTTTCCATCCTGCATTCATTTTTTGGTAAAATTATTTTCAGTTTTGTTATTATTATTCATTATATTGTTTCGTTTAATTTTCAACTCGTCCTCATCATTATTTTGCTCTAAGCTTCCGGTTTTACATCCGGCAAACATTTATATGGAGCAACCTATTTATTTATTTATTTATTATACGGGCAAGCCCAATTACATTCTTGAATTACAAAATTAGACAATTGAAAAGAAAAGTAATACAAAACTTCAAAAGAAATCGAACATAGGAAACAAAACTAACAAAAGAAACGAAAAAACTGAGATTCAACCTAACGAGACTGGGGAGGAGGCAACAAGAGTCTTCAAGTTCGTTAGGGAGGAATGAAAAAAATCGAACTGAGGGTTCATAGATAAAACTAGGTTTGCACTGCGAGGGAGGCGGAGGAATGGTCTATTGCGATCGTAGCTCGTCGAGGAAAACTGGACACTGAAGAGCAACGGCGAGCGAGATGAAGAACGAGGAGCAGAAAGGTAAATCCTGGAGAGCAGTGATGGACAGTGAATCAGGCTGTTGATGATTTTATAGAGCAGCACGAGGTCAAATGTACACCGTCTTCTCTCAAGGGTTAGCAACTTGCATCTATGGAGAATGGACTCATAGTCAATGGCTCCTGAGAAGATCTTCTCGGAGTCGACTCCCATCTTGAAGGCGACATAACGCAAAAATTTCCTCTGACCGCGCTCCAGACGGTACTTGTGGATCGCGTACTTAGGGGACCACACAGAGGATGCGTAATCCAGCAAGGGAAGGACCAGAGCCTTATACAGCGTCACGATGGCATCAACGTCGGAAAATTCCCTGGTATTCCGTTTGACGAATCCAACCATGAAACCTGAACATTTTGTCAAAAAGGGTGAGGAAACTAAAACTTGTCTACTCTAAAAATCGATCTATGGTCTCAAGCAATCAAGTAAAATTTGGTATGGCATGGCCAAAAGGGTCTTATCGTCTTTAGGTTTCAAACCATGTAATTCAGAACCCTGCGTTTTTGTTGGAAGAAACATTATTGTTGCTCTTTTCGTGGATGATTTTTTGTTGATTGATAAAAATAATGATCAGGCAATTAATGTAAAGAAATCCCTGGACAAGGAATTTAAAATTAAGGACTTGGGTCCTGTTGATGAATTTTTAGGGATGAAGATCCAATCAAAGTATCTTGCTGAAATTTTGCGTAAATTTGCGTATGTACGACTCCTCTCGAAACTTCCAAAGATTTTGAACATCAACAATCAACCACCATACCGGGAGTTGAAATGATCACTCATATTCCTAGCTGTCGTGTCAAGGGCAGACATCATGTTTGTTTTGGTCCCTCTAATGAATATTTAAGTGGTTATTGTGATGTCGATTGGGCGAATGACCCCGATAGAAAGTCCTACAGTGGTGTTGTGTTTTCATCAGGAGGTGCCATAGTTTCTTGGGCAAGTTGGAAACAACAGTGCGTTTCTGAGATGATGAAGGTGACAGAAGAGGTCCACCATGGATCTGCAGTCACCGAATCTGTACGAAATCATGATCCTCGGACGTACAGCCAACTTCGGAGGATGGCCTTAGTTTGATTTAGTTTCTTGTTAGTTAGCTTGACTTAGTTAGTTTCTCGTGTAAGCCGACGATATGTTTGCCCTATGGAGCCTGAGGAGTCCTGACATATCGTCCGATATCCATGTTGAGTTGTGTGGGAAAAATTTTAGAGAAATGGGTTAAAGTGCATTTAACTATTTACCTTGAGTCAAATGGCTTAATTTGTAAAGAACAATTTGGTTTTAGATCCGGTAGAGGGGTTGATCAGGCTATTTTTGAGTTAATGGGTGACCTGTACAAGCTTAGAGACGAAAAACTGAAGGGTATCTTGCTTTTTTGTGATCTATCAAAATGTTTTGATACGATTGATAGAGCCGCATTAATGGACCGTATGGAAAAGACTGGTATAAGGGGAGGTGCACTAAGTTGGTTTTCAAGTTACCTCTCGAATAGAACGCAGGTGGTCTCTATTGGTGAATTTGTGAGTGGACCCCGGAGAATAGATTATGGGGTAATACAGGGAGGGACACTGAGTGCGACTTTGTTTCTGATCTACATAAATGCACTACCCCGAAATGTCCCGAGCGTCAGAACTTACTTATTTGCCGATGATACCTCTGTTCTGGTTACTGATGAAACATGGGATGGCGTTTTTTCTAAAGCGCAACATGCTTTGGACGGCCTGGGAGTTTGGTTTTCGCAGAGTATTTTAACGTTAAATACTAAAAAAACAAAATATATGCGAATAGGGAGTGTGGACGGTAGTATGGGTTTGGAATCGTTGAAACTTATATCTCATATCTGCGATAACTCTGAGCCCGCAAATTGTTTATGTACTCCTTTAGATAGGGTGGTAAGTTATCGTTACCTAGGCATTATTGTGGAAGCAGCTTTGACCTGGAAAATGCATATTGAAGCAATAAGCAAAAAATTGAGACGAGTTAATTATATTTTATACCATGCTGGAAGGGGTTTTAAGCGAGACAAACTACGTTTATTGTACATGGCCTTGGTGCAGTCTACTATTCAGTATGGTATCGTTTCGTGGGGGGGGGGGGAACTTACCCAACTCACTTGGAGAAATTAAATGTGATACAAAGAAGTATTATTAAGACGATAATGAGGAAGGAACGTCGGTACTCTAGTCTTAACTTATTGAATGAGTTTAAAGTTTTCACCCCGAGACAGTTATTTTTGAAATCCCTTCTACTAGTATACCACAGAAACCCTACCATAGTTCAACAAAGCCAACATCATGATTATCAGACCAGATTTGTATTGATGGGAAATATTGTTGCACCGAGGCCTGCTCTTGTGCTCACAACAAGAAGTCCAAACTATATAATTTATATGGTCCTTAGAGTTGTGGATTCTCCCCTAAAATCCCCACTATTATGTACGCGTGTGGCATATAAAAAGAAAATATATGAATGGTTAGTGAGGCTGGGTAGGGAGGGGGCGGAGAATATAGTTAGGAGCATTTATGTCTAGGATGGTAAAATTCCAGATGGTAATTTGTGTCGACGCAATGTTATTGTTGACGTATGTTTATTTCAATTGACGTATGTAATGTTAAGTTTCAAATTAGTTCATGTAAGTAAAGTATGATTTATGTATAGATGCAGTTGATCTATGTAAAGTCAAGTTCGAAATTGTTTGGCGCTACTCTTGTAGGGCGATACAGGCTCTTAGCCTTCTGCCCTGCAATAAAGTTGTAGGTAACAATTATACATGTAAAACAACTGTGTGTGGTTTATGCAACTGTAAATAAATAAATAAATATATGTTCAACGCGTCTTTTAGTTCAATTTTTGTATTATTATTATTAAGTTATTATTTGTATTATTATTATTAAGTTATTATTTGTATTATATAAGGTACTTACCTTATAATTCAGGCAACTGGCCTCTCGTGGGAGCAAGGGGCTCAGTGAGCTGTTTGGGACGAAATAATTTAAATTGGTTCAGTCGAGAGATGGAAAAGTTTATTTCAAAAAAACTAGCCCTAACTATTTCCTATGAAAACGGATGGACCTCTTGAAAGATTTGGGGCCCGTACGTGGAAAATAGAAAGGTTTGACTCACCGAATCCAGCGGAAAACACGATAGCACCACTTTAGAAATTCTTAGAAAAGGGGAAAATTAAATTAAAAACGGAAAGATGCGGCCCAGAATCGAAAAGGAGCGGCGAACTGTAATGGGCACAGCCCGCGCCATCTCTTGAGCGCTCCTAAAACTAATCAGGCCCCGAGAGTTCTCCCGTGACATCCGATTCCTCCCCCGAAAATACCAAGCTCCCCTGGAAAATAAGGAACTGGGGGGGGGGGGGGTCAAATTGCGGGACGCTGCATTTGGTGAGCCGATTCCTAATGGCGAGGTCAAATGGAAACGGGGGTGTTGAGGAACCCTGGTTTCCAGAAGACACCATGAACTTGGTTGTCGTTGCATGAAACTGACGGGGGACTACCGCGATGACTACCCTGAAAAAAAAGGAATTTACTCGAAGGGCCGAACTACGAAGTCGCGTGACATTTGAAACTTGCGAGGCAACCCAAAACTTAAAGGAAAAACCTAATTTTGAACTGCATGGTGGTCTAGAATTGCATACAATTATCTGCTAATATGCTGAAATGAAAGGTCCAAAACTGGGACGTATTTCACTCGCAGTTCCACAACACCATCACGAATTAGTCACCCCAATTCCATTTCCACATGAAAAATCGCACTCCTATTTGAGATTTCTCTAACATCCTCTCTCATGCCTGACCACTGTACTTCCATAAATTCATCCGTTTTTTGAAGTAGGCAGACCCACCCCACCTCATCCTCACAAGAGGGTTCAAACATGTTCCAACCGTGTTCAACCTCAGCTCCATCCATCTCTCTGTCAATCTCCTAATTTCTCATTTAACATTTCATCAAAGTATTCTTCCTCTTCAGCTAAGAGAGTGAGATTAACTCTTACCTTGGTCTTACAAAATGGCAAATATACCACTTTGGATATCATAATTTTGTGTTTTCTTTTATATCCAATTGTGTATTCATTCATATACGAGCACATTTGTCATTAACTAATTTGAAATGGCATTGCATGACTGAATGTGACATTATAAAGCCACAATGGGAAACCCCTCACAACTCCCCAGATTGTCCTTACGTATGTGCTATTAATACTTACTTGTTCATTATTTAATAGAACTTTATTCAGCGCTGAATCAAAATACTGCAATGAAAAAGTTGTAGGGTAAAACCACCAAATGTTGACACTTCAATTTCAAAACGTAAAAATAAGGTATTGGGACACTGTAGGTACTCGGAATTGGCGTCATTCTGTTGATAAGGATGTGAGATTTGAGGTAGGCCGGCTCCACTAGTTGTTATTACCCATATCGAACGTCTGGCTACTATTGAAGCCGGTGACAGCTGGATCAGTCAACCCAGCGACGCCATCGCTATCCCGCAGGTTAGTGAGGTAAGTCAACAAAATTAGACTTTTCAAGTCAAATAGTATGAGTAATGTCATGATTCCATCTATACCGTACAATAATCCACATGAAGTGGAATAAGCTCCATGCCTCCATGCAAATTGTACCTTTTGATATTAGTATACATTCGATTCTCCTATCATAAGTTTCAATACAGTTCTATTCAATACAACTTATAGTGCTTTACAAAACGCGTGCATTCAATATTTATCCAGAGTTACAACAAAATTGGCGACGGTGTGAAAGTGTTATGTATCAAGTGGCGGAATTTTCGATGAACTGTTGATCGTTGCCGACGTTTTTTCCCGACCACGTCGCGGCCATCGATTCTACACCAATATCCTGGTAAAATCAATCCTATTTTCATCAACACTTCAATATCTTTAACCTAATCAGATACTTGCTACCAAATCGATTCAGATTTGTTCGTTACTTTCGACTTGGAGATATACTTCGTTATTTCTACGTGTTTTCCTTTTCAATCGAGTCAAGATGGATGATAAACAATTCCTGATGTTGTTGGATAGGTTTAATCAAAGCCAAAAGGACTTGGTTAAAGAAATCCTTGGCTCTCAACCTCAGCTCAGTGCTGCTTCAACCCAACCACAGAAAATTTTGATTGCTCCATTCGAAAATTTTAATGCTTCAAAGGAGAATTTCAACATGTACCGCCAACGATTTGAGAATTATCTCACTATGAAAGGTGTATTCACCGATAAAACATTATGCAGCCAGATGCTTCTAAATTCAGTTGGTCCTAGTCACTATCAACTTATTTGTTCGTTAGTTTCACCTAGGAAGGTTACTGACTTGTCTTATGAACAACTCGTCAAATCAGTGGAGGACCACCTGTGCCCCAAGAAAAATGTATTAGTAGCCCAACACAAGTTCTTGTCATTATACCAGCAAGAAAATCAATCCGTGGCTGAGTATGTGGCTCAACTGCGACGTGACGTGGGGGACTGCGATTTTGTTTGTACTAGTCCTACCTGCAAATTGAGTGTGGCTGATACATTTTTGCGCGCGCAATTCGTTAGAGGATTGCGTTGCAGTTCAATGAGGGAAAGCATCCTTCAATCAGATTCAATGAAATTCGAAGACATTGTGGCTAAGGCGTTGGCTGTAGAAGCTTCAAAAGTAGATAGCCTTCTAATTGGTTCAAAACAACCTTCAACTTTGGACTCCCTAACTTCAAATCCAGATGTGAACAAAATTTCAAAAAACCGTTCCCGTTCAAATAAAAGGGGTTCGCATCAGGGGCGTCACGAATCCAGGGGTCATTCAACTCCGAGAGCTACTTCAAAACCACAAATCAACTACAAACATCTTGGAATTGCCGATTTATGCATCAGGTGTGGTGGTAACACTCACAGGGTCAAAGATTGTCGTCTTGATGCTAATAAGCTGCGATGTAAATCGTGTTCCAAGGAGGGTCATGTCCAGAAAGTTTGTATAAAGACCCTTATGGCCTCAAAGAAATATCAAAATTCAACTAATTATGTCGATGATACGTCTTTTGAACAAAATTATGGTATCCACAATATTGTGGATATTTTCGAACAAAACCACATCAACCCAAAGGACACTTCAAAATATTACGTCACTGTAGGAATTGAGGGGCGTCCACAGCGATTTGAAGTGGACTCAGGCGCGGGTTTCACGTTACTTCCTCGCTCTACCTATCAACGTTTGAAATTGAATACGCCTCTTCAGAAAACTCAAATAGTTTTTCGTTCCTACACTCGAAACCTTTTCAAACCTGATGGAAAACTTCAAGTGAGCGTTCAATATAATTCTAAAACATCAATTGAAGATCTATACATTGTTCCAGATGAGTTTGCGCCTCTACTTGGTCGCTCATGGATTCGCCATCTGGGTATCAACCTCATGGATCTCGATCAAAAACAAGATTTGACCTTGGATGTATGTTCAATCGATGATATCTTCGAGAAATACTCTTCAATATTTGAACCTCGAGTTGGCTGCATCCCAAACCTTGTCTGCTCCCTCCACCTTCGTGAAGGATCACAACCCATCTTCATTAGAGAGCGCGATGTGCCATACGCCCTGAGGGAAAAGGTCGATAAAGAATTGGATTCTCTTGAGGCTGATGGCATCATAACCAAAGTCAACCATAGTGACTGGGGTTCACCTCTGGTCATAGTACCTAAACCAGATTCAAGTGTAAGACTTTGCGTAGACTACAAAGTCGGCGTCAACAAGCAGTTGGAATCTGCTCACTACCCAATTCGCAGAATTGATGACATTCTAAACAGTCTTCGAAACGCCTCATATTTTTGCCGCCTGGATCTGTACAAAGCGTACCTGCATGTCTTGATGGACAGTGAAAGTGCCAAAATCCAGACCATTTCGACTCACAGGGGGACTTATACCATGAACCGCCTCTCGTTTGGGGTGAAGACGGCCCCTAGTGAATTCAACCGCATTCTCGACCAGATTCTATGTGGCTTGGAGGGTACTTTGTCATATTTTGACGACATTGTGATTTTTGGACTCACAAAAGAAGAGTGCGGTACCAGACTCGAAAATTGTCTTCAGAGATTGCTGAAGTATGATCTTCATCTCAACAAACAGAAGTGCGAGTTCTTCAAAACACAAATCAATTATCTGGGCCATACTATTCGACACAATCAAATCCTGAAAAGTTCAGCTAATGTGGAAGCTATTATGGACATGCCACGCCCATCAAATCCAGACGAAATTCGTCAATTCCTTGGGATGGTTACGTATTACTCCAGATTCATACCAGATTGTTCAACAATGACCTACCCACTAAGGAAACTTCTCCAGAAAACTTCAAAATTCTACTGGAGCAAGGAATGTGAAGTAGCCCTCAGAAAACTGAAGGCTGAAATTTCAAGTAATCGAGTCCTTACACCATACGATCCAGCGCTTCCAATAGTCCTTACATGCGACGCAAGCCCAACAGGGATTGCGGGTGTTCTCTCGCATATTATCAATGGAAATGAACGACCAGTGGCATTCGCTTCAAGATCCCTCACAACAGCTGAAAGAAACTATAGTCAGCTAGATCGTGAAGCATTGGCTATTGTGTTCTCTGTAAGCCATTTCTATATGTATTTATATGGGCGAAAATTTCAATTGGTTACAGACAATCAGCCATTGAGCCGTATTTTTCACCAAACTTCAAAGTTGCCATCAATGACTAGTGCTCGTCTTCTTCGATACGCCTCATTCCTGTCAGGTTTTGAGTACGAGACAAAATTCAAGAAGGGTATTGAAAATGCAAACGCCGACTGTCTCTCTAGAGCTCCTATTCAACAAACAGCTGTATCAATGGATGTAGCTATCAATAAAGAAGTCCATGACATCTGCTCACTCTCCATCAATCAAATCGCTTCAAATAACGTCACAGCTGAAACAATTGCTCAAGAGACAGACAGAGATGAAGAACTTGCCAAAATCAAGGCTGACCTCATCAATGGGAAATCAATTGACCAAGAATACACCCTTGATGAAGGAGTGCTCTTCAAGGGACAGCGTGTAGTTGTTCCAACAGCCCTCAGACCAGCTATTCTCAGTGAGCTCCATAGTACACACATAGGTGTGTCAAAAATGAAACAGTTAGCTAGGCGCTACTGCACGTGGAATGGCATTGATCGAGCAATTGAGAACATTGCCAAGTCTTGTGAAGCTTGTGCTTTGACCAGATCAAGTCCAGCCAAAGCACCACTTCACCCTTGGGAGGAGCCCCAGGAAAACTGGGACAGAGTACATATGGACTATGCGGGCCCCTACAATGGAAAACACCTTCTCATTATTGTAGATGCAAAATCGAAATGGGTCGAGGTCCGCGTTTCAAATGATGCTCCCACTACTTCAAAAACAATTGATCTTCTTCAAAACGTATTTGCCACCCATGGTCTCCCCAAGATTCTCGTGTCAGATAACGCGACGATTTTTACCAGTGACTTGTTCAAGAAGTTCTGTTCTTCAAACGGGATAGTCCAGAAATTCTCTGCACCTGGTCATCCGGCCACAAACGGCCTTGCAGAAAGGAACGTCCAAACTGTGAAGAACCGTCTCAAAACCATGGAAGGTGAACCAATGACTCTACATCAAAAGCTCCAGAAAATATTATTTCAATATAGAGCTACTCCACTCGCAGAAGGGAAGACTCCTGCTGAGTTATACCTCAAGAGAAATCTACGCATTCGACTGGACGCTATCAAACCTTTCAAAGAACCTCAACACATGAAAGCAATTCCTGGAACTCGATCAATTAAAGTTGGCGATCGAGTGCAATCTCGATATTTTTCAAATTCGAAACAAACCTGGAGATTCGGAGAGGTCTTAGAGAAACTTGGACATCTCCATTACCTCATAAAACTTGATGATGGCTACATCTATAAACGCCATATTGACCAGCTCAGGAGCACTGGCGTTCAGAAGAAGAGTGTGACTTTTGCAACTGGCTCAAAACCTGCTGATGATGATCCGCCACCAGATGCTGATGACTTTCAAGATCCACTCCCATCGCAACAGGAGTTAATGCAGGCTCACTTGCCTCAGTTGTGGCCAACAGGACAGCATGACCTGCCACACAGGATCAGCATTACGCCAGAAGCTAGTCTGCCAACCCTGGAGGCAGGACAGCCTGCCCTCGAAACAAGCCAGCCTGCCCTTGGAGCAAGCCAGCAAATTCGGAGATCTGGCCGTACACCCCGACAACCTTCGTACTTATCTCATTATGTAACTTGAAGTATCTTAAATTCATTTCTTTTTTTCAATTGTGTAAAATTTCTATAGTGGGGGAGATTGTCATGATTCCATCTATACCGTACAATAATCCACATGAAGTGGAATAAGCTCCATGCCTCCATGCAAATTGTACCTTTTGATATTAGTATACATTCGATTCTCCTATCATAAGTTTCAATACAGTTCTATTCAATACAACTTATAGTGCTTTACAAAACGCGTGCATTCAATATTTATCCAGAGTTACAACAAGTAATCAGTTATATATCATATTGCCTGCCCTAATAATAGCGTAAGGAAGAATTTGTAAGCATTAAACCCCAGAATTTCGTTGAAATAGATGGTTAAGTTGGGGTGTCATCATTAGGGTTTCATGAAATGGGCGTGTGTCCTAATGTTGACACCTGTGTCAATATTAGGGGAAAATGTTGATCAGGTTGCCAATGTGATATTTGGGTTTAAATAATTTCGTAGTATATTGAGACTATTGAATTTTTCAAATCAGCGTACTGGAACCTTAAGTTGACATCGGGATCCCAATGTTGACATATTTTGGTTCCTTAAGTTGACATATTATAACTTTTTTTTTACATTTCTACGTATAGGTAACTTGATCTTTTTGTTGTTAGACCCCTACCTATGACCTTTTCAACAATATCAGGTACCTATCAGAATTTTAAAATAACAGTATGATTCTGATACAGTGTCTCATCATTTTAACAGGTCGACTACTACCATGCCTCCCGACAAGAACGGAATGTGGAAGTACACTGTCCAGCAAATGGAAGACGCTATAAAAGATGTGAAGCTCGGCACAGCGGTTTATAAAGCTGCAAAGCGCCATGGAGTACCTCGTATCACTTGGTTGTACAAGGTGCGAGGGAAAAATCCTCTCGAAAGAAGAATAGGGCGTCAATCGGTGCTGTCAAAAGATGAAGAGGAGATTTTGGTCCACTGGATGTGTTTGTCTGGTTGTCAAAATTGAAAGTGAAGATGCTGCCGAAGTAACACCGCTTCATCCCTGCAACAGACTGAGGACTGTTTTCAGGCCTTCGAGCGAGGGGAATCGCCTTCTGGCAGTCAGTAACGTCAAATACAAACTGCCTAAGCCTACATATTACGGGGGAAACCCTAGAAAATTTGTGTTCCCTACTTCTGTTTCTGTTCCACTGTGATTGAGCACCTATGCTACAAATTTAATTACCCATTTTTCTGATTATGCTGTTCAACATCTATTTTCTAATGTCTAGTCTAACATTAAATATATTTTAACGCGTTCCTAATCTCGTTTGTTCATTTACTTTGAGAAATATCTAGAGGGAAAGCATATTGAAATACTTTCTCAAAAATTTAGACTGGTGTCAACATTAGGAACTGCAAATGTCAACAATAGGAATTTCCGAAGGCAGAAGTGTCAACATTAGGGGGAAAATTCCATTTTTGAAAAACTTGTTTTTTATGCTGAAAAAACATTATTTAATCAAGTCCAATAAGTGCAAATTGTTCCCAAGGAACTCACAATTCATGATAACTACCCAAAAGTTTCAATTTCGTGAATACTTGGGTAGAGCGCAGAATCGAACGATTTTTCTCTCTAATAGTGTCAACAATTGGTGGTTTTACCCTATGTTCACGTGAAACTCAGTAGTAATTACACAAACTTGAATTTCATATTCGTGTTGCTGATACTCGTACGGTTGTAGATTTGAAACATAACTGTGAATCACCTGGAAATTCAAGTTGTTTGTGTGGTTCCCTTATGACCTCGTTTATTTCACAGCCAACAATCAAGTCAATCAATTACACGATTAGCCAACTTACTAAATAAATTTATCAGTCAGGGTGTTTCATAGAAAAATGTTTCTTAATTGTAGTTTTGTTGATCAGGTATTCAAAAGCTCAATGTGTGTTGATATGTGTGTCCTGAAGTCCTCCCAGTTTGTTTGATGATTAACAAGCCAGGGTACTTGTTCTTTGTTGATGACGGATTCACTTGAAGTTAGTACGATGGCAGAGTGGTCTCCTGACAAGTCGGCACTTCCACTAAGTCTTACATGTGCACAGTTACTAAAAACACCTTTCAATACGAAGAAGTCTATTATATCTGGTATTTTTGTAACGTCAGTGGGCCAATAGGTAGGCTCACCTGATGACATGAATTTGCAGTTGCCTTTTTGCCCGGCTTTAAAAAGCTCCAAGTTCAGGGACGTGATTCATGAGTCCATTGGCATTCCAGGTTGCAATACGAAAGGTTTGATGCTCCATAACGTACTATAGGTTTAGCGCTGCTTAGATAAGCTTTTTTCTAGCTTTTCCATTCGCACCAGCATATCATTATTCGTGGCATTTTGTCGTTCCATGAATTTGATTAGTTTCCCAAGAGCTTCCTCTACAGTTGGAGTCTTATTGAGAGTAGGTAATTTCAGTTCCCTCACGTTTCCATCTTGTTTCCCTGCTACAACACTTGCATAAGACACCGATGGTCTCCTGGTCTGGGGAGCCTTGGTGTTACTACTTTTTGTCGGTTGGGTAGTCTTGTTTGGGTTTCTAGATTGGTTTCTAATTTTTAAGAGCTCCTTTGCAATTTCACAGCCCCTGTAATTAGCTGGATGGTGCTTCCCGCAATTAACGCATTTAAGGGTCGAGTCGAGGGGTGACTTACAATCGCTAGATGAATGTTTTCCTGCACACCTGACGCAGCGTGGCTCTTTTTCGCAGAAGGATTTTGTGTGTAGGGGTGCTGCAAGGGTCCACATTGTCCGCAATCTTTTTTTCAATTTTTCTGATCTCGATTAGTTCTCTACTCCGAAAAAAGGATGAGATCTCATACATGCTTTATGCGGATGACCTTCAGATTTATACAGCATCCACTGTGGCGGAGCTTGACAATAATGTAAATAGAATGAATAAGATAATTGAAGAATTGTTAAAATGGTGCCGATCACATTTAATAAAGGTAAACATAAAAAAGTGCAAAGCAATTATTATAGGAACACCACGCTTAATCAAATCAGTTTCACCAAAGAAAGTATCGAAAATAAAAATTGATAATAATGAAATAGAATTTGTGGATCATGTGAAGAATCTAGGTGTGATTTTTGACCAAACCTTAAGTTGGGAGCCGCATGTAATAGAAGTCTGCAAAAAAGCGTACAGAGCCATTTATCAACTGAGGAAATTGGGGCGGAATTTCCCACAATATGTTAAACAACTGCTCGTACAAGCGTTGGTGTTACCGCACTTTGAATATGCTGCAACTTGCTTTACTGATATGTCAGAAAGATTGAATGTGAAATTGCAGAGAGCTCAAAATGCTGCGATACGATATATTTTCGACTCATCTTATCTTGGTATAAAATCAAAGAAAGGCGGAGATATTTTTATGCTGAAAAAACATTATTTAATCAAGTCCAATAAGTGCAAATTGTTCCCAAGGAACTCACAATTCATGATAACTACCCAAAAGTTTCAATTTCGTGAATACTTGGGTAGAGCGCAGAATCGAACGATTTTTCTCTCTAATAGTGTCAACAATTGGTGGTTTTACCCTATGTTCACGTGAAACTCAGTAGTAATTACACAAACTTGAATTTCATATTCGTGTTGCTGATACTCGTACGGTTGTAGATTTGAAACATAACTGTGAATCACCTGGAAATTCAAGTTGTTTGTGTGGTTCCCTTATGACCTCGTTTATTTCACAGCCAACAATCAAGTCAATCAATTACACGATTAGCCAACTTACTAAATAAATTTATCAGTCAGGGTGTTTCATAGAAAAATGTTTCTTAATTGTAGTTTTGTTGATCAGGTATTCAAAAGCTCAATGTGTGTTGATATGTGTGTCCTGAAGTCCTCCCAGTTTGTTTGATGATTAACAAGCCAGGGTACTTGTTCTTTGTTGATGACGGATTCACTTGAAGTTAGTACGATGGCAGAGTGGTCTCCTGACAAGTCGGCACTTCCACTAAGTCTTACATGTGCACAGTTACTAAAAACACCTTTCAATACGAAGAAGTCTATTATATCTGGTATTTTTGTAACGTCAGTGGGCCAATAGGTAGGCTCACCTGATGACATGAATTTGCAGTTGCCTTTTTGCCCGGCTTTAAAAAGCTCCAAGTTCAGGGACGTGATTCATGAGTCCATTGGCATTCCAGGTTGCAATACGAAAGGTTTGATGCTCCATAACGTACTATAGGTTTAGCGCTGCTTAGATAAGCTTTTTTCTAGCTTTTCCATTCGCACCAGCATATCATTATTCGTGGCATTTTGTCGTTCCATGAATTTGATTAGTTTCCCAAGAGCTTCCTCTACAGTTGGAGTCTTATTGAGAGTAGGTAATTTCAGTTCCCTCACGTTTCCATCTTGTTTCCCTGCTACAACACTTGCATAAGACACCGATGGTCTCCTGGTCTGGGGAGCCTTGGTGTTACTACTTTTTGTCGGTTGGGTAGTCTTGTTTGGGTTTCTAGATTGGTTTCTAATTTTTAAGAGCTCCTTTGCAATTTCACAGCCCCTGTAATTAGCTGGATGGTGCTTCCCGCAATTAACGCATTTAAGGGTCGAGTCGAGGGGTGACTTACAATCGCTAGATGAATGTTTTCCTGCACACCTGACGCAGCGTGGCTCTTTTTCGCAGAAGGATTTTGTGTGTAGGGGTGCTGCAAGGGTCCACATTGTCCGCAATCTTTTTTTCAATTTTTCTGATCTCGATTAGTTCTCTACTCCGAAAAAAGGATGAGATCTCATACATGCTTTATGCGGATGACCTTCAGATTTATACAGCATCCACTGTGGCGGAGCTTGACAATAATGTAAATAGAATGAATAAGATAATTGAAGAATTGTTAAAATGGTGCCGATCACATTTAATAAAGGTAAACATAAAAAAGTGCAAAGCAATTATTATAGGAACACCACGCTTAATCAAATCAGTTTCACCAAAGAAAGTATCGAAAATAAAAATTGATAATAATGAAATAGAATTTGTGGATCATGTGAAGAATCTAGGTGTGATTTTTGACCAAACCTTAAGTTGGGAGCCGCATGTAATAGAAGTCTGCAAAAAAGCGTACAGAGCCATTTATCAACTGAGGAAATTGGGGCGGAATTTCCCACAATATGTTAAACAACTGCTCGTACAAGCGTTGGTGTTACCGCACTTTGAATATGCTGCAACTTGCTTTACTGATATGTCAGAAAGATTGAATGTGAAATTGCAGAGAGCTCAAAATGCTGCGATACGATATATTTTCGACTCATCTTATCTTGGTATAAAATCAAAGAAAGGCGGAGATATAGATCTTAAAGATATAGATCTTATAGATTTTCGGAGATATAGATCTTATAGATTTTCGGAGATATAGATCTTATAGACTCTTATCTTCATGGAATTTTTTCTGTTCGTTTGTCCCCTCGACTGTACACTATATATAGTGCAAAGATTTGCAAAAACTAAAGCATTTAGTAACTCCTTACGTGTAGCAGGAGCAAGAGCTTGGAACCGTCTGCCTCTCACTGTCAGGTCTCTCCCCACTCCCGGAACAATTACCAAATCACTTCAAGAACATTTTACCCACCAATAGTCTCTTCATCACGTTTCAATAATCCTCTTTCCTCCTTCATTTCTACTGAATTTTCTTTGTAATCTTCCTCTTTATATTCTTTTCTCTTCAGTCTCCCTCTTCCTCTTTCTTATTTCATATTCTGCAATTCAAGTTTTCTTTTTTTTCTAGTTAATTATTTCTTTTTTCTTTAACCCCCCAATCGGGTTCTTATAAAAATGGTTTAGTTTAGTTGATTGATACTATTGTCCAGGCTCGGCGGGAACTTTGTTCCTATTTGGATAATAAAAGAGTTTATTATTATTATTATTATATATAGGAGGAATAATGATGTTCAAGATACTTGCAACTAGACGACCTCAATATCTATTCCAAAAATTTAATAAGATAGAAGACAATACCATGTGCACTAAAAGTAAAAAAATAACATTAGAAATTCCCAAACATGTAACCGAAACGTACGCAAAATCTTTTGTAGTGCAAGGTTGTGAAATGTATAATGATAATTTAGAAATATATGCGAATTCTTCTACATTAAGACAATTTGTAACTCAGTGGAAAATAATAAAAGGTGCCCAATGATCAAGTTTAATTTTGTTATCATATAACTGTTTGAAAAGAAGGAAAGGACTTTAATTTTTATTTGCACTTTGTAAATACTGAAAAAGAAAAAATGTCTGACCAGTTGTAAATATGTATTATAAAGATTTTTTTCTGTACTACTGAAGAGCGGGCTACTGAGCCTGAAGTAGTACAGAGTTATAAATAAAGTTATTCATTCATTTTACCTACATGAAATTAGTTATTTCTTTGGAAATTCCCTATTACAGCCATGCTGCATGTCTGACGATTTTTTACCATGGTGTTTGTCATAATTGGCTAATTACTGCCATTTTTGTGTGTTCATAATAAGTCATGAACGAATATAATCTATAATACAAACTCAACAAGTTGTGATATCACTCAAGTGGAGTGAGATACCGCAGTTCAGTGCCCGCAACCGACGGCAGCGCTGCCACCGGATTATTTTCAATTGCCTGGTCGTTGCTGGATGGATCTTAGTGAGCAACCAGTATATAGCATCCATGAGCAGTGTGATGGCTTGATTATTATTGAGTTCCATAATCTAACATCCATGGTTGTCTTCTCGTTACCGCTTACTTCAGTTATTCAAATCGGTTTGTGTTATAGTTTTCGAGTGTTTGCATTAATAAATACACATTTCGGCGATTCTCAAGGTAAGGAAGATTGTACTTTTCAGAGCTTATGTAGAGTCGCATTATCACAGGGCGGAAACAGTAGAAAAGAGTGAACGTATTGTTGGATAGAACGGGGCACTTACCGCTCGATGCGGGAAATCCGCGTTTATCTTGTGTTCGTTGATCTCATAAGGTCTTTTCTTCATAAACACAATCCGATTTATAAAAAGTGTTTACGAACTTTCAAAGCTGTTATGATGGATCTTGATCAGAAACCTCTTTTGTATCCTGACCGCTGCCCTCCCAACTCATTCTAGTATCGTCGTATTGTTAATGCACTGTGTGCTTCTAGTACCAGTACGATAGCACTCGCATCTCATAACTAAGAAAAACATCCCCCAAACCACAGGTAACGTACATACAAAATTGGTATGTACATTACTATGTACATTGATATTATTTAATAATATATAAATAAGATGAAACGGCGCAACCCGTGTGGCCTCACGATTTACAACCCGTTTGGCCACGGGGTTTTACGCTGTATATAAACATATATGATTCGGACATTATGTCCAACTAATCTATATGGTACTAATCAGTTGATTGGATGATGTTTTTATTCCTCTTCCCCGTCCACTTGATCCATGAGTCCCAACTAATCTCACGCTCAAAGCTGAGGAAATTCATTTTCACCCCAATTGCTTCAAACCAGTTCTGAAAAACAAAAGAAAAAAAAAAACATGAAAGTCCAATCAATTTCCATCAACTTAAATTTTATCTGAAACCCTTATTTTGACAGACTCAATTTTGTACTGCAATTTTTGAAGTACATGTCTGAATTCATCAAGCGTCTTATTGAACTTGAAGACTTATTCTGCTCCATTCTGTTCCATAGTTACACAATGACTCTGGGAGAATCGTCGAGGGGCGAATTTCGTCTGAATTACTCAACGGATGAAACCATATCAGCTGTCAAGTTTGGACGTTCTTCGCCACAGTTTCTGCTGATTTCATCTTGGGATGGCTCAGTCACGTTATTTGACACCCATGCCAATAACGTGCGGATCAAATATGAACAATCTATGCCAGTCTTGGATGCCTGCTTTCAGGTAAAATGTTTTGTGTAGTCGTTTTTCTATTGAATTCAAATGTATTCTTTTAAGTAGGGTCAGTCGGGGTAATCGTGAACAAGCAGTGTCAAAGCTCTCTATGAAGTCAATTTGGGACTGTAAGGCATGAGTTGTCTAGTCAGTACTACATCCTGAGCCGGGAGACCTTTTCCCGCCACCCCGACCCTTTGCTTTGTTGTCAGAGCTGATGATGTTGTCGATTGTCCTGTAAAAGTAAAATTTGGTTATTTTATCAGTTCTTTTTTTTTTTTTTTTTTTTCAATGTTCCTCTAGTGAACGGTGAGTTATCTTTTGATGTCAATTACATTTCAGGGGAACTTAAGTTAGTTACAACGTCTAAAATTCACCACTTTGACATCTTTCTATGGGTAACATCAAAATCTCAGGCTTTTGTTTTGACAGGTATGTGTTAGTTCACTTAATCACAAAATATCACAAACCCTATGAACCACAAACGTCAATAAGACGAAGTTGAAACATCAAAATGTCAGATTTTTGTCTCAATAGAGGTAGTGTTAGTTAACTGAATCTCAAAATTTCACAGACGATTTGTGTAACATGACAACGAAAGTCTTATTTCTCCTTATTTTTTCAACAGGAACTCCTAAGAATTATTGAACAATGGACAATAACTGAAGTTCCTTAGTTCGTTGGGTTCATTTTCATCAGATGAAACAACCAAGACTTCGACTCCAAGAAGTTCCGAAATCTCGTCGGCGAAAATCCTTTTCTCTGACGCTTCATATTATCTAGGACGAAACTGAAAAAAAAAAAAAAAAAAAAGAATTATTATTTGTTTATAAACATAGATTTTGGATAGGTATGTCACATTGTGGTAAACTAACAATACCTAACTACATAATTTCAAAAGCTAAAAAATAACATAGAATATTATTCTATGTTTCAACGAATCATTTAATGGTTCATTTCACACCAACTCGAACATAACGAAATATGAACGAAGGATAAGCTTGAGCACGGAAATAAAGAGTCTAGTATGGAGGAGGCTTTTGAAAAATAATATTTTATTGCAACCCATTCGTCAGTGTGAAGCAGATGATGATAATTTGTATTGCAACCTATTCGTCTGCCTGACAAACAAAAATTAATCATTATTGCAACCCATTCGTCTGATCGACATATCCATTTTTTCAATGATTACAACTCATTCGTCGCATCGACGACGTGACTAATCGTAAAAGGTTCTTCGAAGACAATTTTACAGCCAAGAAACCGGGTGAATACCCAGAATTGATCCATTTTTAAAATTTCAAGACTCCAAGTCATCATCCAAATTTAATTTTTTTTTAAACAAATAGGTATTGGTTAAACAATTTAAAGACAGGAAACCGAATGGATATCACATTGTCATCCATCTGCGACCCATGTTCAAAATTTCAAGTCTCTAGCTCAGACTGGAAACAGAGTGAATAGTGAGTGGAGGGGTGGGGAGGGGGGAGTTTTTTCCTTTGGTCATTCCAAAGGTTCATAATCGAAGTTGTGTGATAGCGCAAATGAGAGACAAAAGGGGGTGAGGGCTGGCGAAATTAATTGCAATTGGCTCAGATTTAATTATTGTGTCGTACCTGGTTGGTTGTGATGCCTCGATCTGGGGGCCCCCGTGGCGGCGTCCGTGTTGATTTTCTTTAGGCTGAGGTTTTGCTCGCGACACTTCGCGGAAGTCTGAGCCAATGTATAGGTATGGGAGTCGGGGCGGGATGTACTAATCACGAAATGCGGGACTTATTCTGTTCAATTTCGCGGTAAACGATTTTTCTTGTGGAAAGTGCGGGAGCGAGCGATTCTGGGCAACTACGAACATCTAACTACTAATGGCGACTTACTTTTGATCGCTATCAATAATCGCGATATGGGCGATCAGCGCGAAGGTGAAGGGCTACTCTATCTAGCGACGGTTTAATGAAATAGTTGGGGACAAACAACATCGAGAAGAGTTTCCTCCATAAACCGCCCATCCTAATATACAAATTTGACCAAATTTGGATTTTAGAGGAAGCAAAACAATGATGGGCCAAAATGGTCCCTATAATTTGATTACAGAAGCAAAGGCATAAAGAGAATATTAAGTTTACCAAATATTATTATTAGAAAAGTTAACAAAATTAATATAAACAATAACTTGCGTTAGTAGGAACAATTGGGATTAGTAGGTAATAAATTAAGGAACAAAACTAGAGTGAATGGAGGTTCAGCAAGATGGCATAGGGACAGCGTCCAATGATGGTAGTGCAATCAATTTTTGCACTGGTCGAACGTAGGCACCTGTGGAGGTGCGAACTTTGACGTTTCGAACGATCCCATCTTGACCAGGATATACCTCTAGAATCCTCCCAATGGGCCACTGTAGCGGTGCGGTGTTGGCAGTCTGAACGTAGACCACATCTCCAACTTGTACGTTGCGTTGCGGTGCAATCCATTTTTCACGTGGGATGAGCGTCAGCAGGTAATCTTTATACCACCTTTTCCAGAAGCACTGCGACGCCTTTTGCAAAATTTCGTAGCGATCTCGAAGATTTTCGATAGGACGTGGTATCTCTATTTCCGGTGGAGCCAATAGTGGGGTTCCTATTAAAAAATGGCCGGGACTAATATAGTCTGTGTCATCATTTGGGTCGCTTGACACAGCACCCAAGGGTCTACTGTTCAACACGGCCTCAATGCGGGTGAGCAGAGTGCACATTTCCTCAAAAGTGAGTACCAGTGGTCCTACGACACGAATCAAGTGGTGTTTAGCAGACTTCACCCCACTTTCCCATAATCCACCTTGATGAGGGGCGGAGGGACTGTTGAAATTCCACTTTATGGATCGAGCAGACAGATGATTTGCTACATCTGATTCCGTTGAGCGTAAAAAACGTTGTACTTCGTGGAAATGAGCGGCTGCACCTTTGAAATTTGTGCCACAGTCAGTGAATATTTGTGAACACAAACCTCTACGTGACACGAAACGATCCAACGCAGCGAGAAAACAGGGCGTGGAGAGCGAGGTGGCAAATTCCAAGTGGACGGCCTTCGTAGCCATACATATGAACAAAACTATGTATCCTTTCATGCGGGGGGACTTTCTACGATGGCTTTCTTTGATGAGTAGAGGCCCAGCGAAATCAATACCCGTATTCAAGAAGGGTCTACATTCCTGTATGCGTACAGAGGGCAAATCAGCCATGATCGGTTCCATAGGTTTTGCTTTCAGCTTATAACAAATTAAACACTTTCTTATGCGTTGCCTCAAGAATTGGCGTATGGATACAATCCAAAATTTGCGTTGCAAGAGAGCCTGAGTCAACCTTGGACCACCGTGCAGAGTTATTTTGTGGAAATAGTCACAAAGTAAAGCGGCTAAATGGGATTCACGAGGCAAAATGAGCGGGTGTTTAGCGGCATATGGAAGGGAGGAGCGTCTCAACCTTCCGCCCACCCTGAAAAAACCCAGCTCGTCAAGAAAAGGTGACAGTTTCATCAAATTCGGTGAAACATTCAAATTCCTCATCAACTTTTTTATTTCTTGATCGTAGTGGTAATGTTGCGTAGCCTTAACACAAGTATTCAAGGCGTCCCTTAATTCAGATGGAGTGAGAGGTCCAATAGTGATATTTTGGGCGGATCTGCGTGCTTTGAAATTTCGTACAGCTCGCAACACGAGAGCAATAGTGCGTTGCAAGCCATGAAGATTTGAGAATCTTTCAATTAATATCAAGAGAGCGGGCTTTTCTCGAGTGGTAGCGTGTAGCGTCTGTTCAACAGATTTTTTATGCTCAGAAATCGCATTTTCATTCTCATCTTCAAAAAATGGGAAATACCATGAATCAATCGGTTCATAAGCAAAGCGTGGTCCTCTCCACCATAGCTCAAAATTTACCAAACATTCGGGCGAAACTCCACGACTTGCACAATCAGATGGATTTTCTTTAGATGAAATATGAGCCCATTGACGTGGATGAGTGCGATCCAAAATTTGCACAATACGATTTGCTACAAAGGTTTTTAATTTGTGTGGGGGTGTCCTGATCCATGACAAAACTGTAGAGGAGTCCGTGAACAGATGAATGGACGAAAATGTCACCCTCTGACGTAACCTGTTCAGTGAGTGCAACAAGCGAGTGAGCAAAACTGCTCCACACAACTCAAGGCGAGGTACACTTAACGTTTTGAGCGGGGCCAATTTACTCTTAGCGGTAAGTAGGTACATTTGAACATTTTGGGGTGTTTCTACTCGTGCGTAAATCACCGCTGCATATCCGAGCGTGCTTGCGTCGCTGAAACCAATTAATTGACATGCGTAGCGGGTATAATCTAGTGGCATAAAGCGAGATATTTTAATTTGTGAAAGCAAATGAAGTTGACCATAAAATTGTTGCCATTGATGATCTATGTCGGACGGAAGCGGGTCGTCCCAATCAATGCCCTTTTGCCAAGTATATTGTAGCAACTTTTTAGCGGTGAACACAACGGGTGTCAACCAACCAAGAGGATCATAAATCCGCGCTATTTGCGATGACAAACCTCTTTTGGTGGAAATGGCGTTAGTGAGAGACACGACGTAGGAGAACAAGTCCCCATGTGGTTCATATTGAAGACCCAATATTTTGATGCATTCATCATCATCGCTTTCTCGAACGACCAAAGCATGCTCCCGATGGTCAACAGGTACCATATCAAGGATTTCTTGGCGATTACTTGCCCATTTTCGGAGGGTAAAACCTCCCAAACTAAACAGATCTATCAATTCTTTCTGTAGAGTAGCGGCGAGTTGAACTGAGTCGACACTTTGACAAACATTATCAACAAATGTTTGGTTAATAATAGCGTCCGAAGCCAACGGATATTGTTTTCCTTCGTCCTGAACCAATTGGAGAAGAGTGCGCTGTGCCAAAAATGCGCTCGGTTTGACACCAAACACCAATGTGCTGAGTTCATACTCAACTATTTCGCCATCAACGTGGGGGCGGTAGAACAAGTGCTGATATTTACGTTCACTGGCGTGCACATTTACTTGTCTGTACATTTGGCGGAGATCACAGCATACAACAATTGAACCAAGGCGAAAATGTGTAAGAATCTCGCCTAAGTATATCTTTTTGTAATTTAGGACCCCGTAATAATACGTCATTCAGGCTAGTGCAAGCGGAATCAGGACGAAAAGAAGCGTTAAAAACGGTGCGTACTTTAGTAGTAGTGCTACTATCTTTGAAAACACAATGGTGCGGGATCACGTAATCAGCGGGTTCTAGAGCGGGACTCATGTGCCCCAACTTAATGAATTCATCCATGTAGGACCGATATTCGTTGAATATGGCAGGTTGACGTTTTAACCGTCGCTCGAGACTGTTCAGACATTTTTCAGCGTAAAGGCGAGTGTTGGGAAGGGACACTGGGCTCGCTTTCAAAGGCAAGTTGACCGTGTAGCGGCCGGATGCGTCCCGAGTGTGCGTTTCGAGAAAATGCTGTTCACAAAAAACATCATCGGGGTCTTGAGGATGGGGCGTATCAATTTCTTCAATTTCCCAAAATTTTTGGATTGAACAATCTAATTGTTCACAACAGGTGAGCATTGAACATGGGGTTTCGGCGTTATCGTCATGTGAAGTAGGAATTGGACCCCCTATGACCCAACCAAATATTGTGTTGATGGCAGCGGGTTCACCCTTGATGATATCACAGGGTTCTGATAGGATTCTTGTATAAAGGTCGGCTCCAAGTAAGAATTCGACAACCGACCGTTTGTGGAACGATGGATCAGCAAGCTGGAGATGTTTGAATTTGCGGAAAATGTTTTCGTCGACGGAAAAATTGGGTTGAGGTGCGGAAATTTGAGCCAAAATTTGAGCATCGCTAAACAATAGCTCCAAGATTGAACACGTCACTGTCCCTCTAACAGATAGTGGCTGAGAATTCGCAACACCAACTACTCCCAAGGTACTATGTACTCTAGGTAACCCCAACCTTTGTACACATGACTCCGTAATCAAACTTAATTGAGATCCGCTGTCCAAGATTGCTTTTACTGGACGTGGCGTTCCATTTTTATCCTTAACGTATATTATCGCTGTGCATAATAATACACCTTTGCGATGATTGGTAGAATTCACACTGCAAGTAAGCGTAGATTGCGTAGCGGGAGCGTTACAAGACGATTGAACAGGTTGAAGTGGACTGTATAGCGCGTTTGAACTGTTATTTTGAACATGATCATCTGATCGAGGCGAAAAGTGCAATAAGGTGTGATGGTTGCTAGCCTTGCACTCAGCACAAGACGATGTGGAACGGCAATCAAACCTTTTATGAAATCCTAAACAGCCATAACATAAATTATTTTGTTTAACAAAAGCGAAGCGTTCAGATACATTGCATTTTTTAAATTCAGTACAAGCATACAATTTGTGATGTCCGTTACATTTTGGACATTTCAAATAATCTGTTTTATTTTTAGCGTCAGTAGTTGTCATCAAACTCGTTTTGGGTTGGTATGTTTTTAGCGGTTTGTCCCATTGTTTGGCTTTGTTAGGTTTCTCAGCTGTCTTTTGAGGAGCATCTGGGGCCAATTCTGATATACGTATTTGATCCTGGACAAATCTTACGATATCTTCGAACTTGGGCGTGACGGTAGAGGAATACCTATTTTCAAATTCGAGACGCATACCCTCCGGTAGAACCCTTATCCCAAGTTGCACAACGAAAAAATCGAACAGATTGTCTATCCCCAATCCCTTTAGAGCGTTTAGCGATAGCGCAAATGAGAGACAAAAGGGGGTGAGGGCTGGCGAAATTAATTGCAATTGGCTCAGATTTAATTATTGTGTCGTACCTGGTTGGTTGTGATGCCTCGATCTGGGGGCCCCCGTGGCGGCGTCCGTGTTGATTTTCTTTAGGCTGAGGTTTTGCTCGCGACACTTCGCGGAAGTCTGAGCCAATGTATAGGTATGGGAGTCGGGGCGGGATGTACTAATCACGAAATGCGGGACTTATTCTGTTCAATTTCGCGGTAAACGATTTTTCTTGTGGAAAGTGCGGGAGCGAGCGATTCTGGGCAACTACGAACATCTAACTACTAATGGCGACTTACTTTTGATCGCTATCAATAATCGCGATATGGGCGATCAGCGCGAAGGTGAAGGGCTACTCTATCTAGCGACGGTTTAATGAAATAGTTGGGGACAAACAACATCGAGAAGAGTTTCCTCCAGAAGTTAATAAACCAAAATGGAGACATTTGTTATAAAACCAGTAAAATGTAGAGATTTTACTTAAAGCCAGTTATGTATTGGAAAATTCGCTCTTATAGCCATGCTGCAAGACTCGTGTGTTCTATTCAACGCAATTAAAATATTTTGATTTTTTTTTTCCAGGATGCAGTTCATGCTTTCTGTGGAGGCTTAGATAATACAGTGAAGATGTTTGATCTAAACACAAATACAGGTATGTTTCTGGTTTTAAAATACCTACATAATTATTGTAAAATACTATTCTTATGGAAATTCATTTTGGTTATGACTCCTGGGTCATATACTCCAGGTCCATTATCGTCATGAAGGATACTGCATGGGGTATTAATCTTTTCATGAGTACTTATTGTAAGTGTATTGAAGGTGAACAATTCGAATCACGAGAGATTACTATCTAAATCGCCTTCAATAGAATCCAATGCCGCCGTCAGTAATAGAATCGCCTCAAACTTAGGCTTTATTCAACTATGATCTATCGCCGCTCGAACTGTGGTTGTGCTATGCCAAACTGGTTGAGTGAATCCGGGATAGTTCTCCTGAGGTACCTAACATAACCAAGCTTCCCAATACGATCCTCAGGTAGAGGAAGTTGCACTTCTCGAAACAAATCCCGAATATGCCTTTATCCTTATCCTTCTGGAAGGCAGGGAACCGTGCCACTAAAACATCTGGCCCCTCGAGGTGACGCAGATCTTGGTGGTACGAGCACTCCTCCTCCAGATTGCCTTAGCCAGTACACCAATAACACCCCTCCAGTTCTACCCACAAGCCCATCACTTCAAATGCCTGGAGTTCCACTAGACACCTCGAACCCGATCAGCGAACAAGCAGCTGATCAAAGTCCTTCGCTACATCACACCACCTCTCATCGACCGTCGAGGGATCGCCGTCCGCCTTCGTACCTGAAAGACTAGGGACCAATAATTGGGGAACACATCACATTCTCCTCCCTCTACAAATTATTTGTAGAGGGAGGAGAATGTGATGTGATACTCCGGTATACGGATCATATGTTTCCCTAACAACTTGTGACAAACCTTATTTCTGAATGCCTTTTATACTAATTAATTATTCCTGTTAAATAGATTTTAGTTGAATAAAGCCTAACTTTGAGGCAATTCCATCACAGCACTGTTATCTGTGTAGTAGTTGATAGTAAACAAACTCCCTTGAAGGTTCCATTTTCGTGGTGGTGGGTGGCTCTACTTTATGGCAATTTCAATGTAACTGTAAATTAAATTACTTTTTTTGGTTGCAGAAAGTATTCTTGGTACTCATTCTAATGCTGTGAAGGTAGTTGAGTACGTTCAAGAAGTCAACTGCATACTCTCAGGAGGCTGGGATGCCCAAGTAAAGATGTGGGATGCTCGTACAGGCCGGTGCGTTGGAACGTTCAATCAGCCTGACAGAGTTCGTATTTCGTCATTATATCCTTCAATGTTTGTGTATAGTCCATTGAAATGACTGATGTTAACTGCTTCTAAACCCTCCCCATTCCAACACTCCCTACCAAACACGATCGGTGTACATCTTTAAAGTTAGGCTATTGAATTTTTGGTTTTCCCTTCATATTTTTTTATCATTAGTTTTCCCTTCATATTTTTATCATTAGGCCTGTAGAGTAAATTGTGCTATCAAAATTTGTGAAACGAGCCTGTTTTTGCATTTTTTCAGCCAACTTTTTTCGCCAGTTATCCACATGCAGTTACCAGTTATTGACAGAGAAAGGCTCCAGTTATGGACACATCTTCGTAAAATTTTAGGCATCTTTCAAATTGCGTTTCTATTAATGAGCTGATTTTCCTCTTTCAACATTTTTTATATTGGCTGAGGCCTGTAGAGTAAATTGTGATATCAAAATTTGTGAAACGAGCCTGTTTTTGCATTTTTTCAGCCAACTTTTTTCGCCAGTTATCCACATGCAGTTACCAGTTATTGACAGAGAAAGGCTCCAGTTATGGACACATCTTCGTAAAATTTTAGGCATCTTTCAAATTGCGTTTCTATTAATGAGCTGATTTTCCTCTTTCAACATTTTTTATATTGGCTGAGGCCTGTAGAGTAAATTGTGATATCAAAATTTGTGAAACGAGCCTGTTTTTGCATTTTTTCAGCCAACTTTTTTCGCCAGTTATCCACGTGCAGTTACCAGTTATTGACAGAGAAAGGAGCCAGTTATTGACACTACGTTTAAACAATGAAAATGCGATTTATTTTAGGTATCACTAGATTCAAATAGTTTTATAAGTCTTAGTTTCAGGTAAATATAGGGCAGTAGTTACCTACCTAATAAGTTATTCAGTTTCAGAAAGGCACAATTGAAAAATCACAATGAGAGTACCTACAAGTATAAAAGTCTTAAAATTTGGCATGCCATTCTTCAATTGAAGATTCATTATTCGAAACTTGCTAACATGGTTTCCTAATAACAGTATGAGATCATCCAAGTACTTGATCAAAATATGAAATCACTAAATTTCCAATACACAGGGGCTTAGAGAATTGCAGCCAGTCGTTTGCCAAACACTAGGGGTCTAGTCAATTTGAGAACAATATTTATCCCTCTGACTAGAATTTCTTCTCTATCAACCGTGAGTATGGCTTTCATCCTGTTCAATGGTTTCAAACAATGTGCAACTGCACATTCCTCTTCTATCTTAAAAATCTGGCACGCCACCACTTTTTTTCTTTCTGCCAGGTATGTTGACTGTCGCATAGCACCATCCATTTACAAATGAAAAATCGAATCCAACAAGCATCAAAGCAAATATGTCATTGAAACCCCATGTATAGACACCTGCGTCAATATCTGGAAAACCTGTGTTTTTCAAAGTCAGTCATTGAAACCCCAAAAAAGTTGGTAATATTCCAAATTAGGGTTGGAAAAGGTATTTTATACGTACAATAGGACTATGGCAGACTCTCTGATGAGAAATCGGGCTCTAAGAGCAAAAAGAAAGAGAAATTGTGGCCTAAAACGCCACTCACCTGCTTATCGTTTTCCTCTCACATCCTCTCACGAGTGACTTGATATTGGCGGTAAACTGTTACTGATACGTTAGGTTAAGAAATGGCATCGAGTTTGAATCGCTAGGCAGCACCAAACGCTTAATATTTTGAATTGAAGGTTCAAGTGTCAATAACTGGGGTCTTTACCCTACCAATTTCGTTTGAGGTTTGATCTATTTTCGATTTTGTTGTTGTAATTATTTTTCAGTTTTGAATTATGAGCACGATCACTCCCCCATTCCTTAGATCACAGTCCTTGTTCCATACTTGAAACCCTCCTGTCTCAAAGAATTTTCGCTTATAGTTTGGTAAGTTCTTTACTTATAGTTTGGTAACATTTTAATTTGATATTGAAGTAGTAGTAAAAAAAACTCTGCAAATTCTTGACACAACGGCTTATTATCTCTTTTGAGCTGATCACCCTAATCTAATTCACGAAATGATAGATGCAACTCTAGCTCATCCAAATTTAATAAAACAAATAAGTATAGTTTAAACAATTTACAGACAAGAAACCTAGTGAATATTGCATTGTCATCCATCTTTGACCCATGTTTGAAATGTCAGGACTCTAACGCATCATCAAAATTTAATTGTTTTAAGCAAATAGGTAATAGGTTATTGTTTAAACAATTTAACAGTCAGGAAACCGAGTGAATATTGCATTGTAATCCATTCTCGACCCCTGTTTAAGATTTCAAGACTGCAGCTCACCATCAAAATTTAATTTTTTAAACAAATAGGTATTGTTTAAACAATTTTTACAGACAAGAAACCGAGTGAATATTGCATTTTCATCCAGTCCCGACTTTTATTTATAATTTCAAATCCCAAGCTCATCAGGAACTTGAAAAACAAGTAGTGTAAATTATTATTTAATAATGATTATGAGGATGATTTTTATTAATAAGGATGGTTGACAATGCAATATTCACTAGGTTTCTTGTCTGTAAATTGTTTAAACCATACCTATTTGTTTTATTATATTTGGATGATGAGCTAGAGTTTCATCTATCATTTCGTGAATTAGATTAGGGTGATCTGCTCAAAGAAGATAATAAACTGTTGTTTTTTATTCGATTTTTAGAATCTACGTATGTATCTTGAAACGTAAAACCTCAAATTTTGAGGGGGGTACTTTTTTTCTTGAACGAGTACAAAGGTTCATTATCGAAGATATTAAACCAAAATGGACGACATTCTGCTGGACGATGAGGGTTCTTTTACCGGTTTACACGATCAAGAGGTTTTATTGTAATGGTTTTTGTCCTTCCTCAACTCATGTTGCATTTTGTATGTAATACTGCCTTCATTAATGATTCTCATTTTCTATAGCTCTCAATTTATGAATATTCCAGGTTTACACCATTGGATTGTGTGGTGAAAGATTTGTAGTTGGCACGGCTGACAGAAAAGTGTTAGTATGGGACACAAGAAACATGGGGTATGTTCTTCAACGACGAGAATCCAGTTTAAAGTACCAAACTCGTTGTATACGGTGTTTCCCCAATAAACAGGTAAGCAATTTTTCCTAGTAACTGTTTCTAGTCCATGATCAGACACACACCTGAACTCATGTTTCTGTGTATGACAGTCCCCATATTTGAGGCGTTCAGGATCAAAATCGGATAACTCCATAAAACTAGATTTTACAGGAGAGGCCCACACATTGCACATTGAGAGGAGAACTGCACATTGCAATTTCAATTTTCTGCAATCATACAATTTTCTTACAAAGTGAGCCCCTAATTTATTTCCCGAATTCTGGTCCGATTCCTTTTGTTCCCACAGAAATGTGCATAAAAAATAAAATTTTCTATCTGGGTTTGAAATTTAAAATGGTTTTTGTCCATTTTTGAAACTAATCATGTCCCAGATATAAATTTATTCCTGCAAATTACTCTGAAAATTCATTTTATCCTTGTAATATCCAATTCTTTGATATTCCATTTACGTTCAAGTATAGTTGATGGGAGGAGGGAATTGAAGAAAAAGAGGATTATCAACAGTTCCCGTCTTTGTTAGAATGTTTTCTATACCTTACCTTACCCCTCGGCGTTATAACCCATGTAGGGTTCGAGCCTGATCAACAATAGGCCCCCACGCCTCTAGATCCAGGGCTGTGGTCTGCCATCTGCGTGCATTTAGACGCTGCAAATCTTCCTCCACTCCATCGACCCCGCGAAGTCGCGGCCGTCCACGCAATCTTCTTCCTCCTGGTTGATGGATGAATAGTCTGTTAGCGGCTCTTTCGATGGGCATCCTCTGGACATGCCCTGCCCACCGGATTCTTGCCCGTTTCACCTCCGTCACAATATCTGGGTTCCCATACAAATCGCTCGATTTGAGAACCACCTTCACATACTGCTCCATAAACTCTCCTCAGAAATTTTCTTTCCCAGCGCCTGAGCTGATTCTTCACTTTTCTCGAGTGTCCAAGTCTCAGCTCCGTACAAGACTAATGGGCGCACTACTGACCTGTAGATCCTGATTTTTGAAGTTCTACTTAGCAATCTGCTTTTGAACATTTTTGTGAGGACGAAGTAACATTTGTTGCCAGCTTTCAACCTTGCTTGCATCTCTTCCGCTTGGGAGCAGTTTTCATTTATAACCGCTCCCAAGTACTTGAACCTTTCAAATGTGATGTGGGACCATTCAAGGTGATGCTGTGTTCAAGTGGACGAGGATTGCTTCTACAGCTGACCATGTACTTATTCTTCTCAATATTTATGTGTAATCCCATTTCCTCCGCTGCATTCTCCAGAGCCTGATAACCCTCTTCCGGGGAATCCACTGTACGCGCTACCATGGCTACATCGGCTGCATACGCCAAGAACAAGAAAAAGCCAGCTGTGGAGCATTCGATTAAAGAGAGTTCCTCCGGGGTTTCCGGGTATTTGCCGCATGACATTTTCTAAGGCCAGATTGAACAAAAGAGCTGACAAAATCCCCCCTGCTTCAGCCCACTTTGAATGGCAAATGGTGTGAATAGTTGTCCATTAATCCTGATTTTACACACAGTGCCTGAGAGTGTCATTTTTACTAGTCGTATTATTTTGGGTGGGACACGAAAATCTTGAAGTGCTTCCAGAAGCTTACCTCTTCTCACCTTATCGTACGCTTTCCTGAAGTCTATGTACAACTGGTGTACGTTTACATTATATTCATAGCACTTCTCAAGGAGAACAACTGTCAATAGTAGATCTATTCCTCCAAACCCGTATTGATAGTCCCCTATAATCGCCTCTGCTATGGGACTGAGTCGTACATTGATCAATTTTTCAATAATTTTGTACCCTACATTCAGCAGTGAGATTCCTCTATTGTAACCACAATTTAGGATGTCGTTCTTCTTGTGTACTGGGCATATTATAGCAGTCTTCCATTCCGATGGCATCTCTTCCTTTTCCCGAATCTCCGTCACCAGTTTATGAATTGTCTCCTCCAGTTTACTGCCTCCAGCCTTCAGTGATTCCGCAACTATCTCATCCTCCCCCTGGGGCATTGTTATTTGTCATGTTATTAATTGCAAATTGCGTCTAATCTATGGTGGGTGGGGGGACAATTTCTTCATCTTGCTCAGGCTCCAATAAGTCAGGCATCTGGTCTACCAACTCTGTTTCTCTACTCAGAAGTTCGTCAAAATATTCCACCCAACGACTGATAATCTCTTCTCGGTTTTAGAGAAGGTCCCCATGCTTATTTTGTATGAAATCAGTCCGGGGATGAACACCTTTTTTGACTTCCCACTTTGGTAGAAACCTCTGATATTTCCTCCCACTCTTTCTTCCCCAATCTCCTCCATTTCCTTCCTTACGTGGGCTCTATGTTTCTCTCTTTGTGTAACTCGATAGTCTGCCTTGTTGTTCTGTTCAGCTTCTTCATTCTTGCCTGATCTCTTTCTTGTATTAATTGTTTTCTATAATTGTTCAAAATTTGCTTGTAAAATTTCTATTACTACTTGAACAATTTTTTAAAATCACAATAAAAACGATTTGAACTTCTAAAATCACAGGAGAGACTGACACGAACTTATATTCCACAAAAGGGAGTGTTTAGTTAAAAAAGGCATTTAGATTGGTAACCAAAAAATGTAAGCGTTTCAAAAAGAGCATCTTATGTAAAATCGTAGCAAATATTAAAGTCAAATTCAAAAACTTATTTGTGTAAAGCGAACTCTTCAGTGTCGTTTTCACACTCTCCTCCATCGTTGGCAGCATCATCAGCATCACCAATAGGGTCACCAAGCACAGTCTTGTAGAATAATAAACGAGGATTTCTATTCCAGTCTTCGCCGAAATGGGTAATCAAAAGCTTTCTGACGTCATTCAGCTTCTGTTGGTTGACAGGCTTCTCTGGTAGTATATGGAAATAGAAACAGGATTCAATCTTGACAGGGACTCACTTTTTTTTGTAATGCTCTTATACTGTCCCAATGAGTGTCTGTAATTCACTTCTCCTTTGATCTGAACGTCATTCTGGGTTTGCCCCAGTCTGAAGTACAGTCGTTTTGCTGGGTTGGACCTGAAGTGCCATTAGCCAGGAGGTTTGACAATGCCTTGAAATCATTGACAGTTGATAATTCTTTGACGGAATGAACTTTCTCTTTTCGCAACGTTTCTCTTCCAAAGTTTCTCGTTCTTTTGGCGTTTTCTAGAGTTCTCCTCTCTTCAGCAATGTTCAAATTCATTATTCAATCCCGAAAAACCTTCAAAATCACAAAATGAAAGCACTAACTTCGAAAGTTTGTCGAGAAAACTGCACTGGCAAATTCAAAAACGAGAAAAAAAAAACAAGCAAATCGGTGGAAGTTGTGATATGGCATGAGCGCGACCGCAGCGAGCCTGGCGGCTTCGAGAGAAACCTAGAGTTATCCCCTTATGAAACTGACACAACACTCTGCCGTCTTATTTCTCATGGTTTTAGTCCGATTTTGATCCTAAACTCTCGGGAGAATATATTATATATAATAGCTTGCCAAAAATGTGAAAAAATAATTTTTGAAATTTTGGAGTTATCCGCTTTTGATCCTGATTTGAGCCTCATTTCACCTACATACTATGCTGTAGAAAGGGCATCCAAATTTATTTAACAAATTTATTCTACAAACTAACATGACCCCCCTTGAATTTGTGCATCACTAGTTTCACGGTTTCACCACCTGCCACTGCATTCCTGGCATGAAGGTGAAACTGTCTGGACTTGGAAAAGAAATCTTATTGTTACATGTTGTAGCTATGATAAGCAATCCAATTTTTGTCATAGTGATACTGTAGAAATAAACTAAGTGACTCAATGACTTGTTTTCCTGGCTGGGAGAATGGACTACAGTGACCTAATGAATTTCTCTAGATTAGAAGAACAGGTGATGGTTGACTTGATAATTTTCTCCCTGCTTCCTACAACAGATTACAAAATGTCAACAAAATAATTCAACACTGACAATGAAATTTTTCTCAAAAGTTGATGACTGGCAAATCTCAAGGGGTTTACCTAAAAAATAGGTTACATCATGGATCATCTCAAGTGTAACCTCTCATTCCCTAACCTTTGAATGAATATAATACAATTAGAATGTAAATCAACATCTTACACAAAACCAACTACACTTTCAATCAATATGGATGATTGATTGATTCAGCTTTCTAACATGTTTCCAACCAACTTATACATTTCTGAAGAATCTATGATGATTCACAAATTCATATGTCCCTATACCTATATTTACTGTGTTTCATGAATTTGTTGCAGGGTTATGTTTTAAGTAGTATAGAAGGTAGAGTAGCGGTTGAGTATCTCGATTCAAGGCCAGAGATACAAAAGAAAAAATATGCTTTCAAATGTCACCGAATCAAAGAAAGTGGACTGGAGAAGATATACCCTGTTAATACAATAAGGTATTTACCACTTCACAATCCCTATAATATGTTGCATATGAATGCACGCTTAACACCCAGGACTCTTGTTTTGCAGTTTCCATCAGGGATACAATACATTTGCGACTGGTGGCTCTGATGGCTACGTCAATATTTGGGATGGATTCAACAAAAAGAGGTTATGCCAGTTCCACAAGTACAACACATCCATCACATCTCTTTGCTTCAGTCAAGATGGTAATTTAATAATATATTGACGTTGAAGCCGTTTAATAGTATTAGAGTGTTAGTATTTTTGGACCGAGAACAATAGCTTTACTTTAAAGCAAAACTTTAAATGTGTTTTCCCAATATTTAGGGTTTTTGACTTGAGGTGCGATATCTGTGAAGAATTTAATGGGATCCTTGGGGCTGGATTATCTCGATAAGTTTCTGTACTTGTTCTTGATGAAGGTGTATGAAGATATGCTCCTAATGTCTGCAATTACACTAATTTTTCCGCGTACCCCCGATCAAGTCCTCGCGGACCCCCAAAGGGTTGGGAATCGCTTGCATAGACCCATATGGGTACAGGGAAAGGGCATATGAAAGAAATCCCTCAATTGGCCTACAGTGCTTGTACGGCTTTAGAAAGGTTTCTGGGAGTTCAAACCTATTGCATCCGGAGAGACATGTAATAGTAGAAGCTTTCAATAGGGAATTTGGTTCGCATGCTCACTCTGCCCACTCACAAGTCCATCACTCACATGTACAAGGGCTTGTAGCAAGTGATTAGAATGGCAATCGATTTTCCCTGCCAGTCAAGACTTCAGTTGGCACAGGCCTTGGTAATGCATAATTTTTACTATGCGATCGCTGCGTTTTGCTACATAAACAACGATCAAGTTCAGTCATTGCAAAAGGCGCAAATTGCAGTGATCAGGTTTGTATTTCGCTTGACATTAGATGAGCATGTCACCCCCTATTATATAAAGCTGAAATGGCTGACGTAAGGAAAATTTGCAGTTTCATGTTCTACTACATCGCACCATCATATTCAATGAGTCATTTACTGCTTCTAGTATTTGAATATACAATGACAATCCTAAAATATTCGATACCAACCTTTCTATGGAGGCTTTTAAGAATAAGTTTAAGGAACATTTGATTTCTAAGTTTATAGAACAGAATGACTGAGAAGTGGGAAAAAAAGTAAAAGAAAGTTAATTTGCTAGTAGAGAAGTTTTCAATTTTTGTTATTATAGAGCTTTGTTAAGTTATGTTGTGTTATGTAGGTATTTTATTAGTTTAGAATTCACAGTATGAAGTATTATGTTCATTTCGTTATTTTTATATAGATAAAATTATGATTTATTATGAATGTACCTATTGTCAACGCTTTGAGAATAAAGTGTTCTGTCTCTTCCAGGGACATAGTAAGAGAGGGCTTCATAGACCTGTTTGTATCATGGTGATTAAATAAAATCAATATCAATATCAAGTACAGTGCAAAATGCCTTATATTTGCTAAGACATATTTATTTCAAGATTGGGCATCGTTGACTATTAGTATTCCCCTACTGAAACAAACCGAAGATGCTGGGGCTGTAATGCCCTGGGAAAATCCACACTGGATAGACAACTCAATGAAACACGTTTTATCCTTTTTTTGAATAGATCACCCTTCTATCTAGATCACTGTTTTGTGTACAATGTCCTTGTCCCATGAGCTTTCATATCAGTTTTTGATTCAGTTAGTTAGCTGTCAGGTGGGGTCAGGGCCTTGCGAAGCCCTTCTTGAGGATTCTTCCCTCATTTCTTCCAGTGACAGTGGGATGAAAGGGAGATCAATTAAGGGGAATAGCCTTTGTTTATTTGGAGGGTTGTAGGAGGTTTCAAAACAAAATAAACCTGACGAGTAGTTTATTCTGAAAGAAACAGAGACTGGGTCGAGGAGAAGATACCTACCCCTGAGGATGGCTTATTAGGGCCAAAAGCTCGGGAAGAATTCTCCCCCGTTTTCTTTACAACCTCCTACAACCTTCCAAATACACAAAGGTTATTCAACCAAGGAGGACATGAACGAAACAACAAGAAATTATGGGGAATGGAAATTAAATGATGAAACAAAATCTCTACATTTAATCGTATAATATACGATTAAATGTATATTATACTACATACTCAGCCATTTTTCATTGAATTAATGCTCTGAATTCTATCGTTCCACAGGTTGTGTACTGGCTATTGCATGTTCTTACATGTATGATGAGAAAACCCCAGAAGCGCTCCCCGAAAGCAGTGTGTACATTAGATATGTCACTGACCAAGAAACCAAACCAAAATGATTGCCATTTATAGATTCAACCTCAAGACCAGTGGTCGTACTGATTATCGATTGCTCACAAACTTCCATCGGATAAATCCATCGAATTGATTTCTCTTTTTTTTTAAATATTTTTGTCAATAGCATAGTTTTATCCATAACTATACATTTCACGTGAAAGGTTGTTTCACCTTATTCAATCAATATATTTATTTGAAATTTTGCATTTTATGAATTCATGATTTCAACATTAAAGACTCTGATGTTTGCAATAGTTGATTTTCATTTTTCATAGGCCTACATGATCTTGGACTGATATTATGTAATAATGAATCTACTATACATTACCTATCTCTTCTTGTAAAATCAACTGTTAGGGGAACTCGCTCAACTCCATGCATAAGAAAGTGATTAGGATTTTGCACGCATTCATCCCATCTTCACTTCGCCTTCTTTATGTTTCCCAAAGCTCCCAACTAACTCCTCAGATAATCATTTAATCTTAATTCAAGTTCTGTGATTTGAACTTTTCTTATTTCTTCTTGAAATCAAATTTAGTGGGGGGAGGAATCCTTCTAAAGCCATCATAATGATCAGTGTTATGCTCATAGGCTAATGACATCATTTGGACAAGAATCTCATGGGGAGGGGGATTCTAGGTTTAAAATCTGTCTAAATTTGAAATTGAGGATTTGATTATGTCCTTATAGGATGTATGAGCAGCTTGTAGATCTTTATTTTGTCGTTTGAGGCATTCTCTGACGATGAGAGGGGTTGTAGTTGTTTGTAGGTTGGTCAGTGATCACTGAAGGTAAGGTGCTTGTCATGGTCGACACCAAGGTATCGAGTTGTCCTAGATCACTGTGGGCTCGACATATTGTCTTCTTTATGTGAATGTGACACTGTGCTTCTCTTGTTAGTCTATTTTCACCCTCCATTTCATACACCATAGCCCGAGCAGGTAAATTTGACGTATACTTGGTATATGGCGTACATGCTTCACCATCAGGAAGTGGAAGATCTGAGCTGTATGCCCCCAACAAACTCCTTTGCGGTACTGAGGCTCTGATGGAATGAACGCGAGACTGTTGATCCATGATTTGACCCTCTCTCCCAACCTCAGTGTTGCAGGCAGCTGGCTCGACCACTTTCTCCCGCCCTTCAATGAACCTTAGTGATTTGTCCCCCCCCCCCTTCATAAGCCAAATTTGGATCAAAGGTAGGATTTCACTATCATCACTATGTCATCCACCCCTCATTTCCACTCTTTGCCTGGCATCCTTTCCTTTTCCTGATACCACCTTCTGGCTTCTTTGTTTGAGAACCAACCCCCCCAAACTCGAGGTTAGGCGTAGGTTTTCTATTTTTTGGATAGCTGTCTAAAGGTCCTTCATCCCTTGGGGCTCCAATTAAATTGATAGTTTTTTTTTTCTTTATTCATTTGTTTAAGTCAGTTACAATATAATGTATCATACCTTATTGACAATGTGCAAGCGCGCTTAATGCGGTTGTAAATCATATTTATACATCAAATACCTACCAGCTGTTTGTCAATCAATGAAATCTAGGATGTGTCGTGGTCTGACTAGTCGTCTGTTGGGGAATGGCGAGAATCCGTCGGCTGCGAGTTGGTTGATGTGAGTGGAGTGGTTATTGCTGAATTTTTGCATGGAGGAAAGCCGGTATTCGGATGGTGTTTCTATTTTGAAGTCGTTGTATATAGATGAATTTCGAACAAAGGGTGGGGTGTGAATTATATTGCGCTGTAGGATGCTGTTTTGCTGCCCGTCAAGCCGTCTGAATTGGGACTCTGAACACGTTCCCCAAATTGGCAAGGCATATGTCCAAATGGGGCGTATGAGGGTTTTGTAAATAAGTATTTTGTTGGTTAGAGATAGGTTGCGGTTGTTGAGTAGTGGCTTAAGTTGAGTAGTTCTAATTTTAGTTCTACTGATTAGATTAGAAACGTGGTCCTGGAATGTCAAACGACGATCTAGGGTGATACCCAAGTATTTGTGGCTACATGCGGTTGAGAGTAGGACTCCTTCATAGAACAGAGGAATATCTTGAATTCTCCGTCGGTAGGTGAATGTCACTGCAACTGACTTGATGGGATTAATTTTTAATCTCCATTTTGTGCACCATTGTCCAAGTTCGTGAATGAGCGTTTGCAGGACATTAGCAGCTTCCCCTGCGTCTGGTCGACTGACGGCATACACAAGGTTATCAGCAAAGAGTCCCGAAAAACTTTGATGAGCTGGTAACGGTAGGTCGTGGCAGAATAAGATGTAGAGATATGGGCCAAGGACACTACCTTGTGGGACCGAAGCTTGTATTTTTCGAACTTGAGAGATCTCGTTTTGAACGTCAACGACGAAAGTTCTTCCATCCAAGTAGCTCTTGAGAAGGTCTAGTAGGTTTCTTGGGAGGTGGGGCCTAACCTTGATCAGCAGTCCCTCATGCCAAACTCTGTCAAATGCTTGCTCAGCATCAAAAAACGCTGCTCTGCAGATTTCTTTGTTGTGGTAAGAAGTTTTGATTTATTTTACCAGCCTTTGGAGCTGAAGAGGACAGGAGTGGGATTCCCTGAAACCAAACTGTTGATCAGGAATCAAGTGGCCGGTGAAACGTAGGAGGAGAGGTAGAAACAGTCGCTCGAAGATCTTGGCCAGGATCGAGAGTAGGCTAATTGGACGATACGATCCTATCTCATTTTCAGGTTTCCCCGGTTTCAGAATCATTATAATTTTGGCTTGCTTCCATTGAGTAGGGAAGTAGCTCAAACGAAACGAAGCGTTATATATTTGTGTTAGTCGAGTGATGACTTTCCTCGGAGCATGTTTCAATAACGGCTGTACTAACAGATCCAGACCTGGAGCCTTCCTCGTTGCTGTGCGTTTTATGACTCTCATCACTTCTTTGGGAGTGCAGAATACCGCTATCGAAGGAAAGTACGACACAGTATCCATTGGAGGTGGAAGGTTGGATTCAAAGGGGGTGAACCTATTTTCAAGCATGTCAGCAAACTTATCAGCTTTTTCCTTGGGTAGCGATATCCAGTTCCGACCATTTTTTAGCTGGGGTACAGTTCTTTGGCATTTTGTAAGTATTTTCGTTTTACGGTAAAGCGTACCATTACAGCCTTCCAGAGACAACTTCTTCCCTTGATTTTTCATTTCTCAGTGAAGTCACCTCATAGCTGAGGGCGTTCTTAGCCGGTTAAATGATCGCCTATCACTCAAATTGCCAGAGCGAAGCCACCGTCTCCTTGCAGACTTCCTTTCCACCCAAATTTCTTGGACGTGAGGAGGGGTTAAATTGATAGTGAACCAGCTAGCTCCCCCTCTTATCCTGAAGGATTTCATTCTCTGTAGAGTCATAATATGATATACGTGCATATTATGCACGTATATCATAATCGTCCACACTACTCGAAATGCTTCCTGTGTCCACTGGACCTAGGCCTAAAATCCTGGTAAATCCAGTAAACGTCCCTCGTAGGCAAAACGGGTAATAGTGATACATGGGTACATGATACACTCCTCTTCCTGTTAATGATTAACAGTGTGGTGAGTTGCTTCAAGCAGTGTTTGTTCTTTGCGGACGACCTCAAACTCTTCTGCCATGTGAGGTCGGAGTAGGACTGCCCAAATCTGCAGAAGGCCGTCCATTGTCTCGAGGAGTGCTGTGCCTCCAACAGCTTTTTTTTTTTTTTTGAAATCCATCCAAATGTGCTGTTGTCACTTTCCATAGATCCGTTCAACCTATTAACTTTGGAGAAGTGGTGAGTTGATGGATCTCGGGGTTCTTCGCGATAGGAAGCTCACTTTCTCTGAGCACATTGAGCGCATCACAGGCAGGGCGTTGAGGGCTTTGACTCGACTAACTTGACTTAGTTCCTTGAGCTCCTCGTGGAGCATAGGGCATCAGTAAACAGCCTCCATTCCTCTCTATCCAAAGCCAACCTCTTTACTTCTCCCCATGTCCTCCCGGCGCGTTCAATCTCCTTCTGGATTGAGCGTCTCCACGTGTGCTTCGGCCTTCCTGGTCTGCGTTCACCTTGGGGATTCCAGTCTAGCGCGTCTTTTTCTATGGCATCCGCTTTTCTAAGGGTATGTCCAATCCACTTCCATTTTCTACGGAGAATGTCTGTGGCAATTCCGTTCTGGCGAGTTGCTGCCCAGAGGTCCTCGTCCTTACTGTCTCTGGCCACCAAATTTTCATGATGCGCCTGAGACACCTGTTCACGAAGACCTGTAGCCGGTTGTAGAGGGCTTTGGGATTCCTCAAAAGAAACACACAGGGTTTTAGCGACGTGCTGACTTTGTCAATTTCGTACAAGGCTCTGGTTCTCCCCTTGTTTGAGTACGCCTCCCCAGTTTGGTCTCCCTACTATGCTGTGCACAAGTATTCGTTGGAGAGAGTGCAGAATAAATTTCTGCGGTACGTTGCGTACAAGCTTGTTATTCTCTCTGGTGACGTGAATATGCCAACATGCTGCCACTTGAGAGGCGTCGGTGCATTGCCGATCTCACCCTGCTCCACAAGCTCCGGATTGCCTGCCCTGCTCTTCTTGCCAAGGTGGGCCTTGTTACTTCCTGGGTTACGGCACGCTTGCCTCCTCTCTTCAACAGATCCGATGCATAAGGGTGGGGGTATACATAGGGAAACCTATACATAGGGAAGCCGAAATAAAAAAAAATTAAAATTCCCAAAAACGGTTCAATGGATCGAACCCATTTCCCGTATTGAGATGTTTCCGTTATAGGGGAAGGACATAGGGGGGTTCACTTGAGGATCCGATGCATAGGGGTGAGGGTTTATAGAGAAGCCGAACTATAAAAATGTTAAATTCTCGAAAACGGCTCAATGGATCAAACTTTTCTCCCGTATTTAAATGTTTCTGTGACCGGGGAAGGAAGAAGAAGAAGAAGAAAAACATGTTTTTATTGAAAAATAAAATAAAATGGTTCCACTTCTTTTCCTACAAAGATACATGCAATAATCATGGTCATGCGACTGTTCGATTTAATACCTATTCCCTTAGTCTAATCAAGTTATTCCTTAATTGAATTAATTACACCAAAAATAAACAAATCGAAATAAACAAATAAATGTGCAGTCTTTCTATTCATTGGGGTTTTTTCCATTGTTATTATGTTGTTTCAATTCTCAATTAAGGTTCTATGCAAGTCAATTCTCTACCATCGCTTTACATCTGAGATTCCAAGCCACTGAACAGTATTTGATCAAACCGGGGTTTTCAAATTTTAGCATTCTTAGTCTTGCCCAGGAATCTTTTCCTCACCCCGATCAACGCCGTACATGTCCCAATAAAGTGATATGCATTCTCCACATGTCCCCCTCTGCACAACTCGCACGCCTGTCCAATCGTGTCATCAGGCCTATGTTTAAGTGCTAAAAGGTCGCCCCTGATCTAAAGGTACCACTTACTGTGCCAAAAACTACTAAAACTTGTGAATGGTACCACATCTCTTGATAGTCTCAGCGCTCGATACTGTGGATGGGTCTGCGAGTCGAGTGCCTTCTGTACACATTCGGACTGCAGTGAATTTTTTATAATTTCTATACTCCCACTGATCAGAGTTTTCCACTCACTCAGCTCTACATTCTGATTCAATGGGATCTCGTATCTTTCTCGCAGCATATGCCATTCTTTGCCCAGCATACCTTGTGCTCTATACACTTCCCTGCCGAGTAATTGGGGAGTCGATTTACAGGCATTGTCATGACCTTGTACATGTAATTAAAGTGCATCTGAAGAGGTGACCTGGGAAGGACATGGGGGGGTTCACTTCTGGATCCAATACATAGGGGTGGGGGTTTATGGGGAAGCCGAACTATAAAAATCTTAAATTCTTCTTTCCCGTGAGACAGATGAATATTATTTTAGATATTTAAGATTATAAGGGTTTGTAAAGGGACATGTAAGAGGTATAATCCGTAAAGCGACAGGCAAGAGTCGCAGAATACTGCGGTCTTCTAGTTGTGAGCGTCCAATTTATTTTGGGGTTTACAACGTTTTGAATGAACCGGATTCTTGTGGAATTGGAATGAACGGATGATCTATTTATTATGGAGAAATTTAGATGTAAAACAGTAATACATTTGTTACAAAACGTTGCCTGATGATACCAAGGGAGCATATGATAATAACTATTACTTGTCATTGTGTAAGTCAAGAAAGATAAGTGAAGGCCCAGCATGGCCGTCTACTTTGCTCCTCATGATTATGACCGTTCAATTCATCCGATTTTGATTTTGAAGAAAGTTCTGCACTCAGTACGAGTCCTAGTTTGGTGTGCTTCAAATTTTTAATAATCAATTGGTATTTTCAAGAAACAAAATTCTTAAAAAAAATCCACAGTCGTGCAGCATGGCTATAAGAGCAAATTTTCGAAAAATTATTGGTTTTATGCAAAATGCCTTTATTTTACTGGTTTTATAACAAATTTTGCCAAGCTCGGCCAAAAATTGAAAAACATTTGGTATAAAACCAGTAAAATAAAGGCATTTTGCATAAAACCAATAATTTTTCGAAAATTTCCTCTTATAGCCATGCTGCAGGCACGACTGTGGATTTTTTAAAGAATTTTTCCTTGAAAATACCGATTGGTTATTAAAAATTTGTAGCACCAAACTAGGACTCGTATTGAGTGCAGACGAGTTGATAGATTTTCAAGGCTGAACACATTGGTGAAGTTAGAATTACTGAACCGTGAAGAACATCTCAAGTAACAACCACGTTTCTTCATCTTCAAAGTGCTCCAGTTTGAGAACGGAAAAAGATTAGATTAAAATGAGACGTCACTTGTCCGACGGTTTCATTTTGGGAATTTATTTCCCCCCTAAACCCCCCTTAGAGTGGCCCGATTCTCCCCATCTTAGGCTTTTGAATGCCAGGATGGATTTTTTGTGCAAATTTTAACTTATTATTTCAATTCTATAGAGAGTTACGTATGATTTTTGGTGTCTTTAGGCAGTGATTTTAGGATGGTCTAGAACGGATTTTTATATGAAAAGTATTCGGAAATTCGAGTTTTAAAAATTGTGGACCGAGAACAATAGCTACCTTTTCTTCGAAAATTCGCAAAAGAACCAAAGTTGGAGTCAATTTTATGTTTTTACTAAATATCGTGCTGAATAGTCGCGTTCAGAATGATAACCGATTGCTTTTCGTAGGAGTAATAAGTAATTGAAATTTCTCTTGGGTGGTGCCCTGTCCTGTTTAAAATGATTAGAGATGCAGCTTTGGATCAGTCCGAAGATGGTTCTTGAAACTTGTCATAAACTTGGGTCAATAAGAAGAGGAGTAAAATAGGGCTTGAAATGTTCAAAACGCTATATCTAGGGATTTTCTTACAGAACGGTAAAGTTTTTCATTGACATTTGAATAGATATTGTTTCATAGCTTTTTTAACCCTTAAAGATCCGAATAGTTGGTTGTAACAAGGCCCATCATTCCTCTCTCAACGTATTTGGATTGATTGGGGTTGTGTAGGGATTGATTGATTGACTGCCCAGATGGCTTCCTACCACAATAATCATTTCCAATTATAACATCTTCACTCGGTAGGATTGAGGGTAGTTTTTAAAAACTCTGCAAATTCTTGATATTATGGGTGTCTTCTTTGTGCAGATCACCTTTCTGTCTAGATCACTATATGACAGATGGTAGTGTAAATTATTGTTAGTTATAAATACTTAAGATTAATTATTAGGTATTAATTAACTCGATATCTGAAAACCATGTGCTATTCGAATCAGCTGGGCCATTATGAACATAGAACGGAAAGGCTGTCGCATGATTCACCATCATGTTGACGACTATTGATCTGCTTCAACGCTGAGCCCTCATTGTGAAAGTGTCCCGTGCTGAGTGAATTCCGTATGGCTAACTTCGGATCAGCAAGTCTCACGCGTGACAAAGTCATAACTATGATGAATGATGCGAATTGGCTTCCATTGGCATCTCAAACTGGAGCACTTTGAAGATGAAGAAAGGTGGCTGTTACTTGAGATGTTCTTCGCGGTTCATATGCTCAAATCTCATAACGGAATGAGATACCGCAATTCTGACTTCACCATCGTGTTCTGCGTTGAATAATCTATAAACTGAGTGTTACTTGGCAAAAAGTGGAGATCGACTAAAATTTATTTCTTACTATAGGTACATAGTACAAATTATGTACAATGTACAAATTATTCTTTGAAAAAACAAATCTATTTTCAGCTATCTATATTTATTTCAATTTATGTTCGGTTGTGGAAGTGAAAGCACTCGCGGTGATATACTGGATAAATTTCACAGGAGGAGAAAAAAGAAGGATAGAAACACTTAATATGTACAATTGTAAATCTTACTGAAATTTTCGCGTTACAGCGTCGTAAGCCCGGGAAGAAAGTTTATTTCAATTTATATATCTATTTATTTTGATCTCTTAAATAAGAGATAAATAGCCTTGATCGTTTTGGAAATCAAATTAAATTTTGTTGTAAAACCAGTCATTTCTTTGGAAATTCGCCCTTATAGCCATTCTGCATGGCTGTGGATTGTTTACTTTATTGACTTAGAAGCTTTTCATTATTCTGTTTTGTTAATCTTGATAAGGGATTGTGCTCATTGTTTTGGTTTATGCTGCTGAAGTTCATGCAGATAAGAAGGTCCTCGCTCATCGCCTGATTCCAATTGTCCGTCTCGCCAGTCTATAAATCTAAATCTTACTACACTTCTATTTTTCTCCCGATGTTTTCTTCTCGACGATAATAATTATTTCTCTTACGTTTACGTCTACGTTTGGTCCATTCTATGCCCCCCCCCCCCCGCAACAGAGGCAAATAGATAGATAGATCTTTATTGCATCCAAGATAAACATCCATTGCAATATAGGTAAGAATTACAGTAAATATGACACGCGTCACAATCCCTCATGGTAAACCTAGTTACAAAAAATAAACTTATTGTATAAAATAAACTAAACTTGTGTTACAATCTTCTGCCAGGTGCTAGACTAAACACTGGTGATCAACAATCTAATCTCCACTGCTTCATTTAAATAAAAGGTCAAACGGTTTGCTACGTTCCGATCACATGTCTTCAAAATACGCCTAAATTGTTCTTCAAAGGAAAGAGGCAGCTCTAGCACAGGAAGGAGGAATTTCAGTCGAGGGTTTGCCAGCATGGGGCACTGCAAGATAAGTCAAATAATTTAAGATAATTAAGATAATTAAGATAAGTTAACTAAGTCAAAACAGAGGCAAATAAGTCGGGAAGAAGGCTCTCTTCCCGTTCAGTTCGGGAGCCTACCGAGAAATCTCGGTGGAGGCTTCGGCAATGGGACCGGCGTACCTACCCCTCACTGTCCGACCCCCCTTGCACGACTCAGCGACATCTCTGAGCCCGCCCCACTGGTCTCTGGTTCAAGACCCGCTCAGACAACGTTTTTTATTTAGTATACGAGGAAATCTTTATTTTACTTTTTTTTTTTTTTTTTTGCCACCAATCTGTCGAAGGAGCTCCAATACGGGAATTATGTCTGTCTTTATTCTGATAGTAGAAATCATATTTCCACAAAACATATTATACTTTAAATTTCCTTTTATGTTACATTTATGTTCACAATATACATTCATGTTATATTTATGTTACATAAATACCTACAGTAGGTATAGAAGATTATGGTGTATTATCTTCGATAATGAACTTTTTTTTTATTTTTTATTTTTTTTTATTGGCATGTGTTTGGGCTGGTAGGTAATGGTTATTACTTGCCCCAATAGAGTGCTCACCATGATGGCTGGTAGGAGCCGTTGTTCGGTTGTCCGACCTGTTCCCCCGACCCGTTTGTATAGACCGAGTGTTATCACTTACAAAGTTTCTGTACTGTTATCATTATTATAATACCGTTTGTTTTATCCATTTTCATCCGTTCTCGTGTGAATTAAAAACAGTTATTATCCGGTGTTTATTACGTGTGATTATTTCGTTTACCCGTTCAAACATTTTGGTGCCGAAACCCGGGATTGTGGTTAATATCGAGCGTGTCCGAATTTAACCTAGTTTACCTCGCGACTTTGTTTACATCGGGTTTTTTCCATTTACCGTTTTACCGTTTTACCGTCGTTTTTCCCCGTTTTTCGCGTTCTTCCGTCCAATAATGCCGCCAAAAGGAATGAAGAAGCGTAGATCCCGTCAATCGGACCCGGATTTTCCGCTGGACGATGCGGTTGTTTCCACGGACGAGCCTGTGCAACCCGTTCAATCGGTTCATCCAGTTTCTTCTTCGTATGATGTCGTCAAGAATGATGTCGTCAAGAATAATGATGTCGTCAAGTCTATTCAACTTGATCCCGCTGTTTTTGATCTGCTCAGTGCCCCTCAGCAAGACCTGTTGAAGAACATCAGACGTTGGTCAATCAGGGCTAATGCAGTTCTAAAACGACAACCGGTATGTGCACTGGCGGAGTCTATCAAGGACGATTTCCGTCGAGGAAGAATGTTCCTCGATGCCGTTGAGGAGGCTCAGTTCGATCAGCAGATCGAGGAAAATCTGCTTAATCAGGTAACTTCTGTTGTTGTAAGTTTGGCTGAACGCGTCCCCGTTGAAATTAATCCAGTTAGCGCTAAGAAAGAGGTTGATGACGAAGTTGTTCTCAGTCATGAACACGCTTACGCTCAGATTAAAATGATGAATGAGCTGCTCACAACCGTCCCGTTATTTGAAGGCCAAATCTCCCGCTTTGCGGAGTTTAGGAAACTGTTTGATGGTGCAGTTCATAACATGAAGCACATACCCGATGAAATTAAATTTGAAAAACTGTTGAGCAAGCTTTCTCCCGATCTCCGATCATCATTTGCCGGTAGCAGCTATCAGCAGGCTTATGACGCCCTGGTAGCGGAAAATACCTCAAAATACCGTTTGGCTCGTTCAGTATTTGCGCAGCGCATACATTTACCCCGTTTGGAAAGGCCCAACGTTGCTGACTTGGAACATTTCCACAACGACGCTCGTTCATGGGTAGGATCAATGCTCGACCTCCCCACTCCCAATCTTCGGGAGTACTTATTGTTTGAAGCCCTGTTTTTTCGCTTATCCGCTGAGCTCAAAGAGAAGTTCAACCGGGAGGTGATGGAACAAATGGATGCCATCCCCTCTCACTCTGATCTGCTTCGGTTTATTGGAAAGGAGCTAAGGATAGCTCGACTAGTCCCAGAGGAGAAGCAGGGGAATAAAAAAGCTCCAACCACTGTTCAGAGAGCCCGTTCACCCTCACCGTTCCGCTTGTCAGCCGTTCCAGCCACCAGTTCCACTCCACAGCCGTCACCCGCTCGTAGTGCTGCTCACCCTGCTCCCCGTCGTGCAGTAAAATGCAATTATTGTAGGAAGGATCACTTCCTGTTCCGTTGCCCAGAGTTCAAGGAACTGAGTGTACCTGAGCGCATACAAACCGTTAAGAAGCTACGGGCATGCCAGAACTGTTTCTCCACACTCCACCGGGTGGAAGCATGCCGTTCAGATCGAAGATGCCACTGTGGGCAGCCGCATCATCCCTGGCTCCACCTACTGCTTCCAACCGTTTCTAATCGCCCGGTTTCACCTGGATCAAACTCAGGTAGTTTCGTTTCAACGCACAATTCACCCGCTTCAAGACCCGTTCAAGAAGAAGAAGAGAGGGCCATGATGAACTACCATCCCATGAGTTCAAGCCAAAGGTCCCTTTGTTCCAGCCGTTTGTCCCCCTCTCCCCCCATAGAAACATCAGCCCCGTTATGAAGGTACGACGGCGTTCAGCCGGTTCCTTCCAAGGTATCATTGGTGAGCACTACTGCCAGGAGCCCACTACCCGTTAAGTCTTTAACCGTTAAGAGTTCAGCCGTTCGACGTCAACTTGTAGGTAATGTTAGGCGCATGTTAGCACCTAGGAATAATTTCAGGGGCCTGTTTCCTGGGATTGAGTCATCCAAATTAGGCGTAGCTGGCTCATCCCAACCCGTTAGTAAAATTGACGTCACCCATAAGTCCTGTTTAAAATTATCTCGTTTTGGGCTCACCCCTACTGCTGTAGTCCCCCTTTCCTCCTGTAGAGGGGAAATAATTAAATTCAGAGCTTTGATTGACTCAGGAAGTGAAGTCAATATTGTTTCCCCGTTAGTAGTGAAGAAGTTAGGACTCCGTTTGATTCCCATGAAGGGCAGTTTACAGGGAATTGGGAGTTCTTCAAACCCCATTCACAGTTCCGTTACTGCTCAGCTTCACACACGTTCTGGTAGGGTAATTCCTTTTGAAGCGCTCGTTATGGAGAGCCCCCTTTCGCCATTGCCCAGCCGTAGTTGGAACCCTGCTTTATGGCCCAGTATCACATCCATGGAAACCCAACTTGCTGACCCACAGTTTCACACTGCTCACTATGTTCAGGCTATTCTCGGAGCTGACATTTTTTCCCGATTGCTTCCCCGTTCCTCTGAGGTTGGTCTATGGGAAACTGACTTGGGAACTCTGGTTACTGGTGCCACTCCACCCGTCTGTAAAAAGTCCGTTCAATTCAGCCGTTATGCGCATCAAATGAAATACTCCAGCGAAGAGCCAGTTAACAAGATAGAGCCCCACCCCTTCCTCGTTCAAGCTAGATTCCAGGCCGCTTATCCCTGCTCACAGGGACCCCATGTTTTCACTGTTCCTAAATTCTTGCCTAAGGACTACCACTCGCAAGTTCTTAAGGAGCTCTCTACCGTTTTGGAGGTAGTAGCTGCCAATCCTAAACCCCAACGGAAGCCGTTTCCAAGGTTCCCGTTCAGCAATCAAAATGTTAAGTCTACTGTTAGCCAAGTTAAGCCCAATCACTCAACCCCTGTTCGAAATCTATTTTCTGTAGCTCCACCCATGGAACTTGTTGAGAACCCAATTAGTTTGTTCCAGCTCGCAGCCCAGGTCTGCACGTCTGATTTCCAATTGGTATCTCCCAGTGTAGTGTGTTTCCCAATCAAAGATGAAGATATACCTGCACCTACCGATGAAGTTTCTGTTAAGGTAGCAGCTGTTCCCGTTTCCACTGATGATCTGTTACGCCAGATGTTTGAAATTGAGTCTGTTGAACCCGTCTCCCCTTGGACGCCTGAGGATCATCAGGCTGAAAACCGTTTTTTGGAATCAGTTAGTAGAGATAAGTTTGGTCGCTACACTGTTGCTCTTCCGTTGTCTGAGTCTCCCACTGCTCTGGGTGAGTCCAGACACATTGCTTTAAGACAATTGTATAGGTTGGAAGCCAGACTAAAACGTAACCCTGTTTTAGCCACTGCTTACCGTTCATTCATGGAAGAATATACCCAATTGGGACATATGAGGCTGTTAAGCTCAGAAGAAATCCCCCGTTCCCCCAATTATTACATTCCTCATCACTCTGTTCATCGTGAAGGTGATCCTGTTGCAAAAATCCGCGTAGTATTTAATGCATCTCAGCGCACTTCCAATGGCCGGTCTTTGAATGAAATTCTGCTAGTTGGACCAAAAATGCAACCCGATATATCCGTTATGGTAACCCGGTTCCGCTCTTTCCGCTATGTTTTTATATCTGACATACGACAAATGTTTAGGCAGATTCAACATCCAATTGAGGATCAGGACCTGTTAAGAATAGTTTGGCGCAACTCCCCTGATCAACCTGTTCAAGATTTCGCCCTCACAACTGTTACCTACGGAACTGCTTCAGCCCCCTTCCTAGCTAACCGGGTCATCCGTCACTTAGCTGATGAAAATGAGGAAAGTTACCCAATTGCTTCCAAATTGTTGAAGGAAAATACGTACATTGACGATGTACATGGTGGGGGGAGTTCCCTGCACTCAGCGTTAGAGGCTAGGAATGAACTGCTATCACTGTTAGCTACTGCTGGGTTGGAGCTCCGTAAGTGGGCCTCCAATTCTGATCAGTTGCTTTCTGGTATTCCAGAAGAGCACCGGCTTGCCCCCTCTGTTCCTGTTTGTCTGACCTCCGATGATGAAAAGCCATTGAAAATGTTGGGAATCTCCTGGAACCCTACCACTGATGAGTTCTACTTTAAGGTTCCCGTTTCTCTTACTGTTCACACCAAGAGAGAGTTAGCTAGCCAAGTTGGAAGGATCTACGATCCCGCTGGGTGGATTATGCCAGTTTCTGTTCAAGCTCGTTTCATTCAAAGGGAGATTTGTCGTTCAAAGTATGATTGGGACGATCCGTTACCAGGTTCATTTGTTCATGATTGGGCTGCCCTTGCTGATACCCTCAATTTGCTTCAGTCTGTTTCCATCCCTCGTCACATACGAGTGGATGCCCCCGTTCAATGGTTAGTAGGATTTGCTGATGCCTCCGAAAAGGCCTATGCTGCCACAGTTTATCATGTATCTCAGATGAACAGTGAATTTGCTGCCCGTTTAATTTTGGCTCGAGCAAAAATCGCTCCAATGAAACCTCAGTCAATTCCCCGATTAGAGCTGCTAGCGGCGGAACTATTGGGTAAAACCATGACTCGCGTCCGTTCCGAATATCCTTCTGTTCCCAATTCTGCAATAATTGCCTGTTCTGATAGCACAGTTGCCCTATCCTGGCTCACCGCTGACCCCGCTCCCGTTTGGAAGGTATTTGTGGGTAACAGGGTTGCTCGAACCCTGTCCCACTTGCCCAAAGAGCACTGGTTCCATGTCCGTTCTGCTGACAACCCCGCTGATGTTGCCTCCCGTGGAGCCAAACCTGATCAGTTAGTGAACTGTTCCTTGTGGTGGAATGGTCCAGATTGGTTGGCTTCCGACCGTTCCTTGTGGCCAGTGAGGAGGATTCGCCCTGATTTGAAACCCGATTCTGTTTCAAGTGAAATCAGAGCTTCATCGAGAGTAATAGCTGCAACTATTGTTGAGACTCCGTTTGAAGCCCGTTTTAGCTCTTATACTGTTTTGCGTCGAGTTACTGCTTGGATAATCCGCTTTATTAATAATTGTAAAATCCGCCGTTCCTGTTTGCTATCTCAGACTAGACCACCGTTAAGCACATCTGAGCTTCAGAAAGCCGATTCAGTTCTAGTTCGCCGTTCTCAAGGTCGCAGCTTGTCTGAGATCCAAGAAGCCACCATTAAAGGAGCTAAACCAACTAAACTGATGAAACAGTTGGCTATATTTTCCGATTCCGAAGGCACTCTCCGAGTAGGGGGTCGCTTATCAAATATGCCTGGGTCATTCGAGACACAGCACCCCGCTTTGCTTAAACCTTCTGATTTACTGGTACCGCTGCTCATCCGTTACGCCCACACTACATGCATGCATGTAGGGCCCAGAGCCACGCTGGCCCACCTGCGTACCCGATACTGGGTGATTGATGGGAGAAATGCCGTTAATCGTGTTTTAGCTGGGTGTACCCGTTGTTTTTCAATTAAACCGAGACCGTTTCAGCCCATGATGGGTCAGCTGCCTGAGGCCCGAGTCACCCGTGCCTTTGCCTTTGAGCAGGTTGGAGTTGATTTTTGTGGCCCGTTCACTGTTTCTATTGCCGGTCTTCGAGGAGCTCGAGCCGTTGAGGTTTACCTTGCCGTTTTTGTTTGTTTCACAACCAAAGCCGTCCATCTTGAAGTTGTTATGGATCTTAGTACCGATGGGTTTCTCCAATGCTTGGAGCGGTTTATGGGTCGCCGAGGCGTTCCTTCAGCTATTTGGAGCGACAATGGTCGTAATTTCCTGGGGTCATCCAACTTACTCAACCAAATCCGTTCTGCTAGCCCCCTTGATCATGTAGTAGCTGAACGACTCGCTAACCGAGGGGTGGAATGGAAATTCATTCCACCTAGGGCACCGCATTTTGGTGGGTTATGGGAGGCTGCCGTTAAGTCTGCTAAACGACTGTTGAAGGTCAATTTAAGAGACCAAACCACCACGCTTCAAACGTTCAGCACCGTTGCCATTAGGATTGAGGCCATTCTTAACAGCCGCCCGTTAGTTCACCAATCCTCCTCACCAGATGACATACTGGTACTTACCCCTGCTCATTTTCTCGTTCAACGCCCGCTTACTGCTTTACCTGAGAGCAATGTGTTTGACTTCAGCTCCCGATTAGCTCCTAAGTGGAAGTTTGTTTCTAATCTGGTAAGTCAATTCTGGAAGAAGTGGCACTCTGAGTACCTGTTAGACCTCCAGACCCGATCTAAGTGGAATACCCCTGATCGCCCTGCTACAGTGGGGGATGTAGTGTTGATTAAGGAAGACAGTATTCCTCCTCTGTCGTGGCCCATGGGTGTGATAGTGGACCTCATTCCTGGTAAAGATGGTATAACCCGTGTAGCTAGAGTCCGGTCTGGTAATGGGGAGAAACTCCGCCCGTTAGTCAAGCTCTGCCCGCTACCAAAGGATTGTTAGTGCCCGTTTCTTAAACTTGTTAGAATGAGTGCCTCATTGTGGGGGGAGGATGTTTGGGCTGGTAGGTAATGGTTATTACTTGCCCCAATAGAGTGCTCACCATGATGGCTGGTAGGAGCCGTTGTTCGGTTGTCCGACCTGTTCCCCCGACCCGTTTGTATAGACCGAGTGTTATCACTTACAAAGTTTCTGTACTGTTATCATTATTATAATACCGTTTGTTTTATCCATTTTCATCCGTTCTCGTGTGAATTAAAAACAGTTATTATCCGGTGTTTATTACGCGTGATTATTTCGTTTACCCGTTCAAACAGCATGGTTTCAAAAACATTCAGCCATATGAAATATAAAATGCGTTCACAATATAAAACAAAATCATAATATCAAATCAAGATCTAAAATATAAAATCATAATAAACATAATATAAAATACTAATTACTTCCAATTCAGTCTGTTAACTTAAATCAAATTCACACAATCAGACTGTTTTCATCAATAAATTTGTACAAATCATCCCACACTTCAATATTTTGACTTAACAGTAAAAAGCAGTAATTGAATGGGCTGGTTATTTTTGCCCTAATATTATTAAACATAGTATCCCTCGATCTTTGGTACAACGGACAATCCATAAAAATGTGCTCTGTATCACCTCTCACATAACCACAATCACAATCCGTAGCATCTAAACGGTTAATTCTATGCAAGTATAATGGGCAGATAGCATGGTTCGTTCGCAACCTGCATAACATACGTATAAACAGTTTTGATCTGGAAACCCCTTTGAACCATGGTGTCCTCTTTAGTGTTGGATTCAATTGCTTATAAAATGATCCCGCTTCGCCTTGTTCATAACATTTTTGCCACTTGTCTTCCTGTTCCCGCTTAGTTGTTACATACAATTCCTCTTTCTATTCGGCCTAGGATATTCCAAATTTGAACCCGAACGTAACGCTATTGTGGGCGCCTCATCGACTCGTTCATTGTAAACTATACCAACATGAGACTTTACCCATAAAAATGAAACATTAATGTTTTTGTGTCTTAGCCCCCCCCCCCCCCCCCCGTCAAAATTTGAGGGTTGACGTATCAAGATACGTAGATTCCAAAAATCGAATAGAAAGAATCCACCTTCCGCGGCACTTTGCCCAGTTAGCGTTGATCTAAAATTACGAAATTTGGTTTCTGGGTTTGGACCAGCCCCACAATGATCCTCGAAACTTTTCATAACCCTAGGTCAAGGGGAAGGGGTTCAAAACGAACTTTGAAATTTCGACAATGTCATATCTCTAAACATTATCATGAAACGGTGTAATTTTTAGTTCACTTTTGAATGACCTGAAAAATTACGAATCTTTTAAGACCAATTGGATTTTTTTGCAACCAGCCGTTCGTTCACTGTGACCGCGCAAAGGTTTAGGAAAAACACTAAACTTTCGCGTCGAAAACGGCCGTTATGTGACCCAACCCCCAGACGCCTAGAATAAAACTACCTTTTTTCATCTTCCCGGTAAACTACAGTCTAGAAATTTTAACCGTGAGTCGGGGATAGACCACATTGCAATATTCACTCGGTTTCTCATCTGTAAAATTGTTTAAATAATACCTTTTTGTAATAATACAAATTAAATTTTGATGATGGGCTATTGACTTGAAATTTTAAAAATAGGTCAGAACTGGATCACAATGCAATATTCACTCGGTTTCTTGTCTGTAAAATTGTTTAAATAATACCTATTTGTTTAAACAAATTAAATTTTGATGATGAGCTAGATACTTGAAATTTTAAATATAGGTCAGAAATGGATGACATTTCAATATTCACTCGGTTTGTATGACATGGTATGAGTATGGTATGGTATATTATTGTATGTATGATTTGGTATAATACAGTATGGTATGATAGGAAAGAAATTCGTATGGTATGGTATGAGTACGGTGAGAATATGGTATGGTGCCGATTTGCAATACAGTCTGGTATAGACAGAAGGGTGATCTGCACAAGGAAGATAATAAACCGTTGTTTAAATTTGATTTTCAGGGTCTACGTATCTTGAAACCGAAACCCTTAAATGTTGAGGGGAGGTTAATTTTTTTTCCTTGGTAATAAACCAAAAGTAGTAGCTTTGGATTTTGAAGAATTTTCCACATCATATTGGCAAGTTACACTGGTCTCTAATTGTGTAAAATAATGTCCTCTCTCCAGTAAAGCAGCTCGAGACGACACAGATCTTCGGAAGTTGGGGTCAATGAAACAGTTTGATATTCTTCGTGGAGCTCACATATAGAAACCACAGTTTCAAACTTTTGAGTAAATAAAATCCCCAAAACGATCCTGGGGTTGATTTTCAGGTTCTGGACAGAGAAAGAGGGCAGGAAGGTGTAACAGAGAGAGGGCTTGTCACGAATATACATTGCGAAATAAATAGGTCGCTCGGGTGGGGGCTTGTTGAGAAGTTTCTGTGACCAGTCCCTCAAGTCAAGTTCAAGGACCAGCTCCAGATGCCAGCGATGCTCTTCCTCATTCTTCTAGCGGCTTCGGCCACCGTCTACTGTAAGTATTAATGGTTCATTAAGTCCGTTGGAGTAGATTATTCGAATTCTTCATTACAGGGCGGTACGGAATAAGACTGGTAATTCCTGGTAGGTATATTTGATTGTGAAAAACATCAAAGTAACAATAGACGAGAGCTAGCGACAGGCGAATCCAATAGAAATAATATAATTGTGATTATTAATATCTAAAACCACAGCATTCGACCCCCAAAAGCACTACGACCACCACCAACCAATCCATCGTCTACCAAAACTTATCCGGGTGTACACACAATTCGCAGGGAATCCAACTTTCAAACTGGGCAGATCAATTGAATCAGTAGAGTATAATCACGGCATTGAGAGAATGCCCAAGGTGAAGCTGTAGACTGAACCTGTTCATCAGTTGAAATTCATTAAAACGAGGTTCTAGTTCAACGGAATTCAGTCATGAAAGAGGTTCATTAAGTAAGTTTTAATTGCTGAATGCCGAATATGTGCGTGTGCCAGTGTCCGTTTGAGAACTTGTGACCAATATCTCACAAGACCCCTTTGGAAGTACTACCCTACGGGTGGTGGAAGGCGCCACTATTTGCCACTATTTCAATATTTCATATGACATTATGAGTGAATTTTCACTTATAAGCTAAAGCGTTGTTATCCATTATGTCCTCCAAAATCAAAATTTCATCTCGAAGTTTGCGTTTCCTTTCCTGTGTCATTAATGTTTCAACGTTTCATTTTTTAAACTAATTTTTAATCGTATTTCATGATCACCTTTCGCGATGCTTGTTCATTTTAGGGACTTAATTCATAATTAGAGAAATTTCCAAGTTGAATGACACAAAACATGAGGCATTACTGGGGCCCTTACCAGAACCCAAAACACCATGACCAATTCGATATGTTTCAGAAATATCTAAGATATGTCGAGCTATGTAGAGTACATATCGCCCCCTCTCTGACAGACTAGCGTACCACAAACTCGCGTAGCTGCATAAAAAGCAGCTTTTCAGGAGAACATAAAAAACTTTGACGCTGCATGTAAAATCCAATTTTCGATGGTTTTTTCTGTTATTTTTTTTATGAGCCACAAATTTTATCTAGTTTGCGATGATCAAGGATTTCGCGGAAAATGTTTCAAATTACGAAGAATATAGACTGAAAGTAAACTTCTCCTGAAAAGTTGCTTTTTTTGCAGTTACGCGAGTTTGTGGGAGGGAAAAAAGTTACGCTAGTCTGTCAGAGAGGGGACGATATTATGTACAGTTATCCCAATTAATGTTTCACTTTCAACCACTCTTTCTATGTTTCTGAATCCGAAATTGAAACCCGATTTCAGCCATCTTCTTCCATTCTATGGAAAACAGCGATAAAGTTGACTAAGTACACAAAAAAACTTTTTTTTATAATTTTGTAAATGCATTTTTTTTTTAAATAACGGCAGATTGAACAAAAGAGTCTGGTTCCAAAATCGGATTCAGCACCTCAAAAAACATAGAAAGAGTGGTTCGAAGTGAGACATTGATTTGGATTTTTTCGAAATACTATTTTCAACACTCAAAATTAGCTAGAAATGACGTATACGAGCTATATCTCAAAAACTAGGCCTGATAGCCAAAGACGAGTTTCAGATTTGGATTCAGCACAATGAAAACCCCCAACACCAACTCTCATCTCTTCTGTACCAAACAACACCTTTTTATGTTGTCCAGTGTAATCAACGATTTTTGGTAACACCAGTAACTAATGCACGAAATTACATGCAAAATTACATGCAATAAATTCGATTATATTAATTCAATTTATTTCATGCTTTTATTTTATACTTCATGCATGGAAACTCAATTCTAAACCTCCCAATATAATACAACAAAGAATGGCTGTATCCGTTACCACCTCACCAAAAGCGCCAATCTGCTTTTGAGCGAATTTTCGAAGAAAAAACAACTATTGTTCTCGATCCAAAATTTTCACAACCCGAATTCCCGAAATTATTTTTATCTGATTCGAAATTCGAATTTCCGAAATTTTTTCAAACTTCGAATTTCCGATTCTACAGCATATTTCAGGTCGACAATGTCCATTAGTAATTTTTTTTTACTCAGTTAAAAAATGGAGTTTTTTCAATTTTAAGATGTTTTTCGTGTTTTCGACTTTATCACACTAAAATGACCATAACTCCCTCAATTTCAAGACCCCAAGTGTGGCACATGAAATTTCATTGTTTTTTAACGCTAATTCACGTGGTGCAATTCATTTCCTTTTTTTGAAAAGGGAATTGACAGAGAAAATACATTTTAGTGCAGAATGCAGTTTGAAATAAAAATGAAAGTGGGTTACGCGCGGTCAAAACAATCAATTGAGGTGTCAAATTTTCATGACATTTTGCGTAGAATCCGAATCTGAGATCAAAAATGGGGGTTCCCATCTGTAAAACTCTGCAAATTCTTGACACAACGGTTCATTATCTTCTTTGTACAGATCACCCTTCTGTCTAGATCACTAGGTCTAAATGTCTAGATCCTAAATGTTAGATTAATTATTATTATCAATTATCACTAATTATTAACAATTTTATCAAGTAGGTACCTAGTGAAAATTATTATAATTTATTGTTAGGTATTAATAATTCGTATTTATTATTAATAATAATTATTATTAATTATGATTAATTAATACGATATAATTCTGGGGTTTTTAATACTACGTCGGTAATAATTTTTCTATAAAAGAAGTACCTACCAACAAACATTCGAAATTACCTTCATTTCGCACGAAACGCACCTCAGAACAACAAACTCGACATCACTTAAGCCATATGATGTTCCAAAGAGCTTGTTAGTATGAAAATGGACCTGTATTTCAACAGTTTGATTCACGATCGTGTTGTGAGGCACAATCTTTGAGCCGTCATTGTGAACGAACGGCTGGTCGTACAAAGCTGCGGATGGTCTTAAAACATTCTACGGAACAAACTCTATCTAAATATTAAATAAAAAACATACCGTTCAATATGAATTTTTCGAGATATGAGATTTTCAAATTTTCAAAGTTCGTTTTGAACCCCTTCCCCTTGACCTAGGGTTATGAAAAGTTTCGAGGATCATTGTGGGGCTGGTCCAAACCCAGAAACCAAATTTCGTAATTTTAGATCAACGCTAACTGGGCAAAGTGCCACGGACGGCGGACGGCGGACGGGGGACGGCGGACGGGGGACGGCGGACGGCGTACGGCGGACGGACGGATTTTTTTTAATTCGATTTTCTGAATCTATGTATCTTGAAACGTAAACCAACAAATTTTGAGGGGGGGTTAAAAAATTTTTTTCCTTGGGCGATTCCAATGGTTCATTATCGAAGATAATAAACCAAAAACCAAGTTGATCCGCAAATAGGAAATTGCTCAAGTTGTGAACCAAAGTTGGCTACGCACATGGCTGCTCTCATGGCCCAGGAATCGTCCGAAAAAAAAGAAGAAAAAAAAAAAAAAACAGATTGGCGCTTTTGTCGTGGTGGTAATACGATCATGTGATGGATATGAGGAATCTATGGGCCACACCTCGATATACTTGTTTTGTAAACCTCCACAATTATTGATCATTTTTGGCGGTTTCTACGCATAAAACCCCAAATGTTCAAGCATCTCGTTCTCAAAAATCGCTGGTCTTCGAAGTTGCTTCAAATACTTCTGTGAAAATTCGATATTGTAGTGATTTTAACATTTTTAGATCCCGATTTTTGACAAACGTTCCGGTACAAATACGTGTCAGAACATTCTAAACTTATCCCTGGATTTTAACATTTTCAACTAATTAGTATTTGTCCATCAGTTAAGTCAAGTTAGACATGAAAAGGGGGTCGTGCTTGCAAAAGGTCCGGTCACTATGAACTTTTTATAGGTTGTTGGGACCCAAATTAATTGTAAGTTACCAGACAATCATCGACCAAAGACCTGTGCGAACGGATTTACAGTTAAAAACCACTAAATACGAGTATTTGCACTTTTTTTCGGTTTTTGATCAATATCTCATTAAAGGAAGGGCCTGATGGGTATGGTCACTATATACGCTCTTGAACTAGACTACATTTGCTACAATTTGATACCAGAGTGAGCTCTGTAAGACCATCAGTGCTTGAGATACAAAACTCTCTTAAAAATGGTTAATAGTTAATAGCTGTCTAATAGGTTGATTATTTTGTGTAATATCTTCAAAAATACGCATCCAACGTCAAATGACATGTGGAGAGAAATGTAGCATGTAATTCGCTTACCTTGGGACCACACCGGTATCTGAAGGTATCAAAAACGGTAGATAACCAAAAACGATAGATAACAAAAACGTTCTTTTGGTGTTTTGCGATATATTTAGTCGCACAGGTCTTTGGTAGCTGCTTTTATGGTTTCTTACTATTCATTTGGGTCCTAGCAACATGTCAAAAATTCATAATCATCGGACCTTTTGCAAGCACTGATTCACATCTTGACTGGATTATAAGTTCTACCTACTTTGTGCTCACTTTAGTAATTGCCACATGTTGACAAAGGAGGGATATTGCGCAGTTTAGTCAATCATGAGTTAGTACCGTAGGTATAGTGGGTATAGACATTTTCTGGTTTGTCATTTCCGACAATCAATCATTGGAATCGACCAAGAATCCAACATTTTTTCCCCTCCCCATCCACTCAGAATGCGTGGGTTTACGTCGAAATTTGCCCATTACCGTATGCTGCATGGCTGGAAATGGAATTTGAAATTTTTTCCAAGTGGACATATCAGGCTGATGAGGTAGATGAGGGTTGGCAGTTCGGTGATTACAATTTGGTTGATCGTACATGATGGTAGGATGAGCGTTTCAGCTGATTTCGGTATTTTATTTAGGAAGATGAATAGGATTTGGGAGATGGGGAAAAACAACCCAAGTCAGTTCCGTAAGAGAGAGAAAAAAAAAGAAAAATTAAAAATATGTACAATAAGGAAATGAGGAGGATTTCGAGGGTCCCACGGCAACTCCCCACATCGTCACTTTTGAGTTATAACGCCAAAATGAGTTATGCATACCATTCGATGCGTCTTCCCCCGACGGATCGATCCAACTAAGTATAATTTAGGTAACACTAAATCTCACGATTTATTTTACTGAATTACTCAGTAAACATAGTCATTGGCAGATGGTTTTTCTGCTCTGCTGAAAAGTCGCCCAAATGACGATGTGGGAAGTTGCTGTGAGACCCTCGATTTGTCTACTTTACACAAAAAACTCGCTCTACTACGACGACGTCTGCATTATCAGTTGCTAACTGTTGGTACGTACTTTTTAAATTTTGTTATGATGCAGGTGAGGGGGGAGCAGTGAAGGACTTGAAACTGGCGCCCAACTGTCCCTACTGCGATTCTTCCGTGTACACATACTGTACAGACAAATTGCTTCACGATGCCTGCTGCTGTCTGGACCCTTATGGTGAGCCTGTAGTGATCTCTCACACTGAGCACATTACCTTCTGTTCTTTCCAATTTGTTTTGGACACCTACATTGATTAGAATCAATTGTGTGTTTTATGTACCTTTCTCCGTTTTATGGTGTATGGAAAATGTTCTCATTCTCTCTCCGCCTTTATGTTCATTACATCAGATAGCGACATCGAAGAGTAGTAAAAATTGGCTATCGTCATGCTTACCACTAAAAGTATGGTTTTTGTTGCAGAAAACCAACTTCCTTTAGAATGCAAACTCGCTGACTGCTCCTTCTTACACGCCAATTCATGCAGAGACCACCACCTGATCACTAGATGCTGTTGCAATAGAATTCTTTAATAAAACGTGTTATACATTTAAAATATAATCTATCTACTCAATATCGAACTTTTCTCCGCCAGGTGTGGTATCCCGCATTGCTCGATACTAGCTATAGCTAATGCTCTCTAGTATACTATAGGAGAGAGCATGGATTCTCGTTTTCTCTCTGTTGTCGCTAATCAGCTGAGATTTTTTTTAAAGCTGTCAAGCGTTCAAAATCAAGTTTCGCCCAAAATGAGAAACCAGGAAAAAATACGGTTTGGGCGATAGAGTAAAGTGGGTGCGGCGAAAAAGTGGAAATCCATTTCCAAAAATAAAAAGGCGAGTCTCAAGATGAAAAAGTCAATTTCCACAAAAACTGTTAGAATCGTAGACCGGGTTCGGCTCTTACGCAATCGTCAGTACAAGACGGAATACTTATTCATCTTGAGACTCGTCTTTTTATTTCTGGATACAGTTTTGATATATTCTTGTCAATAACGAACCGTTGGAATCGATCAACGAAGAAACACCGAACACGATTACGGTTAGGTATTACTCAGCTAATCGGCCTATGACAACATGTTGGAGCCCGATATTGCAAACACCCGATATAACTGTTCTTTTTCTTTATGGAAAAAATAAATAAATAAATAAAATAATAATAATACCTAATAATAAAAATATAAAAATTAATAAAAACAAAAAAATATAATCACCTCGGCCCGCCTAAAACTGGCCTAAAATTGCCCGAAACTGGCCCGCCAAAAAACCTCCTAGGCCGCAAAAAGGAATGATATCCATTTTGCCCGCCAGCCACGTATATAGGATGCATATAGCATATACCACCTCCACCAATGTTTTCATGTGCCCTGTCTTCTTCCCACAATCCCCCTTTCCTCTGTTGCACATGCAGGGAGCAGTTCGATTCTTTCAATACTGTTTGCGGAAGCTTTTTGCAGATGAACAAGCGTGAATTGGAGTATCTCATTCTCCCGCCAACAGCATTGAAAGAAGCGTAAGTTCACTATCGTGTTCAATATCGTGTTAAATCAAGAATGTGCAGTTATGTTAATTTTTTATCGTGTTACACATTATGCTTCCTAGGTTGATGTGTAAAACGATGGTGAATTTACAGGATTTTTTCAATAAAATTCACATTCGTGTTACACATTACTCTTCCTAGGTTGATGTGTAACACGATAGTGAATTTACAGAATTTTCTCAATGAAATTGAAATTAACATTAACATTAGCAATAACAAATTAACATGATTGCTAAATCAAGAATGTGCAGTTATGTTAATTTTTGGTTTATTATCTTCGATAATGAACCATTGGAATCGCCCAAAGAAAAAATTTTTTTAACCCCCCCTCAAAATTTGTTGGTTTACGTTTCAAGATACGTAGATTCAGAAAATCGAATAAAAAAAAATCCGTCCGTCACCCGTACGCCGTCCGTGGCACTTTGCCCAGTTAGCGTTGAGCTAAAATTACGAATTACGATTTGGACCAGCCCCACAATGATCCTCGAAACTTTTCATAACCCTAGGTCAAGGGGAAGGGGTTTAAAACGAACTTTGAAATTTCGACAATGTCATATCTCTAAAAATTCTCATGAAACGGTGTAATTTTTAGTTAACTTTTGAATGACCTGAAAAATTACGAATCTTTTAAGACCAATTGGATTTTTGTGCGACCAGCTGTTCGTTCACAGTGAGCGCGCAAAGGTTTAGGAAATCACTAAACTTTCGCGTCGAAAACGGCCGTTATGTGACCCAACCCCCAGACGCCCAGAATACTCGTAAAACTACCTTTTTTCATCTTCCCGGTAAACTACAGTCTAGAAATTTTAACCGTGAGTCGGGGATAGACCACATTGCAATATTCACTCGGTTTCTCATCTGTAAAATTGTTTAAATAATACCTTTTTGTAATAATACAAATTAAATTTTGATGATGAGCTATGAACTTGAAATTTTAAAAATAGGTCAGAACTGGATCACAATGCAATATTCACTCGGTTTCTTGTCTGTAAAATTGTTTAAATAATACCTATTTGTTTAAACAAATTAAATTTTGATGATGAGCTAGATACTTGAAATTTTAAATATAGGTCAGAAATGGATGACATTTCAATATTCACTCGGTTTGTATGACATGGTATGAGTATGGTATGGTATATTATTGTATGTATGATTTGGTATAATACAGTATGGTATGATAGGAAAGAAATTCGTATGGTATGGTATGAGTACGGTGAGAATATGGTATGGTGCCGATTTGCAACACAGTCTGGTATAGACAGAAGGGTGATCTGCACAAGGAAGATAATAAACCGTTGTGTCAAGAATTTGCAGAGTTTTATTCCTAGGTTGATAGTGAATTTACGGGATTTTCTCATTAAAATTCACGTAAGTTCACTGTCGTGAACGAAAATGGAAGCTGAGAAATTTCAGAAATGGGAGAGGTCTACAATAGGTATTAATTATATGAATTATTTAATTATATTAATTATATGACGACCTCTGGAAACGTCCTTTCAGTTGACTTTCTTGTTAGTGAATTATCACAGCTTTCTGATCAGATCAGTCTCTCAATTCTTCTCCCGCCTGACTCAACTCTTCCAAACATCATTCAACTGGACGATTTACCTCTACCACAGGCCATTTTCAAAAATACCCAACGAAATAGACCTAATCTGGATTTCTTTACCCCTATCCCAATTCAAGTCACTACAATAATTCCTAATGATATCTGTCATTTATACTTCACCCACCTGAAGCAATTATTTCATCATTTTCATTGGATGGTTGTTTGTATAAAGATTATATCTTGAAATTCCAGTGTGGAGTAGGAGTAGTGGGAAAGATAAAATCGAAATTCACAAATGTATTTCTCCTTTGTATTTTTCCTTTGCGTACAATCAATAACTTAACAAGACCATATCATTCTACATGATCCAATCTTTGGTTTCAGCCAAAGCATTAGGCACCTCACACATTTCCCAAGCTAAAGAGCATTATCATGAATTATTTTAATAGAACCGATGGTTCAATGAAATTACCAATTTCACGAAGTCAACGCATATAATATATTCAATATGTAAACACCTACATATGTAGGTATATAATTGGAATTCGTCCAATCAAGTTGGATTGAGGCAAACGTTTTAATTAAACGATCCGTTAATATTAACCTCAGTATTTCAAAAGGGATGATAACTAATGTCACATCGAACTTCAACTAACTACCTACAAGTTGACTTAACGATTATAATCAATTACAATTACGATCACAATTGGCAGCTGGCTGATGAATTAGCTGGTGATTCTTGCCGGGAGTTCGAAACATGTGACAACCTTGTTGGCGTTGGGGTCCACCAAACTCCAATGGATGAGGACTTTGATCTGAAACAGCGATTTCTGCGTTACAATTATGTATAGAATGTGCTTTTGTTAATTCATAAACTAGTAGGTTATAATGAGAGGTAGGTAACATTTCAGCGCTATTAGCAAGTTGGCAGCGAACTGGCTCAATTCAGCCCAGGCGTTCTGGATGGACAGTCTTTGTGTAACACGATCAAACCGTGATAGTAGTCAATCAATGTAGTAACCCGATTAAACGATGAGTATTAAACTCTTAAGATAGTCTTGAAAACGAGTAATCTGACTTTGTACCTCTCGAGGGAGTATAACTTTTGGTGCCCCAAAAATGTCGAAATTTTCGAATTTTTATAACTCCTAAACAACGCATCCTAGCAAAAACTTTACCAAGAGACCAATTGAAGAGCATTAAATTCTGCGTCACTGACCCACCCAACTTGAAAAATGGACCATTTTATAAATTGTTGACTGCTGAAAGACGACAATTTCTTCCATATTGGCTGAATGTACTATTTGACGACTTTCTGTCGCCTGTAGCATCCAAGAGAGAGGGCTTTATAGCCCTATTTGTATCCAGATGATTAAATAAAATCAATATCAATATCAATATCAAGTAATGGTCCTATAAAAAACTAATCTAATCAAAATTGTTCAAAGAACACCTAAATTTGACAGATTTTAGCCATACTTATATTCCGAATTCCAGAAACAGTCATTTTGGAATAATACTCAGTCATTTTGGAATAATAATCAGGAATTTTGGAATAATTAGATCACTTCGAGGTCCTGTCCCTATTTTACTGGACTATATGTAGTTGGAACTAGGAGAAGTTTTTGGTACCTATCTTCGGAGTCTGACGTTGGAGCGAAGTTGTTTAGAAGAGCTAGCAGGAATCATAGATGGATCTTATGGATCTTAAAGATTTCCTCACTGGCCTAGGGGGTGAAAAACAAAAATAATAATAATAATACCTTATCAATCCTAAGTCCCCCTAGCGACTTGCCGCGCGACCATCCGGACAGTATCCGCTTTACGAAAGATAGAGGGTATCGCTTGGGTGATGAACCGATCAGGAACCGATCAGCCCCCGCCAGGTCTCTTACAAGTAATTGAAAGCTCGCTTTGACGTCACACTGTCAAGGCTGACCGGGCAATGCGTACCAAAAACTTCCTCCAGTTCCATCTAATACCAAGACCTCGCGCTTCACTTCTGGTTCCAACAGTAACAAGGTCTCCATTCAGACAGATTAAAATAACAAGTTAAAAAAATAAGTTCCGACTACGTTAAGCCGATATGTCGTCGCCTTAACGCGAGAAACTCTCATCCCCGCTTGGACCTCAGAATGATAACCTCCCAACTCCCAATTTACCAGAATTTATCATTTTTGGCTCCAGTTTTAGTTCTCATTATAAGGCGACGATTTGAATATTAAATCCTATTTTTTGTGTTCACTCATTTACCTGCTACAATAATTATGTGCCTACTAACGTAGTGTTAGACGAATTTTAGATGAGTCAAACGTACAGTACCTGAGGGCAATAATTGAATTACCTACAATCAGTTTCTGTGTTTTTACAACCACAGCAAAAAGGAGTACAAATTGAAAACAGCCATCAGTCTCGTCCCGGATTCGAAGTCAGGACCTCAGAAGTTTCGTGTTGCGTGTTGCATAAATTGCCGTATGTTGTCGGACTGGATCAATTGATCCGACCTATCACGAATAAGGAAATTTCGTCTTATGTCGTTCGTGTTTATAAATAGTTTAAACAAGTAGTATTAAAAATTTAAGAAAAAACGTAAAAAAAAACTGCTCCCGCCCATGGACCACTCAAATCGCTTCCGCTGAAAAGTGTAAGGTTCCTTCATTCCAAGTTACGAGTACTAACCTCACTGAATATGTATGAATGCATTTGAATTTCCTGCTGACCTTTGCTGCTTCAAGTATTAATCATAACTAGAGGGCGGATTTGTACCTATACAACTGGATATTCTCCCTCGGCGAATTTCAAAGAAATACCCAGTTATCTGCCCGTTTCACGTCTTTCTGTTTCCAAAAACACCCATTTTATTTTGCATAAAATTGCATATTTTGAAGGTTAGCGCATAAAATATTCGATAATATCATATCCAAATTTATCTAGTGGATATGATAATATCGAATATTTTATGCGCTAACCTTCAATGTTGCATAGATTCTGATATTAATGCATTCAATTGCATATTTTGCCATCCACGCGTTTTAAGGAAAAATATGCAGCATGGCTTAAAGATTATTCATTTCAAATCAAACCAAAAAACTCTATTTTCCTCCAAAACCTACAATTATGATGTCTAATTCGGATCTTCCACAATCAAGAGGACGAATTAGGTTCCGTATCAATGATCCAAATTTCGCAAGGGAGGTGGAACAAGTGCTTTTTGATGGTGGTGATGAGGAAGTTTCAGTCAATTTCACAATTGTTCACTTGTTTTTGAGATAAATAGTTCCTTGCCACTGTCAATGAGACTGTAGCAATCAAGATAAGGCTGTTTTTTTGTGTGGATAAAGTTTATGATTATCTGATCTATTTTTCATCAATTTTCATGGAAAGTTGACCACCAATTGTACGTACAGGGAGATATTCTGGTGAAAACATTTCTCAATGTAGGAAATTATTGAAATATTACGAAAAATTGGTAGTTAAAACTACTTAAATTTTCGAAATGTATCAATAGCGATCGAATATGAGGCGTAGACTTGAATAGCGGTACCCCATACCGGCGGTACGCTAATGAGTGGTAGAAACGGGGTACCGATAGAAGGTTATGAAGCGGTTTCTGGATTTTTGGATAATAATCCATTCGGCGCTGGCTGTTCGGTATGCGACAGACTGTGGTTTAAAGAAGATCTGAGACCAATTCATAGTGGGAGACGAAAACTTGAAAAATTAGACAAAAACCTGCGTTTCAAGCAAAGACATTTTCATGCGAAGGTTCGAGACTCTCACGAGGGTCTCTCCGTTTTATTAATTTTTCAAATTTTTATTGGTCTGTGCTATTTGTCAGCTATCCAGCCCCCCCCCCCCCCCCCCGAGTTGGCATTGATAAAATAATTCACTACGAGCGTTAGATAATCAAAACTGCGGTCAAGTTGTCTGCCGGTTTAACTTGGCATTTGACAAACCTCCCTGAAGTTATTTCACTCTTTATAGTTTATCCAGTTGTCCGTATGGCGATTTTACCTTTGGATACTGTTCGAGGACCTTGAAGCTATTGATGTAGACGTAGTCCTGTCCTTTCTTCAGGGGACACTCAGCCTTCGTCTTGCCATCGGCTTTGAAGATCTTCCCGCAGGCGCTCGTTCCGTCGACGCCGATAAAAGGGAACGGGATGCCAGCGATCATTGCGTGCACTGAGGTCCGGAGGTTCTTGATGTCATTTTCTACTCAAACAGCAACATGCATAAATTCAGACATCATTTTTTTTTTTTTTTTTTTTTTTTTTTTTTTTTTTTTTTTTAAACAAAAATTTACAATCATATAATGTTCTAAATTAAAGTTGCTAAATACTACGGTTCCTGTAAGAACATCTTGTGATGGGAACCGGAGCGTCTTGTAGGTGACGAGAAGAAAATAATATGCTCTTTTTAGTTTATGGAACTAAATTTCGGCTGATTGGCAATGTTTGGCAATGTTGTGAATCCATTCACCCGACTAGCAGCAACTACCAAAAGCCCAAAATACATACTGTACATAGTGCATAGAATGGTAAGTGATCTCCTCAAAAACCCTGCGAACTGTTCAAAGGGAACGTACCGGAAGGCTGTGTTGTCGTGGGTCATTGATTTGAATGTTCAGGGGGCAGAATCTGTCATACATAGTGTATATAGTTGAAAAATTCTTGAAACATAATACATTAGGTAAGTTAGATTATAAATAATAGCCAATAACAATATAATTATGTAATATGAAATAAGTTAATAATATATGATGAAATTTATAGGAAGCCGAGTTGCGTGGTACGTTGGGTCCACCTGAAAGAAATATTTATGTATGTGTATATAACCAAGAGAGCGAACAATAATATGTCAGGCAATATGTCATATGTATATTAATATGTAAGTGATAAGTCTAATGCATAATATTAACGGTTTGACAGCAACTCTTGTCTCGTCGCTACGGGCCACTGGCCTTCAGACGAGCAATACATTGATTTCACTGTATCCAATTTGATTGTAAATCTGTTATTTTTTTCTTTTCAATAAAATGTCTCTCGCTCTCTCTCTCTCTTATAGGAACATAAATTCGTTGTGACATGATAAACAAATTCAGGAACTCACCTACTTATTACTTACTTATACTTACTTATTACTTACTTATTACTTACTTATTACTTACTTATTACTTACTTATACTTACTTACTAAGGATACATAGTCAATGTTCAGCTACTACGTAATCCGTTTTATTTGTGAAAGAAAATGAGCTTTTAATTTCTTCTTGCATGCGTTCAACGACATGCCTGTTTTGGCCAGTTCCCTAGGTAGGTTTTTGAATAGAGTGACTCTGCTACAAAGATACAACCTCTGAGCTGCAGTAGTTTTAACCGCTATAGTATTCAGCGTAATTTTATCTCCACTTCTCGTCCCCCCTCTGAATCTGTCAATTTTCCCTTCCAGAAACTTTTTGTATGTATATCGCACCCTGAGAATAGTACCGTGACAAGTCAAAAACTGCAAATTTTGGGAAAACGCAATTGAACATTGCCTATAAAATAGCAACTTCCTTTCCAATACTGATGGTCCGTAGCGTTGACTACTGAAATATGGCTGTAACGGTCCTATTTCCTTGTAGAGCTCGTCGCGATCTATCTGTTTGTAGTGATCACTCAAACCCCGATTTGTTGGACTTGTCATTCTCAAGGTGCGATACATTATGGTCATTTGTTCTAGATCCAGTACACCGAAGTCTTCGAACAGTTTGACGGTGGGATATCTTGCCTTTTTTCTTAGAAGAATTTTGATAAAGGTTTTTTGCGTCACCATTACCGATTGTAACTAATTTTTATAAGCCGATCCCCAGATGGGCAATGCGTAATTTAAAATGGATTGTACAAGAGCATAGTAGAACTGTTTGAGTGTATTTGAGTGTCATAAAGCTTCTGACAATTCGGGAGAGTGGAATCAGCCTTCTATGTTTTGTATTGAGAACTTTAATGTGAGAGTCCTAGCAAAGTACCGGATCGATTTGAACTCCTAGGTATCGGGTTTCCTTGACTTGACTAGGTAATAGATGGGCAGTCACACGCTTCCCCACATCTACTACTGCTTAGGTGGCAGGTGATATTTCCCAAGTTCGGTATTTACGAGTTTTGCCACGCGAACGCCATAAAGTTGGGTTTTCTCAAGTTTAATTTCAGGTTTCTAGATTAGGACCATTCATTTAATATTACCATGTTTATTATCATGAAAACGGACATCGACAATCTCCCACTAAATCAGTTTGGATTTTATATAATTATTTTCCTAATTAGAAGTTTGATTATTAGTTTAATGATGATTCATCGCAAACTTTCAAAAACTTTTATTTGTATGAAGAAAAGAACAGGTACTCATTGTGATAAAGGAGAGAAATTGGGTGGGACAACGAAGGTTAAGTACAATTAGTGGAGGTCGGGAACGTTCTACTGGTTCCCTTCCTCGACATGCACCGGAGAAATCTTGGAACAAAAGTATGTTAATTACCTTCCGGAGGAATCAAGTCGAGTACCAACCGTGAGCGCTACCGATGTCGGTACTCGACAGGAGATCATCATCATAACCCAGTCAATGTAGACACGAAAAAAGGCAAACATTGCATACGCGCAGGTATCTACGATTTTTTTTATATGTTGTTAGTCCTAACAGTAGAATTTGCCTAAATTTGCAACCCTGAGAACCGGGTGCTAACTTCGAGGTACTCGGAAAACAGCGAAATTTGTGCACCAGTTTTAGTTTTTGGCCAAAAAACCAGTTACGCAGCCTCTTGACGAAAAACGTTATTTTCAAAGTATATAAGACTCCCTACAATTTCAGTTGTAGTAGAACTCCGTAGACCAAGTAGAACCCAAGATAGCGCAAAAAAGGCCATTTTTTTTCTTCAAAAAGTGCAACTTTTATGTTACGGTCATTTTTCTAGTATCTTACCGTCCAAACTACTGGTTCTACAAAAAGGTCATGAGAAGAGGATTTGTAGAAAATCTAATACACTTTAATTTAAGACCAGAATAGTGCTTCTACACCTGATGGTTTTCTCAAAAACTACGGGTATTTTGGACCCAACTGACTTGAAATGTGCTCGGCGTCATAAAGAGATTTTATATTATAGTATTATGCTTTACGCTCTTATACCCCCGCTCTTATTCAATCCCGGAACTGTGAGGTTGGATTGAGTGCCCACGCCAGTCCTCTAAACTGCAAAACACGCCAGTCCTCTAAACACCCTGGGTGTTTACCGGGATTTATTCGGAATATCTTTTATGTGGTTTGATAGTAAATTACACCAGCTTTTAGTTGGAAAAAAGAAATTTTGTATCGGACAATTATTTTCGGAGCTATAGCCAAAGTGCCCAGAAAACTCGAATTTCACAACCGTGCGGATTTTTATCGTGCTGGCATGGGTATTTTAAAGGACTTGATTAACATTTCATATATTATACGTCATCTTACATTAAAATACATTAAATACAGTACATTAAAATACGTCATATTATGACGTCTGATAGTAAAATAACCAGCTTTAAGACCGTAAAAATAAATTTTGGATCGGGCAAATAGTTTTGGAGCTATATCTAAAAGACACCGAGAAACGTGTTTTCGCAGAGAAGTGCGACTTACAGAGGGTTAGCCAATCTTAGAACGCGTGTGGTGGCCAAACCGCTGGGCCGACTTGAATGTTTCTGGGGATCATCGACGCAGAATTTAACGCTCTTTATGAACGTAAAGCATAATACCTACTATGATATAAAACCTCTTTATGACGCCGTGCACATTTCAAGTCAATTGGGTCCAGAATACCGCTTTTCAGTTTTTGTTGGTTTTTGAGAGAATCATCAGGTGTTTTTTTTGATCTGCGCAGTTCTACTACCACTGAAATTGTAGGGAATTTTATATACTTTAAAAAAGGACTGAATAGTTTTATCCACCAAGAGGCTGCGTAACTGGTTTTTTGACGAAAAACTAAAACTAGTGCAAATATTTCGTTGTTTTCCGAGCACCACGAAGTTAGCACACGGTTTTCAGGGTTTCAAATTTAGGTACATACCTACTATCCGTAAGGATCCTAACAAAATACAGAAAAAACCGTAGATACATACGCATATGCAAAGCTTGTTGTCTTTATCGACTGGGCAATCAGGCTGCCGAGGCAGTACTCGGCTTGCTAGTGACGACGGATTCCATCGTGATGTCCAATTGTACCTTTGCCACTGTACGCTTACGTACAGATTTGTATTGCATTGAAATTATACAAATAAGTCATTCTCAATTCTTTTCAAATGTAATATCAATGGAATTTTTAAGATGGCGCACTCAAAGTCGAGGCAGATCAGAAATGACGTACAAAAGGTATAGAATTTGGACAAAAACTGTCAAGATTCAACTTTGATTCAGCGTTTGGACAAAATAAATAAATTTATTCTATTACCAATCCCCTCCAAATCTACGACATACAGAGTTTCGTTGATTGATTTAGATAATAAGTAGTAACTATTCTAATAAACTCAGGATAATCGATGAGGAAATAGAGGCTTACCAGGACTAAAGGAAAGTCGGATCTCTGGAATAGTTTTCCTTCGAAGTCTGCATGGCGGCTCGTCACAAGCGGAAATGTTCACTTTGTTTTCTATGTCGATTTTGGAGGCTGAAAACGAAAACTAATTTGTTATAACTCTACCAGTAAACACATCGTTGACAGTCAAGTCTTACGGTCTTTCTACCTACTCTATTAGAGTTCTCCTCAAACTTAGAACTTCTCTGTACTTAGTTCTACTCATGTTAGTATCGTTAAAGGCAGCAGGAAAACGTCACGAGATTCCTACTGCACAGAGGGCAATTGGACCGAGAAGGAAACAAATTAATTCTAGTTGAAGATGCTGAAAATTACGACCATTTATTATTTTCTGTATAGTTTCGGATTTTAAACGGAATATCATACTATTCAGTAATTAAATTACGGTAGCCGATATTGACACAATAACTTTAACACACAATTCTCGCAACGCCAAAGGGGCTCTGCAGATAAAAGAAAAAAATGTAGTAAGAAATGTCTTATCTCACCTTGACTACTACGAGGAAGCTTGACTGTACGAGTACAGAATAATATTACAAGCTCTACGCATATGTTTAAGCGAGGAGAGTGGTCATCCGGAGGGAGATTGTGTCATCGACTCTTGAAAGAAAAAATAGCCGAAGTGAAGTAATCTACGAATGATTTAGGAAAACCTACTCGTACGTTTCATGCATACCATCGTTAGGTGGAAGCTGTTTGAGATTTTTACTCATTGCACATTTAATAAAAGGGTTGCAAATTGCATATAAAAAAAGTTAATGACTTAATGGTTTAACTAGTTGATTGAAGACTTAACTCGTTCCTACGTGATGAGTACTTCATAGTTCTTGCAACGTTCAAGGTTAACCACTAGTCCGTTGATTGCACAGAAATAATGACTCGGCTATAATTCAATGATAGCCGCTCCGGGAGCTCCTATTTTAAGGGTTCATCACTTCTGGTCTCTTTAAACGACGTTTCTTTTAAACGTATCTTCGCCTATACAACCAACCCTTCCTCTTCTTACCTCATCAAGGGACTCGCTTCTTTCATAGGGAACCCTGCCTCATCAAATGGCCCACTCAACCTACATCTACGAGTAGGTACTACCCTCACTTCGAAATTCCACCCCCCCTCCCACCCCATCACTGCACAACTTGAACCCTTCATTGTTAACGTCCATTATTTATGAAACCAGATTTGATACTTAGAAAAGGCTAAGGATGGGTTGAATCGGGCCATTCTAAGGGGTGTTTAGGGGAGTTTTAAGGGGAGATCTGACCATCTATATTGGGCAAAATGGCCGCTCTGGGTGGACAAAATGTCAAGGGCCCCCCACCATCGGTCCTGAAGTAGGTACAGCGAATACGTACAGCGAATACGTACAGCGAATACGATCAGGTCACGATTACAAAGCTTCTCAAATTGCTGGGAGAAATTGAGAATCTCTTGAGATAGGTATCTGATCGAATTGCTAAGAATGTAAAAATGTATAATCAAATTCGTTACACAGAAGTGAAAATCACGTCTGCGTGTGTTGGAAAATGTTGTAGATTTGTTTGAATTCAATGGTCAAGGTTCACGAGCTTTCACAACGATTGACGCAGATTTTGAGACCTACCACTGTCTAGTTTTTAATGTTCACTTCCTACTATTTTGTCCGTGTAATGAAAAACCTTTCAAACTTAAGGCTTTAACCCTCTACGGCCAGATCTGGCGAATATAGTACGCCAAGCACAGTAAAATTTCCATTAATCCTGGGGGAGCACCTCTGAGTACCCTCTCCACCCAGATGGGTTCTACCAAACTTTCTACTAAACTAATAGGCACGTGATCATGTCAAGTTCAACGCCCGCCGATCAGTTAATATTCGACATGTAGCTGGTAAAGTCCTAAAAACGCGACCTGGCGTATTTCGTACGCCAATCTGGCCATTATGTCCCGCCGCATCGTCCCCCTTCCGAGTACCAGTCGGTTCTACAAGAGCTCAGCGAAGAGGACAACGCTTCCAACGATGATGCCTTGTGAACAGGATAACGTGATTTTCAGTGACCATCGATCCGATTGAGAAATTGATGGTGATTTGAATTTCATTTTTTTTTCTTAAAAATAAACGGTTGTTCAAATTCATTGAAATTATTCCACTCCGCAATAATTGTTCCGAGAAAAGTTCGAAATTGAACAGTCGGGGACGCAAAATGAGGGTTTCGTACTGTGTACACCGATCTGGCCTTAGTGTGACGCCCCGACCACCTGGCTGTGGAGGGTTAATCAAGTAAAGCCGTCACATAGTTAGAACGAGTGAGAAAGTGAATTTTCACATGGTAGAGGGGTCCGTAGCAACAGAGTTATAATATTCGTTGGAGCTAAGTATTATAACAGACTGTTTTCGAGTAATATTGAAAATTCTGGGTTTCAGGAAAAACGATATCCGCTCCGAGAAAGGAATCTTCCGAAAAACGGAGGTCGCTGCCAATGGTGGGTCGAAACTAAAATTTGGGGAGTTTTATTTTGGATAAATCCCCTTTCGGGAAGAAGGGAAATTAACCGCGATAAGTCACAAAAGCCGTGACTGAAGTGTCGAACCACATTGCCAAAAAATGTACACAGGCAAATGGAACAAGGGACATCTTCAATAAACGGTCTTGGATTTCTAGTTCACGACAACACGGATTGTGGTGGTAGAACCAGAAACGCCCCAACTTGCTCGGCGGTCAGAGACAAATATCTTTGAATCGAGTGAACAGACCAAGAAAATTTCTGATTTGTTGGAGAGAGACAAAGAAGAGCTGACCTAAGTAACGCAACTCTCTTCCTGACGATCTGGCGATCGCACTGCATCGAAACAGGTTAAAGACGTTACATCATTCAGCTTGAGCAAAGAGAACAAGTCATGTAAATCGGAACTGGAATCTACCGAGAAAAGATTTTAGAATCGTCATAAAATTATGATAATCGTTATACAGGCTCGGATCCTCCGGAGGAGATAATTGTCAATAGGAAGCAGTTCAAAATCAGTTTGAAATTTTGAAAACGTCATTTCTCGCAAAATTCAAATAAAACGGTTTGAGACCATCCGGGGGGCATAATGAGGGCTCAAAGGAAGGGTCAATAAAAACATGGTGCCAGATATGGGGTATTATGGCACTTTCAAAGATATCGTCGTAGCAAAATCGAATGAAGAGGTTCCTGTACTTGCAAATCGGAATAACGATTAAGGCTATGGTTTAAGAGATAAAAATAAATGGATATAAATTGAAATAAGTATAGATAGATGAAATAAATGAGGAAACCAGATTATAATCAGAAGTAACAATTTATTTATAACATTTTTTTATAAGAATAATTTGTACATAGTACCTAAGTACCTAATAATTTTTAGTCAATCTCCATTTATTGCCATGTAACACCTCAGTTAATGAATTTTCCAACGCTGAACACGATGGAAGTCAGAATTGCGATATCTCATTCCGTTATCAGATTAGAGCCGATGAACCATGAAGAACATCTCAAGTAACAACCACGTTTCTTCATCTACAGAGTGCTCCAGTATGAGAACGGAATGAGAACGCAATTCTGGATTCACCATCGGATTCAGCGTAAAATAACCTTTAAAATGAGTTGTCACTTGTCACACTGTTTTTATTTTGGAATTTATGAGTAATTTTCTCCGCCCTAAAACTCACCAAAACCCCCTTTAGAGTGGCCCAATTCCGCCCATCTACGCACTTAGCCATTCCATTACCATGACAGATTTTTTGTGCAAATTTGATATTTTTTCTCAATTCTATCGAGAAAAATATGCAGAGACTTCTAGAACGGAGTTTACTAGGCAGGTAAGTATAACGTTTTTTTTTTTTTTTGTGGAAATTCGAGTTTTGAACATTGAAAACAATAGCTTACTTTTCGTCAAAAATTCACTAAAAGTAAAGTTCAGTCTAATAACGATTGCGAGTATGCGCAGGCATCAGACCGAGTGAACCTTCCTAACCAGTCCGTCAATATCGAATTCGTTGTCATTAATACCTAATTAATAATTGTCTCCTTAGTAATCAAAAAGGGCGGTCGGCAAGAAATTTGCAGCGTTTTTCATGATAGAACCGTATTTGTCTTCCGAGACGGTTCAAATTAGGGATGCAACATTGGAGCCAAATAATCGCTTATGACATCAAATGAATAACCGTAAGATAATAATCGATGTGACCAATTAATCGGTAATGAATAATCGATGTTCAATTAATCGAAAGCAAATAATCGATAGTTTAAGTACTTATTTCAAACGCATAATTATTGGCTTTCCGATGGGTTTCATCGTCTATAGGTGACGACCTATAATAGGACAATAATTGTTAAATTACAAAGCTAATAAATATAATCGAATGCCAAAACGAATAAAATTTCATAAAATACCTAGTTTTGACATTTTCATGTCTTTCATATGGCACATAACAAAAAAATCGTCACGAAAATCGTCACGAAAATTGTCCCAAGTCGCCACAATGATGATTATGACCATCAGAAGTGAAGTTGGAATTAGGTAGGTACTTTACAGTTTGTTATGTCTTTGCTATGGCACATAAACAAAAAAATCGTCACGAAATTTGCTCACGAAAATTGTCCCAAAACGCCACAATGATGATTATGACCATCAGAAGTGAAGTTGATCATTCTCAATAATTTATATTGACAAAATTATGACCATCAGAAGTGAAGTTGTTCGTTATTGGAATTAGGTAGGTAGGTACTTTACAGTTTGATATTACTTCCCAGTTTCGGCCCTGATCATCCTAGAAAGCTGATACTCGGTATAAAAACTCTTGAGGGAACTCTAAATTCGAATTATGATATGCGCATGACTTGATACGAAGTTTGTTTGCACACAACATGAAAATGTCTCAATGTGTTGCAGACTCATATGCAAGCGTTTATTTAAGACAGCTTTGTACGACCAGCCGTTCTTTCACAATGAGGGCTCAAATTTAGAAGAGATCAAAAGTCGTTAATTTCTGATGATTTTCGCTTACAACCGATTCGTTGCTACGGAACTTTATCTTCGCCAGTTATCCACTGCGGAGTGCGCGGCCGACAAGCTGCGGTATGAGCGTGATTGTTTAAATAATTGTTTACACACAGGTGATCATTCTCAATAATTTATATTGACAAAATTATGACCATCAGAAGTGAAGTTGTTCGTTTTCACAAAGTATTTGAGTCGACAACTGCTCTTCTTGAAGGTCCATTCGAACTCAAATGAACACCTCGAGCCGATATGAAGTCAACTTTTTTTCGTTTTCACGAAGTATTTGAGTCGACAATTGCTCTTCTTGAAGCTCCATTCGAACTCGAATGAACACCTCGACTCGATATGAAGTCAACTTTTTTGGTTTATTATCTTCGATAATGAATCATTGGAATCGCCCATTTCACTTTCACGAAGAATTTGAGTCGACAATTGCTCTTCTTGAAGGTCCATTCGAACTCAAATGAACACCTCGAGTCGATATGAAGTCAACTTTTTTGGTTTATTATCTTCGATAATGAATCATTGGAATCGCCCATTTCACTTTCACGAAGAATTTGAGTCGACAATTGCTCTTCTTGAAGGTCCATTCGAACTCAAATGAACACCTCGAGTCGATATGAAGTCAACTTTTTTGGTTTATTATCTTCGATAATGAATCATTGGAATCGCCCATTTCACTTTCACGAAGAATTTGAGTCGACAATTGCTCTTCTTGAAGGTCCATTCGAACTCAAATGAACACCTCGACTCGATATGAAGTCAACTTTTTTGGTTTATTATCTTCGATAATGAATCATTGGAATCGCCCATTTCACTTTCACGAAGAATTTGAGTCGACAATTGCTCTTCTTGAAGGTCCATTCGAACTCAAATGAACACCTCGAGTCGATATGAAGTCAACTTTTTTGGTTTATTATCTTCGATAATGAATCATTGGAATCGCCCATTTCACTTTCACGAAGAATTTGAGTCGACAATTGCTCTTCTTGAAGGTCCATTCGAACTCAAATGAACACCTCGAGTCGATATGAAGTCAACTTTTTTTCGTTTTCACGAAGAATTTGAGTCGACAATTGCTCTTCTTGAAGGTCCATTCGAACTCAAATGAACACCTCGAGTCGATATGAAGTCAATTTTTTTTCGTTTTCACGAAGTATTTGAGTCGACAATTGCTCTTCTTGAAGCTCCATTCGAACTCGAATGAACACCTCGACTCGATATGAAGTCAACTTTTTTTCGTTTTCACGAAGTATTTGAGTCAACAATTGCTCTTCTTGAAGGTCCATTCGAATTGAAATAAATACCTCGAGTCGATATGAAGTCAACTTTTTTTCAATTTCACGAAGAATTTGAGTCGACAATTGCTCTTCTTGAAGGTCCATTCGAACTCAAATGAACACCTCGAGTCGATATGAAGTCAACTTTTTTTCGTTTTCACGAAGTATTTGAGTCGACAATTGCTCTTCTTGAAGGTCCATTCGAATTGAAATAAATACCTCGAGTCGATATGAAGTCAACTTTTTTTCAATTTCACGAAGTATTTGAGTCGACAATTGCTCTTCTTGAAGGTCCATTCGAACTCAAATGAACACCTCGAGCCGATATGAAGTCAACTTTTTTTCGTTTTCACGAAGTATTTGAGTCGACAATTGCTCTTCTTGAAGCTCCATTCGAACTCAAATAAACACCTCGAGCCGATATGAAGTCAATTTTTTTTCGTTTTCACGAAGTATTTGAGTCGACAATTGCTCTTCTTGAAGGTCCATTCGAATTGAAATAAATACCTCGAGTCGATATGAAGTCAACTTTTTTTCAATTTCACGAAGAATTTGAGTCGACAATTGCTCTTCTTGAAGGTCCATTCGAACTCAAATGAACACCTCGAGTCGATATGAAGTCAATTTTTTTTCGTTTTCACGAAGTATTTGAGTCGACAATTGCTCTTCTTGAAGCTCCATTCGAACTCGAATGAACACCTCGACTCGATATGAAGTCAACTTTTTTTCGTTTTCACGAAGTATTTGAGTCGACAATTGCTCTTCTTGAAGGTCCATTCGAATTGAAATAAATACCTCGAGTCGATATGAAGTCAACTTTTTTTCAATTTCACGAAGAATTTGAGTCGACAATTGCTCTTCTTGAAGGTCCATTCGAACTCAAATGAACACCTCGAGTCGATATGAAGTCAACTTTTTTTCGTTTTCACGAAGTATTTGAGTCGACAATTGCTCTTCTTGAAGGTCCATTCGAATTGAAATAAATACCTCGAGTCGATATGAAGTCAACTTTTTTTCAATTTCACGAAGAATTTGAGTCGACAATTGCTCTTCTTGAAGGTCCATTCGAACTCAAATGAACACCTCGAGTCGATATGAAGTCAACTTTTTTCCGTTTTCACGAAGTATTTGAGTCGACAATTGCTCTTCTTGAAGGTCCATTCGAACTCAAATGAACACCTCGAGCCGATATGAAGTCAAATTTTTTTCGTTTTCACGAAGTATTTGAGTCGACAATTGCTCTTCTTGAAGGTCCATACGAGCTCAAATGAACACCTCGAGTCGATATGAAGTCAACTTTTTTCCGTTTTCACGAAGTATTTGAGTCGACAATTGCTCTTCTTGAAGGTCCATTCGAACTCAAATGAACACCTCGAGTCGATATGAAGTCTACTTTTTTTCGTTTTCACAAAGTATTTGAGTCGACAATTGCTCTTCTTGAAAGTCCATTCGAACTCAAATGAACACCTCGAGCCGATATGAAGTCAAATTTTTTTCGTTTTCATGAAGTATTTGAGTCGACAATTGCTCTTCTTGAAGGTCCATTCGAACTCAAATGAACACCTCGAGCCGATATGAAGTCAAATTTTTTTCGTTTTCACGAAGTATTTGAGTCGACAATTGCTCTTCTTGAAGGTCCATACGAGCTCAAATGAACACCTCGAGTCGATATGAAGTCAACTTTTTTCCGTTTTCACGAAGTATTTGAGTCGACAATTGCTCTTCTTGAAGGTCCATTCGAACTCAAATGAACACCTCGAGTCGATATGAAGTCTACTTTTTTTCGTTTTCACAAAGTATTTGAGTCGACAATTGCTCTTCTTGAAAGTCCATTCGAACTCAAATGAACACCTCGAGCCGATATGAAGTCAAATTTTTTTCGTTTTCACGAAGTATTTGAGTCGACAATTGCTCTTCTTGAAGGTCCATTCGAATTGAAATAAATACCTCGAGTCGATATGAAGTCAACTTTTTTTCAATTTCACGAAGAATTTGAGTCGACAATTGCTCTTCTTGAAGGTCCATTCGAACTCAAATGAACACCTCGAGTCGATATGAAGTCAACTTTTTTCCGTTTTCACGAAGTATTTGAGTCGACAATTGCTCTTCTTGAAGGTCCATTCGAACTCAAATGAACACCTCGAGCCGATATGAAGTCAAATTTTTTTCGTTTTCACGAAGTATTTGAGTCGACAATTGCTCTTCTTGAAGGTCCATACGAGCTCAAATGAACACCTCGAGTCGATATGAAGTCAACTTTTTTCCGTTTTCACGAAGTATTTGAGTCGACAATTGCTCTTCTTGAAGGTCCATTCGAACTCAAATGAACACCTCGAGTCGATATGAAGTCTACTTTTTTTCGTTTTCACAAAGTATTTGAGTCGACAATTGCTCTTCTTGAAAGTCCATTCGAACTCAAATGAACACCTCGAGCCGATATGAAGTCAAATTTTTTTCGTTTTCATGAAGTATTTGAGTCGACAATTGCTCTTCTTGAAGGTCCATTCGAACTCAAATGAACACCTCGAGCCGATATGAAGTCAAATTTTTTTCGTTTTCACGAAGTATTTGAGTCGACAATTGCTCTTCTTGAAGGTCCATACGAGCTCAAATGAACACCTCGAGTCGATATGAAGTCAACTTTTTTCCGTTTTCACGAAGTATTTGAGTCGACAATTGCTCTTCTTGAAGGTCCATTCGAACTCAAATGAACACCTCGAGTCGATATGAAGTCTACTTTTTTTCGTTTTCACGAAGTATTTGAGTCGACAATTGCTCTTCTTGAAGGTCCATACGAACTCAAATGAACACCTCGAGTCGATATGAAGTCAACTTTTTTTCGTTTTCACGAAGTATTTGAGTCGACAGTTGCTCTTCTTGAAGCTCCATTCGAACTCAAATGAACACCTCGAGTCGATATGGAGTCTACTTTTTTCGTTTGACTCGATGTATTTGAGTCGACAATTACACTTCTTGAAGGTCCATTCGAATTCAAACAAACACCTCGAGTCGATATGAAGTCTACTTTTTTCGTTTGTTTCGATGTATTTGAGTCGACAATTGCTCTTCTTGAAGGTCCATTCGAATTGAAAAAAACACCTCGAGTCGATATGAAGTCAACTTTTTTGGTTTATTATCTTCGATAATGAATCATTGGAATCGCCCATTTCACTTTCACGAAGAATTTGAGTCGACAATTGCTCTTCTTGAAGGTCCATTCGAACTCAAATGAACACCTCGAGTCGATATGAAGTCAACTTTTTTTCGTTTTCACGAAGTATTTGAGTCGACAATTGCTCTTCTTGAAGGTCCATTCGAACTCAAATGACCACCTCGAGTCGATATGAAGTCTATTTTATTATAAATGGAGGGTACGATAAATTGAACCGAACGAAGAGCTGGTTGTACAAACCTTCGGATGGCCATAAAAAATGCTAAAAATTAAACACTTCTAAAATGGGAACTAAAAACTAAACCGTTCCATTTGAATTTTCCCGTGCCTAGGGTTCAAAAAACATTACCTAATTTTCCAAATTCCATCGTCAACAACTCTCTTTTGAAACGGTAGATTATAATCGTCAAAACTAGACCCCCCCTTCCACCCCTCCTCAAAACTGCAGGGGTAGTGGTAGGAGGAGTGGTAGGGGGTTGAAGACGAATCGTCGTTGATATTGTTACAACCTCCATGGATAAAGGATAATGATAATTCTTCAATAATAATTTCTAATAACACCGACGGTTTGTTTTAATTTGTATTAATCGGTTATTATTACTGATTAATCAGGTTTCAAATACATCTGGATTTGCAAGCATTTTTTAAGCACATTAGAATGCATCAAATCCTGATGTATTTGAAAACCGATTAATAAGTAATAATATCGATTAATCAGTGATAATAATCGATTAATAAAAATAATCGGCAGCTAAACATAGATTAAAATTAATCGATTAATCGGGGTCAAATAATTTATTATCCGATTAATCGATTATTTATTTGCATCCCTAGTTCAATGGTACATCCGTTTTCTTCCGCTCACGTTCGTCGTGTGTTTTCGAGCTCGCGGTTGTGTCGTTTTTGTTCTTCCGAAGCCGAGAGTCTTATTTGACAGATTTGATCATTTGAGCAATACCTGCGAGTAATGGCAGAAATCGGTGAAGCCGCCAGTTGAAACGAGCGGAACTGTTTCTTCCCCATCCTGAAACCGTCTCTCTTCTGTTGTCAATGACGTATGTTTTTTCGGACCAAGTTTTTTTCCACTCGACGACCTTCTTCTCCTCCCTCAACTCCCTCTCGCTTCCACAAACCTCTTGGCGTGTATACCGGTTGTTATTCCAGTACTACTAATCTTCACTTTAACGAAGAATTAGCCACCTTAACTCGTGGCCAAGCTTTACGAGCCTTCAATCAGCGGTGGTGTCGAGTGGTTAAATTTAAAACGTTCATAAGCTTGATAATACCCGTGAGCAAAACGAATCTAGTTAAGATACCGCAGCGACTTCGCTCGAAATTTAAATACTCAAATCGTTGCCTGGACCATAAAAGTCTCCATGAATCCACAAAACAAATCTATTGCTATTCATGACTGTGTCTAGAACGCGCATCTACATGAGACTAACGCTATAAACTAACACAATGACCACGAATAGCGTTCCCACTAGACAATTACGATGAGTTGGTATTTTGTGGCATTAAAATACTTCATAGTCCATTTTCCCCCAAAACTCATATCGAAGTTTGATCTCATCAGGAAGTGTCAATGTTAGAATTAAATTCTTGGAGGAGTTCCAGAAATTAAATTTGCAGGGTGATCAAAGTTGGATGATTTTATATAGGTACAAGATCAAGAGCAAACACAAAAGCTACTGTTACTATGACTACAGCACGAGGGAACACAACTCTCGTCTTGGGCATCAACAACCAACAAGTCGTTCACTCTACTGTTATAGGTATATTTTGCCCATTTTTGGAGGAAATGTTTCAAAAACTTGATCAGATTTCCTTTAGCAACTGTATCCTTTAGTCTAAGATACAGTTGCTAAAGGAAATCTGATCAAGTTTTTGAAACGTTTCCTCCAAAAATGGGCAAAATATACCTATAACAGTAGAGTGAACGACTTGTTGGTTGTTGGACAATGCCGCTATACACAAAACTCATCAGGTTAGGGGAATTGTGGGACGCTCTCCCCATACAATAAAATACCCGCCTCCATATTCGCCAATGCTAAATCTGCCTTTTCAAAAATTGAATGAACGCCATGTTGTCTTCTGCCCGAGGAGTACAAAACCTGGATGAGGTTATTCCCTGCAGCGTGAGCACTATCATCACCTCTACAGATTGCTCGAACTAAGTGCTCGACGTTTTACTGTAACTGCCGCAAGCTGCCGCAATCGCCTTCATTAAATAAAATATGTACATTTACATTTTACTATTTTACATTTTATATTTCAATTTTACCTTTTATATTTCATGTATTCACCTTTTATATATTTCCATTGTTACCTTTTACATAATATTTCAAAATTTTAATATGCGTACAAATGGCGTTTGACTAGCTTAAATTACAAAAATTAGTTTATATACATATACCTACTTTTTATCATCCTTTCCACCTATGACTAATTGATATACAATGATACCTCATTAAATAAAGTGTATGAAATTGGTTGAACAATTACCTATGAATTTCTCTGGAAAAAGCTATAGTAGTTATTTTTGATGATATCGAAAAAATACGATTTTCGCCAACAATCAAAACATAGGTAATTCATTAGATGACTTCATTATTTTATTTACTTCAAAGCTACGATTCAGCTCGAAAACATTTCATTGGATTTTCGTCCGAACTATTCCTATGTTCCTACTCGATCAAAAAGTAAATTGGTCCGAAAATCCAAGTTTGAAGAATCCAAACTTGACATCTACAAATCTGTGATATGTTTTTATCCAACAATCAATTGACGCTAAAGTGAAAAGGGCGTTCGCGTGACGTTTCAAGCATTAAATCGCTATGATTATGATGATTCCAAATGCAACGTTGACGATGGAAACGAAGTGGAAGAAGGTGTCGAGGGGGGAAGAAGAATAGAGAGCTCTCCTTTGTAATTTACACCACCACCAGACAATGCCTAAGATACTTTTCTAGTCGGTACCTAATATTTGTTGCGTTGGAAATTCTTGTTATTGATTATTGCCGACGCGTCGCGACGGTGGTACAAGTACAAACCCACGAATTACATAAATACAAATCATCAACAATCAACAGTTATGCAGAATGGCTATAAGAGCGAATTTTCGAAGAAAAAACTGGTTTTATGTAAGATGTCTCCATTTTACTGGATTTATAACAAATGCTCTCATTCATTTTTTGCCGATTAATACCTCAGTTTATAGATTTTTCCGTGATACAAATTTCTTCATCTTCAAAGAGCTCTAGTTTGAGAACGGGAGAAAATATCACAATTATGACGTCACCATTTTGGGAATTTATGGGTAAATTTCCCTACTGAAACTCCCCAACACCCTCCTTAGAGTGGCTCGATTCTGCCCATCTACGAACTTAGCCTTTTGATTGCCAGGACTGATTTTTCGTGAACATTTGAAGTTTTTATCCCAATTACATAAATTTTATGTACATATATACCATATGAGTTTTGGTGTCTTTCGGCAGTGAACTCAGGATGGTTAGAACGGATTTTGGTATGCAAAATTTTTAAAAATTCAAGTTTTAAACATTTTGGACCTTTTTTTTGGAAAACTAAAGAGCCCATCACTGAGCTAGTTACTAACTCTCCGGGTCATTCGAAGGCCTCGGAACGATATTCTGATGTTCTGTACAAAATATCGTACTGATATGTACGATGTATGATATGTACAAATATGTACTGATATTCTGTACAAAATATCGTTCCGAGGCCTTCGAATGACCCGGAGAGTTAGTAACTAGCTCAGTGATGGGCTCTTTAGTTTTCCAAAAAAAAAGGTCCAAAATGTTTAAAACTTGAATTTTTAAAAATTTTGCATACCAAAATCCGTATATTATACAGAAATAATACATTCTGTATATTATACATTCTGTATATTATACAGAAATATACATTCTGTATATTATACAGAAAATAATAAACCGTTGCAGATAAATTTGCAGCGCTTTTTAATTTGGTGTTGTTATGTTGGTGCTTTTGTAATCAAAGGTACCGATCGATTTGGATCAAATTCGCAGGTTCGAGTCCCACCCCTTGCCATCTATTAATTATCATACAATTTGAATGGTTAGAATCGGAGTTTTGCGTAATGCAAGGATTTCACGTTTGAACAATACCAAATTTTGATGAAACTCACATGGGACCATCTCGGGGCCAAACTGTAACTACCCTCTACATATCGTTCACCCGCAAGAAAAGCGACACAACTAGAAAAAATGAATGTTCCTTCTTGGCGTGCGCAACACGATATGCTCCCATCTTAACTATATCTAGGAACGCGGTAGCGTTCCGCCCCGCCAAGCAAAGAAGTTGAGAAAACGAACGATGCCGAGTGTATGTTTACCGGACGTCACGAAACGCGTTTTCGAGGTATCCATATCTCGGCTCCTATTTGACCGATCAACTTGAAAATTAGTGTGGGTCTTCTTTGAGTGTATATTAGAAAGCCCTGAGAGTTTCAAATCGATAGGTCTAAAGGGAGCCGAGCTACATAACGTCAAAAACCCGGTTTTTCGGCCTTAGATTGTTCTTCTCCTTCTTTTCCTCCTTGTTCAGACAGGCAAGGCTGGAGCCTCTCCACGTTGACCGATTGACTTGAAATTTTGCACAGAGCTTCATTTAACCTTGAGACAGAGCCTTATATAAAATTTAACTCATTATCTCAACCCAAAAAAGTTTTAGAAACAAAAGAACAGAAACCTTAGGAAAATTCTGTCCACTTTGACGAGTCTACAGCCTGGGTAAAAGGACCAATCGACTTGAATTTTTTTACATACCTTCTTTATAGCATGGCTCAGTGCCATTTGAACGAAATAAGCAATTATCTCAACCCAAAAAAAAATTAGGGACAAAAAAACTGAAATTTAGGGTAATTTAGGCTAATTATGGCCATATCTCGGCTCCTAGTAGACCGATCAACTTGAAATTTGGTATGGATCATTTTGGTGTGGATAATAGAAAGCCCTGAAAGTTTCAAGTCGCTAGGTCTAAAGGGAGCCGAGTTATATAACTTCAAAAACCAATTACCATGTTTTTCTACTTTTTTCAGTCGGTCAAGGCTACAGCCTCTCCACCTTCGCCGATTGACTTGAAATTTTGCACGGAGCTTCGTTTCAAGTGTAGCAAGTGCCTTTTGAAAGAATCAAGTCGATATTTTTAAAGGGAGCCGAGTTATATGACTTCAAAAACCTGGTTTTTCACCCTTACCTGTTCTTCTTCTCCTTAATCAGTTAGGCATTTCCACCTTCACGGATTGACTTGAAATTTTGCACAGAGCTTCGTTTCAACATCAGACAGTCCCTTTTGAAAGGTTTAACCCATTATCTCAACCCAAAAACTTTTAGAAACAAAAAAATGTAATTTAGGCTAATTTTGGCAACTTTGACGAGTCTACAGCCTGGGTAACCGGACCAATCGACTTGAAATTTTGCATAGACCTTCTTTATAAAATGACCCACTTCAACAACAAAAAGATGTGATATCCCCCCAAAACACACTCCGTGTAAAAATCACCCCGCCTCGCAAATATCATTCTTCAGAGGCCGGAAAAAGTTATGATATCCACTTTCCCCGCCCGCCCTTTTCCTCATTAAGGAGCTAAGTATAATGAAAAGCTTAACCACTTCACAAGCACCGTACCCCTTTCGAAATCTCCCCTTGGCGCTATTGCGAGACGTTTTTATTACTTCCACAAGCAACTAATACTTGTATAAAACGTTAACCACCATCAAGTATTAGTTGCTTGTGGAAGTAATAAAAACGTCTCGCTTTTTCCGGCCTCTGAAGAATGATATTTGCGAGGCGGGGTGATTTTTACACGGAGTGTTTTTTGGGGGGTATTATATTATACCATAATACAACAATGACAGTAACACTTCATGCCACGCACACCAAGAAGGAACATTGTTACGACAAACCCCACAAAATGAACTGTGTCACAAAATCGAATTGTGTAACTTTTCTTGCGGGTGAGCGATATCTCGTGCTACTTTGAGTGTATTGTCTTCAATAATGTACTGTGGAAATCGTTTCACATCTGAGGGCTCAAAGGTGGAACTGAGAGAAAGTCGTCAACATGTGCGTGTATCAAACGGCGGTACGTCGCGACGCGTCGGGCCAATGTTCATATTGAGGATCAGCTGATTCAAACACCACGGTTGTATGACATCGAGTTTCTTGTTCAGAGATACTTTCCTTGTCTAGAGAAATAGAATTATTTGGGATATTCGTTGGCATCTTCTTATAATAAATTATCGCTAACTTTGGTAGGTAAAGTAAAACCCCAGAATCATATGAATGAAAGTAAATTGTAATCAATAATCACTTAGTCGAAGATTATTTAGCTTGCTACTCCATTTATTTAGTTTGTTATGGGACTCACATGGATGTTGTGTACAGAACAGTGATCTGTCCAGAAGGGTAATCAGTACCTACAGAATATGATGAATCGTTGTGGGAAAACGTGCAGCGTTTTAAATATAAGTGTGTGACATTTGTTGACCGTAAGAATGATGTTGAGGGATGTCGAGGGTCGGTCAAATGAAAGATGACTTATGTGCCAACGTTTCGAAGAATATATTTCTTCATCTTCAGGGCAGTAGTGTACAAGATGGAGTTGGACTCCAACAGGAAAGTTCTTGCCTCCAGATCACAGAAGTAGTTACATCCCTCAACATCGTTTTAAATATAGGTTTATAGGAAAGTCAAATTCAGCATTTCCCAAATCAAATTGAGAACTTTTCAAATCAAATTGAGAATTTCCAAAGCAAATTGAGAATTTGCCAAATCAAATTGAGAACTTTCCATTTCTAATGACGAAACTACGTACAGTGATTATCCTTTAGTATTTATCAAAGAAATCGGAAGACAGGTACCTTGGCAAGTATCACATCAACCGAACTGCCCACTTATTTATCCTATATTGCACTTTGTCCATCTGCAGCCCCTTCCCTCACATTGTCGCTACCTACGCTCATCCAGAAGGCTGGAAACAATAAACATCATGTTCCTTTTTAGAAGGGATTCACAAAAATCTTCGGAGGTTGACCCATTTATTAGTTTCGGTCTGTTTTTCAACGATGGACGATCCCAAGAGTGAAAGTGACAGTGAATCTGTTCGAGAAAACCGCCGGGGGGGGGGGGGGGGATTAATCGGCCTATAGCTTCGTCTAGTCAGAGCACTGGTTCGCAAGAATCACGGAAAGATGCTGAAAACTCTGCAGTGACAGAGACGTGGAAGAAGAGCAAGGTACACCGAAAAGCAAAAACAATTTTAGCGAATTTTCGAAGAAAATGTAGCTATTGTTCTCGGCCCAAAATGTTTAAAACTCGAATTTTCGAAAACTTTTCATACCAAAATCCGTTTCAGACCATCCTGAATCCACTGCCAAAAGACACCAGACACTTCCAGACGACAAATCAGGATAGAATTGAGATAAAAAGTTAAATTTGCACCAAAAATCCGTCTTGGCAATCGACAGGATAAGTTCGTAAATGGGCAGAATCGGACCACTCTAAGGGGGGGTTTAGGGGAGTTTTAGGGGGGGGGGGGATTAATCAATTCCAAAAATGAATCGGTCCGTCAAGTGACTCCTCATTTTAAAGGTTTTTACACGCTGAATAAGATGGTTAAGTTAGAATTGCTACATCGTATTCCGCTCTCAAACTGGAGCAGTTTGAAGATGTTGTAACGTGGTTGATACTTGAGATGTTCTTCATGGATATAATTTGCATTAATGGAGACATTTTACATAAAACCAGTTATTTCTTCGAAAATTCGCTCTTATAGCCATGCTGCATGACTGTGGATTTTTATGAGATTAATTGATGTACTGGCTTGTGTATTAAAATAAATTTTATTCAATTTCTGCACTTTTTCTTAATTTTAATATGCTTTAAAACTATGAATAAATCCTTTTCCTTCTTGCATTACTCATCTTTTTTGTCTCTTCTACAAAATATACCTTTGTCAAAAAAAAAAAAAAAGTTCTGAGTTCTCAATTTGATTCGGCAAATTCTCAATTAGAAATGGAAAATTCGCAATTTGATTTGGAAAATTCTGAATCTGACTTGGAAAATTTATAGTTGTACGAGTGTATACCGACAGATAGAGAGAAGAAAAATACCGCTACCTTCGTAGGCTCAGAACCAAAAATCACTAAAAATTACCAAAAATCACTAATCTATCAACCTGACATCTTGGATTTTTCTTATTTTAAGAGAAAGTGATCTTGAAGGAAGCACTTACATGGACACTTTTGGACGTTGGTAGCGTACGCGGTGGCGGCGAAAAATAACAGGGTAAACAGAAAGGTGACGTGTGACATGATGATTCCTAGCACAACTCGAGTGCGACTGCCTTCACTGATCCTTGGCTGCACATAACAGCAGAGATGAAGTGGCCTCGTGAAGACTTCCCTCCAGCTCTCTAACTCTCCATCTCCCTTCCTTCCGACCCTCAAGCGACGCTCGTCTCCGCTTCCAGGAACCAAATGATTTCCTGTCTATAGAAGTAAAAGTCATTGGGTTCCTTCACAACACGTCGAACGCTAACTGTGTCTCCCACGAACAAGTGCACCAAAATCGCACGCCGGGAACAGTGCAATACAGACACACTAATGGGTACGTTCATAGTGTCTTTATTTTAAGGAATGAGATATCGCAATTCTGACTTCACCATCGTGTTCAGCGTTGGAAAATCTATTAGTAACTGAGTGTTACTACGGACAAATTATTCTTTTACATACAATTTGTATAAATAAATAAAGTAGGAACTGAGTGTTCCTTCTGACTTTTGATTATAATCTGGTTTCCTCATTTATTTAATCTATCTATATTTATTTCAATTAAGAATAAGAATAGGTTTAGTGTCATGAATATAAGTAACTTGTACAGAGCGACTTAGGTTTATACAATACCGGCCTGACGGCCCTAAAAGTTTATTGAAAATGGGGGATGATGGAGGGCATGAGAGTGAGGTTTGTGGAGGGATGATATAAGAGAAAATTTTGCAGACAAAACTCTTGACAGGACGGCGGCCCTTAACACTATTATTTACAGATATATAGTACAATTGAAGACACGAGTGGAAGAAGGTGCTATGTAACATTTTTTCGAAAATTCATGTGGTAGCGCGTAGCTCAGATAATCCTCAAAATATTAGGTTTATTTTCATCAGTGCATGATTGACAACACCTTAGCAACACCTTGGAGAAGAAAAAAAGAGAAAAATTCCGAACCAAACGAAATAGGCAAGTATGCAAACTCAATTTTCTTGACATTTTACTTTTGTTACTTAGCACCTTCATCCACTTGTGTCTTCAATTATCATTAATTATTTACGGTTTTTATATTACACTTTTATTTACAGTTCTATATACACAGTAATTATCGGGGTTCATCCCTTATAGTGGGAAGTAGTGGGTGGGTACTCAGACCCACCTTGAGTGGTGGTGTCCCAATCGGGGCTTATGAAGGATGTTTATGTGTCGGATAAGTGTCTTCAAGGGTGGGATCAAAGTTTGTCAGTGAATTTGTTTGTGTCGATTGAATGTAGTTTGTGGAGTGTTTCTATTTTACAACGTCGGGAGCTGTGGGTTGAGAGGTGGATGCATTTGTTTTGAGTGATTTGGAGTTTGTGTATGGAGGAGGGTGCAGCTGTGTGCCAAATTGGGGAAGCGTAGGTCATGAAGGAACGTATCAGGGCTACATAAGGAGTTTTGCTTTTGTCGATTCACTCAATCGGCGATTCAATTCGACGTTTTACTCAATCCAGAATTTACTCATGAACGTTGAAAATACTTGGAGTTCAACACACTACACAAAAACTGGAATATCCTCGTCGCCACTGTAGTATAATATCCCATATTATGGGATTTTTATAAACTATGTTCGTTAGCGAATTAAAGGAACCTTCAGATTCTTTTTTATACACACGTTGTTGAGAATTGAATACAAAATTTGTATATTTTTAATACACTTTTTATAAAATTTAATGGGGGCAGCGGAAAGACGTCTATGTTCGAACCCAGTCTTAGTATGGCCCTACTGAGCAACCCCTCGAAATTTGGGAGGTGTCACTATCTTGAAAATCGGGATATCCTGCCGAAACGATTGTGGCCCCCCCGTGACCCCCTGAATCCGCCACTGGTATTCTAACACACATTTCTGGAAATAATATCGTGTAGGTTGTGTCGTGGGCACAGACCAATCTCCCATGCGTTCTCAAGGAATGATCCAAATAATTGAAATAAATAAATAGGTACTTTCATGATTGGATTAGATTTGCGCAGGGACTCGGAATGTGACTAATTTTCATCCGCGCGATTGTGCGGAGCCTGAAATTAAATCCCAGCGCATGCGTAACACGGGCTTACGAAGGATGATACAGTACATATACAATAATATTTTATCGATGTAGGTAACTGGAGGTGTCTTGTAAACCCTCTGGTGCCGACTCTTTCGAAGGTGAAACCCCAGAGTGATCTGCCGATGATTACCTCAACACCCCATCAGCGGCTAGTTCTCGACTTTCTTAACAGAATGCAACAGCAGCACCTCACACCGACGCTCTGAAGTTCCCACTAGGTTTCCCAATACGTATTGGGAAACCTATGCCCAATACGTATTGGGTATACTTTCCCAATACGTATTGGGTATACCCACCAAAATAATTATTATTACAATTATTATGCCACCGTATGACTGTAAGCAACACCTTCGGTGGACAGCACGTGCACGTGGGTCTCAAGGATTCAGACATGCTATTCAAATTTTAAATTAAGCGTCAATTGACGCTTAGTTCAAAGCGTTAATATTAATTAGATTTTCTACACATCAACAACCGAATTAAAATGTACATACTGCACGTAAGAACTAATTCACTCACGACGAAATCGTGGAAACCCACGTTAAAAAACCCCCCCAAAAAACCAGTACCTAGTTGAAAAAATTGTATATTCTGTCTAGATAACTAAATGGTTGATGAAACGTTTATAGATAATGAATTAATTACAAATAATTATTATTAAGTAGTAAATTATTATCAATTAGTGTTAATAATTAATCATTATTCTTATTAGTTAATAATTATTGACTGTTGAGGAGTCACTGTATCCACCTCCATTTATTATAGTTATTATTTCATCCCATAGTTCCCAGTTGATTGAACAGTTGTATGAATTTTGAAATGAATTAGAATTACATTCTTTGATGAGATTCGCTCTGGAATGGACTACTCATTTCATATATTTCAAGTTGAATTACAATAACTATTATCAGTAGGTACCTAATTAATAATTATTATTATTAATTAACTCGATATCTGAAAATCATGTGCTGTTCGAATCAGCTGGACCAGTATGAACATTGGCCCGATAGGCTGCCGTATGATTCACCTGCATGTTGACGACTTTCGATTTGCTTCGAGCCCTCATTGTGAACCAACGGCTGGTCGCACAAAGCTCTGGATGGTCTTAAAAATTTTTAACAAATTTAACTCCACTTCAATATGAACTGAAAACTTTACCGTTCCAAATGATTGTCTTAGGTTTGTTCGATTTTTCAGTTTTTCGCTTATAACTCGAAAGCGGTGCGTTGCAATAAAGAACGTTCTTCACCACCAAATGGAAGCTTAATAAATTTGCTACGAGTTTGGTTGTATTCATGTTTATGAAAAACTGGAGCATTTTCGTACTACCGGCTCCGGAAAGGTGGTGATTTTAAACAAAATTGTTTTTACTCATGTTTTTCGTATATTTTTGTCTCTAGTTCCTTTTTGAGGAACATTGTCACTATAAAACTTGTACAACATTGAATTCCTTACAAGCATTGGAACTATCATTTTTCGTTCCTCTATTTTTCATACTTTGACTGGGTTGTTGATTAAACTGGGGCACTCGTTCAAGAGTCCCATTTCGTTTCAGTCTTCGTTGAAGTCTTGGTGGTCAAGGCTCGGCCAAGATGGAGTTTACCAGTGGGTGCAGCATACGGATAGCAGCGTTGTTGTAGGATTCAGAGAGGATGTCCATTACGAAGGAACCCGTTGTTATTCGCAAAATCCGATTTTGGATCGTATGAATGTTTTTGAATTCCGTGTTGGACGTTGAGCTCCAGACGCCACAAGTAACCGACAGACGGGTCACAGATGAGAAATAATGAGGAGTTGCGGATGTAAAGAGATGTGACGTGACTTAATGTGGGGAGAACTTCGCTTGTCAGTAGATATTTGAGCTTCCAGATTTTTCCTCTTATCGCTCCTTGCAGTGAAGAGATGTTTGGATTCCAGTGGACAATACTGTCCAACGTGACACCAAAATATCCAGGTATTAAGTATACAATTTCAAATACACCTCTAAATTTTAAATCATAAACGACTGAGCTTTGAAGTAAATTTGGCTCCTGAAATCTTCAATGGGTCGATTAAGCACTCAGTTGCTGATATTCCTAATGGTTTTGATGTTGGCGACAAAATTTTGATATTCGCTGTTTGTTCCATATTGAACAACTCGTTGCAACGACTAGAAGAAATGGGTTTCTCGCAGACATCGTTCTAAAGACGGAATCAGCAAAGATTCTATTGATCAACGTACTTCCGTCAGCTCAAAACCTCATTAAGATGTCCATAGAACAAGAAGTTTTCCGAGCTGGTGACACGGCCATCACGGCCTTCTCTCTTTGGTCCATTGAAAGGTGAAAAAATCCTTTCAACGAAAGCGTTATGTGAAGGGATGGCATAAATGTATCCAGTTTTTTTTTTTTTTTTTTAGCTAAGGAAATGTTTTATTAAAGAAACTGGCCCTCATCTTAGGGGACAGCAATTTTCGAAAATCCTCGTTAATGATATGTTCCACCTATACGTTTTCATTGCCACCCACTCCGGGAAAAGCGAAGTACCGTCAATATTCACCTCATTGGCGCTCAGATGTTCAATGCTGGCTTGGACTTCCTCTCAGCCGCAAACATCTCCAAAAGCCATCCACGAAAATTTTTTGAACTCCAAGTAGGAATGGAGCCAAGATTTGACTTCTTCGAAAATCGGGACAAGATCGGGACGGCAAAAAATTAATCGGGACAATTGAATTTTTCGACGAGACGCGTCGAAAATCGGGACATCGGGACGGATGGCAGCATCAAACTCCTACGGCCTGCGAACTCTTTCACAACGGTTCGTCATCTTCTGTCTCGATTTAGTTCTGTCTACATACCCATACCTATACGAAATGATTGGAATAATTAGCTGTGGATTGAGTTTGTTGAAGGAGGTGACGAGATGATATCTGCCGTGCTAAGATAAAGTCCCCTATCGACCATTTTGGTGTTTTTGGACTTGGGCACATGGCTGCGTAGATCTCGACGTGGCGCGTCTTTTCTGCCAAGGTAGAATTTCCTATCTCCATTGGAAAGGTTCGAAAAAAGACTTTATCTTATCTCCACTTTGATGATCTAGGCCCCCTTCCTCACTTAACTGCAATTTTCCCGTCCGAATGTCCCCTCCGAATGAAGCAGGGATTCGGTGACTAGCTCACTGATGGTCTTTTCAGTTTTCAACTAAATTTCGAGGTGACCTATTGACAATTTATTCATAGCAATCATAAATAAATTATTTATAATGTTTTGATTTTATATACTGCCGTCCTAACGTCGGCAATCATTTTTAACAAGAAAAAGTCCTTCCGATAGGCACAAAGCACCTGAGAACAAGACACTCGGTTCCACGAAACCACGCGTAGTTTGAATTAAGCCGAAATTCGTGTCGTATTTGAACCGAATATTTGACGAAAAAGAAAAGAAAAGAAAATACTGAATAGATTTCGTGGAAAAGAGTATTTAAGTCGAATTTAGAAAGTTTTGCCCCTAGTCAAAGATCAGTCCAATTCCAATTCGAGGTTGTTACGACGAAACGAATAAGGCTCACGATATTGCAGTGACTCTTTGAATGAAATTAATGTAAATTGGCCAAGGGGCGGTGAATACTTTTTTCACAACGATCTGATTAGTGGGAGATGAACATTTCTCATCCAGAGGAAGGAGATCGTTTTTCAGAAAAAAACCCGAATGTAATATTCTGATCAAAGGAGCTAGTGTGCGTAATTCTTCTTATCGAAATACACGTTGTTCCAGCGAAGGGAGCCAAGGATAATAGCAATATCCTTCCTTTCTGTCAAAAGTAAACGGAAGGACTACAGCTCTACAAGCGCTCCACATCAACCTCTGCACCAGCCTCTTTAACTTGTTTAATAATTCAAGGGAGCGTTACTGAAAAAAAGTAAATAAATGAAAAAGAGAAAGAACGCAGTGGAAAAGGGTTGGGAGAGATGGGAAGAAGGCAAACGTCGTTTCTTTATAAAAACTGGACTTTCCCTTATATTTCATTGTAGTGATTGCGATTGGAGTGGGGGTGGTGGAAAGCTCGTTGTAGGAAAGCGGTAGAGGGTCAGTAATAGCCTTCAAGCGGTAAAATGAAAAAGATCGAGGTGGTTCGAAGAGCGATAATTCGGTTTGATATTCAGGACCGATGAGGCTTTTTCATTCGATGAACATTTTTCACTCAACATTTCATCGTTCACCGCCTCATTATGAGAGCGTTAGAAGGAGATGGTGCCCGGAACTGATACTGATTTCTACCATAGCGGTTTCTCGCGGTTTCGTGTTTCTGATTCCAAGATTATAATGAATCGTATTGATGACCGCGTCTACAATCACCACGTACCAATCAAGTCGGTGATGATATGAAGTAGGTAAGCATTATATAACTTTTTATTTATTTATTTAATTTTTTTTTCTGTTGCAAATATTGAGTTCTTAGCCGACTCTTAAGGTCAATGTTGATACCATACATGAAGAGAGGGACATGAAATGATATTCAATTTTTTCAACTTTTTTTCGTCACATATTCGGTTCATTTTGACGGTGTCACTCCATCACCTCATAACGTCATGGAAATGAGGTTTGGTCGTAATAGACGGGACCAATCTTGCGGGGAACCAATGTAACTAAGTACTTTGAACTGAAAATCACTGGGAAGAGCGGAAATTGTGTTTGAGTAACCCATTAACGCCCGAAACTTTTTTCTTTCGATATTTTGAAATTTTTTGCAATATTCTGATTCCAAATGGTCCTCAGAAAACCAGAAAAATTATTCAAAAAATGTAGAGGTCGAACTTCAAGGCTTTACGGCACGTTGCCATATGGGCGCTAGAAAACTTTTTTTCCATTTTTTCAGAACTGAGATTTTTACGATGGGTATTGGTATAAATTGATCTGAATTACCCTTTCAAACCATTGTTTATATTTCCGTCTAACAATTTACAATACAGGAATACAGTTAACCTCAACAATATAGAGAATAGGTACTTATAACAACGGAAAGTATCTTCCTGTACAGCATACAGGAATTCAATTAGTCTAAAATATATTAGGAATTATTGACTTATCACAACGGATAATATTAGCACTAGAAACTTATTACAATGCTCCATTTAGGGAAAATCGAATCAAGTAGGTTTCGTCCTTTTGGATATCCGTTGCCTAATCATTGCAGGTCTTCAGCTCCAACACGAGGAGCCTCGGTGTTTTGGTGGCAATGGGAGGGTCCAGGTGTGGGCTGTTGCTGAGCTGGCTGGGGATGGTAATCTGGATTAATGGAGTCATCAGGAGGCTCCACCTGAGGGACCGTTGACATTCTGTCACCATTTCCGAAAACCAACTCGGCAGCTCCCAGTAGCTGCCTTCCAGGAAAATGCGCAATGTCGCCTGGCTCATCTTCGTCTCCGGATTCTTCATCAGTCAGGAGAGCAGCCTCTGGAGGCTCAATGAAGATATTATTGGGAAACAGATTATGATCACGCTCCCCATTCACAATCTCCAGTGCTTCTTGGGCCGAAGATCCGGGCCTGTAACAAAAAAGTAGAGGCTATTATTACGTTATAGGTCCTGAAGAAGGCAATCCTGTGTGGGTGGCTAACTGTGACGTACTGTAATATTGGATGCCAAATGCGTGCATTATCACATGAATAAGTTTTCATAACTCACTGTCACATACATAATTAGTCAAATAATACCACTGAATAGGGAATTAGATAGAGAATCCTCGCTCTGAAGAAGATAAATATAAATATACCTGATTTGGATGGCATGCCTTCACAATAAATTTGGCATAATCGTGGATTTTCAAAAAAAAAAGGATAAATTCGAAAACTTGGAAAAAATGTTCTTATAGCGCCCAGAGTTGCCATATGGCAACATTGAAATAATTATCGTAATTAGAGATAGTAAAACCAGTTAATGACACGAGTTTCGATGTCCACAAGTTAGATACACATATCCAGTCTAAAATATAATCATGCAATCAACTCTGCAGTAATTAGCTAATTAGGTATAGTACTTACTCTAGTAGCGCTTGCAGGTCCTCCATGGTGTCAATTTTATTGCACGTCTCCCACCACACAAATAACATGAAACTAGAAAAATTATGCATCACTATGTTCGGGGAGATCTGTAGTAGAGGGTCCTTTGGATCCCCGTCGTCCCAACCACTCAAGAAGGAGCCCAGTACCTTCCAAACAGAAGCGCTATCAATGTTGCCATATGGCAACGTCGATTCACCACATATCGTCAGTCAGACAACGTGATTTCCCCTACGCCTGTGCCAGTGACGGACGTTTGGAGTTTTCAGGTAAGTTTCTCATGGTTTTCAATGCTATATTCTAGTTTTTCAGGTTTCTTGTTGAACTTTGATAGTTTCTTCAAACTTGCATCAACTGCTTAACGGATGTAATCTTACAAGGATTCTGGTATGTAAAGAAGTGTATGAACGTTTTATAAGTAGAGATGGATCGTTAAGCTTTATGACGTTCTGTAGTGATCTAGCGTCAAGCTAATTGATTTTGTACTGGTTGTCACGGAATAACCGGGACGGGTCGACGGCAAAGAGGCCCTCAAAGGCCTTTCCCTCAAATTCTCAAAACAGTTATTCCAGTAATAGCGTTTTCTGGTAATAGGTTATCTGGTATTAGGTTACTGGACAGTATTGCGTTAATGGAAGCGGTTACGTTAAATATTCCCCACCCACGGAGAGGCAAGAACACGCGACAGCGGTAGGGAGAGGTTCACAGGCTGGAACTCACAAAATTCATTTGAAGAGCTCCTCTCCATGATACAACCCAGGATTCAGAAAGAAGGTACCACTATGAGACAGGCTATACCATCGCAAGGGAGACTAGGGGCGGAATTCATAGTCAAATCGTCATGGGCTCAAGGGTACCCTCAGCTCACCATTCCCTCAAAGCCACCCTCAAGGCGAAATTGGCAGCCCTGGGCAGATAACACGCCGAGTTGCTCTCCAATGTCCGCCGTTGCCCAGGCAGCACCGGAAAAAACCGAAGAATGGAGAAGAAAATTATGTTATCACTTGTTTTTGACATTGCATTTCTGTTAGTTGCGTCCCGTGATTTTGCTTTCAGATTTGATTTTAGTTCGTTCGTTTAATAGTTAGTTAGTTCGTTTAAATAGTTAGTTAGTTCATTTGTTAGTTAGTATCGTTTAATTTTAGTTATTTCATTTTAGTTTTTTCTCTCCGGTTCTTCATAATTTCTTTCTTCACTTTCATTGTTGTTTCTTCCACTTCCCAACTCCTTCGATTGAAGGGTACCCTCAGCCTTGAGGGAGGACTATGAATTCCGCCCTAGGTTGACTAAACAAGGCGTCTGGTGTGAAGAGCTCATTGTAGGTAGTCCACGAGTTTATCGATGAAGAAGAGATGTCACAGGCCTAATTTTCACATTTAGACTTGTCGAATTCATTATTAGGTGAAATCCTCATCTTGCTCAGTAGTACCTACTGAGCTTGTTTTACTGACAACACTGAGCTATCAAATGTTGAACCGCCGGTTAGATAGGCGGCGTACAGTAACTGTAGGAGGCATAAACAACATAAACCTAACAACCTCCTAACTGTTAGGAGGCATAAACAACCATCAGCCCGCAGGCTTCAATTTATCTGCATTGAGGTGTCCAGGGTTACCCGACATCGGAAAACCTTCTTGAGGTAAGTTTTACCTTCGTGAGAACCTCTCCACTCTAGGAATGCTGTTTTCATTTCGGCCCTCGGGGAAAAAACGTCGCGGGTCCTTTGGCCTTGTTTCGTAGGCAACAGGCAAGTATGGAACATTCTTGAAGGCCCTGGGGCGTTCCAGTTTATAAGTACCTGTAAAAATTGGCACAAGTCATGAACGTTAGACGATCTTAAGAAATTTTCCTCCTTGGGGCTTTTTCCTCTGAACGCTGAACAAACGTTTTATCTGGTAGCCACATCCAGAATAAACTGCTTGCATCGGCGTTATAATGCTGATCTAATAGGGACCCTTACTATTGTACTTTCTGTACGAACTCCAAGAGTACCAATTGTAGTTTTGTTGTCCACTTACAGCAAAAAATCGAATTCCAAATCTTTGTTAGCGAATTGTCAAAGAAAATGAAGCTATTGTTCTCGGTCCAAAATTTTTTAAACTATTTCCAAAAAGATTTTATTCGAAAATTCCGTTTCAGACCATCCTGAATCCATTGAAAAAAGACACCAAAAATTATATGTATATATTTGTATATCGTCGGTGAAACAGCAACATGCTATAATTCATTTTTCCCAACTTTTCAGGAGAGACAAAAAACTGTTTCCAAAACTTTCGTCGTCTTCGATGCTGAGTCGTTGCCTCGCCACAACTGCACTGTAAAACGGTTGACTCATAGCATGTTGGTTTCAAACTGAAAAGCTTGTTGGCAACATTATCAATAACTTCCCAGGGAGTCGTTTATTCGAGAAACTGACTTCTCCAGTCGATCCGGCACGAAAATGTGAAAAAGGAATGATGTCTAACTCATTTTGGCGAAAAACTGACTTGTAACATGTTGCTGTTACACCGACGATATATGTATAATCCTATATTTATGTACGAGTATTTGTCACTCCGGACAATAACTCTCGAGAGAACTGAGATAAAAAGTTCAAATTTGCACAAAAAATACGTCTTGGAAATCGAAAGGCTAAGTTCGTAGATGGGCAGAATCGGGCCACTCTAAGGGGGGGGGGGAGTTTTAGGGGGGAAAATTACCCATCAATTCCCAAAATGAAACATTGTGACAAGTGACCCCTCATTTTGAAGGTTTGTTAACGCTGAACACGATGGTGCAATCAGAATTGCGATATCTCATTTCGATCCAAAACTGGAGCACTTTGAAGATTAAGTACGTGGTTGATACTTGAGATGTTCTTCATGGACATCATGTTCTTCAATGGAGACATTTTACATAAAACCAGTTATTTCTTCCAAAATTCGCGCCCTATAGACATGCTGCATGACTGGAGTTTTTTAAAATTATTAAACCAGCAAACTCTAACTTTGAAGTTATAATTTTTACGAATTTGTTTGTTAGAACTGAGCTGAAATATGGTGATTTCGTTCGTGAAGGTGACCAGATGTTCAAAGTCGGTAACAAGCTCATGTTCACCCAATTTTCCTTACTAGATTCCGGTATTACCTAATACAATAGTGTTTGCGCCTCCTAATATATATTTTTTTTCTTAGTTTAAATAATTGAAGTTACAGTTCATCGGATCGCGATAGTGAAGTTTCCAGTGAACTTTTGATTGTTAATATTCTGACGAACCTCCACCGGTACTCCTCCTCTTCTCTTCCCAACATCTCCGCAGCCAATTTACTAACCGGCAGTCTGCATTCTCGCCTCAGCGACAATATTTCATATTGCTCCTCATGACCACTCATCCTACCACGAACTCGACCGAATCGGTTCGAAATCGACGAGGAATCGAGGTGAACGGACGAAAATCCACCAAAAAGAACAAATTCGCACCCTCCGACCTATCAAAAAGGGACTTCGAGGAGACGAGGAACCACGTCGTCGAAGCCGTCACATCCCGTCGCGGAAAATCCAGTCGACTACTACTCGGTCAGAACTTTCCATTTTCTCATTTTTTCCAAAAGCAGAATTTCATTTATTTAATATTTTCGTGGCCACAGGAATTTTACTTTCAATCGTTTACAAATTATACCAAGGAGCTCCTTACATAGTTATATTTTATAATATTCTTCACATACGAGAAGAACAACCAATATTTCTTTATTAATAAATTGTTTGCCAAGAGCACAAGGCTTGAAATTGGTTATTTTCATTAAAAACCCTGTCTTTGCGCAAACAAATAGATTATTAACCTAATCTATTGTAATAATCTATTGTTGATGATGAATTTGTATCTATCAATATAATTGTGGAGTTTTTACTTGTGCCTATGGGACTGATCTAAGTGATGATGTTCAATATAAAAGTTGTAGACCATTAAATTCTGAATCAAATGAATCTTGCAATACTTGATGGAAAGTGAGGAAGTTATGCCGTACAATCATTTTGAAAATATACAAGATCTTCGAATCCTCTTCATGGAGGACAATGATAAGCTCGCTGATTTTGTCATCGTCTCTGAATGCCACTGAATCGTGGTGGGTGTCGCACTGTGGGGAGTTAGAATTGGTACAGCTTCGAGCCAATAAATTTTTGTTCTGCCGATCACCACGCCTGACTACTTCGTCCATACAGAGTTGGCACTGCCTCACCTGGACGTGAGGATGGTTAGCCTAGCTCCGGGTTGGAGGTTTAGGCTGCCTGAGCTTTGCTTTACCCGCCTTATTGCTCTCCATTAGGCATGGCTAATACGGTTATTTCATGGTAGTAGGTTATAGAGTAGCAGCGACCGTCTGGTAATAGGTTGTGGTATTAGGTTACCGGGGATTTGGAAAGGTTCTCAAATCGCCGGTAACCTATTAACAAAATAACCTGGTAGGTACCACAACCTATTACCAGAAACTAACTCAATACTTAGTCAAATAACTTGATAATCGCACACCTTTCACGCATTCATTTTCCGTAACCTATTACCTGGTAGTCCTAGCCAAACTATTATCACGGAATCCCGAATGGCCGTCGACAATGAGGTATCTTTCCTCAAAGGCCTTTCCCCCAAGTTCTCAAAACAGATACTCCTGTAATAGGGTTTTACTTGTAATGGGTTATCTGGTATTAGGTTACTGGACAGGTTATTTAAAGCGGATACGTTAAATAATCCCCACCCCTACTCACCATGCTGTATGGATACAAAATACTCGATTATAACATCGAATGATTAATCGTTAGCTGATAATCGATGTGGCCAATTAATCGGTATTAAATAATTGATTTTTTTAAGTACTAATTAATAATATAAACGCATAATTATTTACTTTCTCATTATCTAGAAATCCGTTGGTTGTCTTCGTCTGTAGGTGATGACCTATTGTTAACTAAAACTCCCCCCCCCCCACCCTCAAACTCCCCAAAACCCCCCTCAGCTTTTGGACTCATCAACGCTGAACACGACGGCGAAGTCAGAATTGCAATATCTCATTCTGTTATCAGATTAGGTCAGACTTAACATCAGGATCATATCAAGTAACAACCACGTTTCTTCATCTTCAAAATGCTCCAGTTTGAGAACGAAATGAGATATCGCAATTCTGAGTTCACCATCGTAATCAGTGTGAGGTGTCACTTTTTGCGAATTTTGAGGAATTTTCCCCCCTAAAACTCCCCAAAACCCCCCCTTAGAGTGGTCCGATTCTGCCCATCTACGAACTTAGGCTGTCGATTGCCAAGACAGATTTTTTGTGCAAATTTGAACTTTTTATCTCAATTCCGTAAATATACAGGGGAAAAACCGCCTCAGTCCATTTAAGTGTACTTCCGACCTCATGAAAGAGAAGAACCTCATGGTTTTTTACAAAAGCCGTCGGTTTTTGGAAAATACATCAAGTCACCAGTGAAACCCAATTACAAAAAAACAACGAGAAAATCGATGATGCAGACTCTGCCACTGACCCCATTGCATAGTGGAACAATTCAAATGAAGTCAGCAAAATACGCCGATCTGCAGCATCTAACACTATTCCTGGAACGCCCAGAAGCCAGAGATTTCTACAAAAATTTAACTTCAGATAAAGCAGTCAAAACACCTGATTCCAGTGATGAAGAATACATTGATGACCAGCCCGCTGATTGATTAGCCACCACCCACTTCCTAGGGAAAACAGGCCTCAGTCTACCCCCTTTTCTATATTATTCATAGTTTACACCGTTTTAATGTGATTTTAATTACTAAAAAAATGAATTGAGGGGTACAGGGGGAAAAACGTTAAAGTCCTGTTATGGTCGGTTTTGAGATAACACATTTCTATCGCATTTCGGCCCAAGCTATCAAAAGATGCATCCATCCTAGTCAAAAAACGTTCCAATCCTCATCATTCGACAATTTGAACAGGTACCGGGGAAAAACCGTTTTATGACGTCGTCTGGTCTCCCCTCCAGATAACAGGTGGATAAGTTTTCATTTTCAGTGTGTGGTTTGATTGCTTGTTTATTCATATGTGTTCTCAGTTTAGTGCCTTTTAGCTCAGTAAGATCACTATGAGCAGTGATATAGATTCAAGTTCAGACAGTTCAGTTGGAAATGTGCCACAAAGCAGCAAGACGAGGAAAAAAAGTGGTGGATCACGGGAGGTGATGAAAAAACTTAGGACTGTCCACGAACCTGGACTGAACAGCAATTGCAAACGTTTTCGTTGTTATGAGGTTGTTCCTGAAGATGACCCACCCATTGACGCCATTGACGCCGATGATTAAATTCCCGAGAAAAAACAGTTAAAGTCCATATGTTTGTGACGAAAATTTTTTGTTCACCATTTGTTTTCATTCATGTTTTTCGTTGTTTTCATGAAATAGTGAAGTTTGTTTTCTGTTTTTCTGTTTCTGATTATTGGAATCGCCCGAAGATAAAAATTTTCTAACCCCCCCTCAAAATTTGTTGGTTTACGTTTCAAGATACGTAGATTCAGAAAATCGAATTAAAAAAAAATCCTGGTTTGGACCAGCCCCACAATGATCCTCGAAACTTTTCATAACTCTAGGTCAAGGGGAAGGGGTTCAAAACGAACTTTGAAATTTCGACAATGTCATATCTCTAAACATTCTCATGAAACGGTGTAATTTTTAGTTCACTTTTGAATGACCTGAAAAATTACGAATTTTTTAAGACCAATCGGATTTTTGTACGACCAGCCATTCATTCACAGTGAACCACATTGACCACATTGCAATATTCATTCGGTTTCTCATCTGTAAAATTGTTTAAACAATACCTTTTTGTAATAATTTTGTAATAATAAGCTATTGACTTGAAATTTTAAAAATGGGTCAGAACTGGACGACAATGCAATATTCCCTCGGTTTGTATGACATGGTATATTATTGTATGTATGGTTTGGTATAGTACAGTATGGTATTGTATGTATGATATGAAAGAAATTCGTATGGTATTTTAAATTTAATTTGGATGATGAGCTAGAGTTTCATCTAATAGTTCGTTAATTGGATTAGAGTGATCTGCTCAGAGAAGATAATAAACCGTTGTGTCAAGAATTTGCAGAGTTTTTACAAAATGTTTACGAATAGACATTCACGTTTTTTCCCCTGCACCCTTCAATTTCCAGTTCAATACATGTTTTTGAACATATATAAATTTTGTTCGTTAATTTTATTCAATTTCCCCAGTTTCCAGGCGGATTGTAAATTTAAATTCGGTTTTTCTCGAAATCACATGTTGGGGACTCAGGCGGTTTTTCCGCTGTACCCTTCATATATATACATATAATTTGTGGGGTCTTTTGGTAGTGGATTCAGAATGTTCTGAAACGAATTTGGTATGAAAATTTTGCGAAAATTTGAGTTTTAAAAATTTTGGACCCAGAACAATTATATTCTTCGAAAATTCGCTAAAAGATGTGACCATGACATTGTGAAGATGTGATATCCCCCCTCCCCCCCCCGTCCACAACTGCTACCACCACCACCACCGCCTCCTTCCGACCAGGAAACTCACCGACCGTTCACAGGACAATGGGACGAGGCGGATTGTGAGGAAGTATCGGGTTCAGGATGGTTTGGCGGCGGCGGCGGCGGCATCGGCGTCGGCGGCGGTGGAAGGTGAAGAGGAGGAGGAGGAGGAGGTCACAGGAGCGGATGATGTGACCACATTGGTGTGATGAGTGATGAGTGATGGACGTTGTGGTGGTGAGGGGGCGGCGGCGTCGTCTCTGTGATGGTGATGATACTCATTGCTTGGTTTAATCACTTCAAGTCAGTAATGTTCCCCCCTTCAATCCACCCCTCCACAACCCCCTTCACCACCCCTCCGGTATTTTCACCCCCCCACCAAGCGGAGTGTCGGGTTTTGCGCAGGGGCGGTGGGGGTGGAGGGAATCCTCGCTCCGCCGGTGACTGTGATGGGGGGCGGCGAGGGGGACGACTGGGGGCGGCGAGGGGGATGACGGGGCCTCCATCTCATCGCTACACCCCCATCAGTACCATCACTGGCATCGTCGCAGCATCTTCGTCACCGCCAGCGATGTTGTTACGTGTTTTTCTCGTCGTCCTCGTCTCCTTCCAATCAGGTGAGTCGCCGCTCCAGATCATCCCATCAATCACCAATTTTCAAAATCATCATCAACCATTTTCCACACAATTTTGTTTCATGTCACCACCTTCAACTCACACAACTCGAAATCACCACTCATCGCACGATCACAATGATGATTACACAATTACCATATCCAATCATCATTGATCATTCAAATAGTAAAAATCATGCGGTGTTAATCCTTTTCAACGTATAAAATGTATCAAAACAACACCAATTTGACCGAATAACAAACGAATTCAAAACCACTTGGATTTACCTCAAATCCAACAAAATCCTTAATTATTAAATTAGATCTCTCTAATGGAACGTAATCAGTTTTATGGTGTTGCGAGAGAAAATCATACTTTAATTGAACTTGAACGTCACCGACGTGATTTCATATGTGTATTGATGACTGATCAATTCCGGCAAATGATGATCATATCTTCACCCTCTTGAGTGTATTTTGATATAAACGTAATCAAAAACAGTTCGAAATTGGATGTTAAGACACCAACAAGTGGTCTGCAGCATCAAAATTAACTGTAGTTTCGTCCTTCGAAGTGATTGGTTTCATATTAAGAGAGAAAACCACCTTCGGGCGAACTTACGTACGTATCTAATTTAACGTTCAATTCTCCATGCCGGTCATTTTTGACCATTGACTTCAAAAACTCCATCAATCCAAATGATGCCGTCAAATAGGTGCCATAACAACGTAAAGTGACCTTTGATTGCCTTTTACACGTTTCAGTTATCAAAATCAATCCAAATGATGCCGTCAAATAGGTGTCATAACAACGTAAAGTGACATTTGATAGCCCTTTGCAAGTTTCAGTTATCAAAATCAATCCAAATGATGCCGTCAAATAGGTGCCATAACCATGTAAAGTGACATTTGATTGCCCTTTACACGTTTCAGTTATCAAAATCAATCCAAATGATGCCGTCAAATAGGTGCCATAACAACGTAAAGTGACATTTGATAGCCCTTTGCAAGTTTCAGTTATCAAAATCAATCCAAATGATGCCGTCAAATAGGTGCCATAACCACGTAAAGTGAAATTTCATTGCCCTTTGCAAGTTTCAGTAATCGAAATCAATCCAAACGATGCCATCTAAACGGTGCCATAACCACGTAAAGTGAAATTTGATTGCCCTTTACACGTTTAGGTTATCAAAATCAATCCAAATGATGCCGTCAAATAGGTTCCATAACAACGTAAAGTGACATTTGATAGCCCTTTGCAAGTTTCAGTTATCAAAATCAATCCAAATGATGCCGTCAAATAGGTGCCATAACAACGTAAAGTGACATTTGATAGCCCTTTGCAAGTTTCAGTTATCAAAACCAATCCAAATGATGCCGTCAAATAGGTGTCATAACCACGTAAAGTGAAATTTGATTGCCCTTTACACGTTTATGTTATCAAAATCAATCCAAATGATGCCATCAAAACGGTGCCATAACCACAAAAACTCTCGTTTGATTATCATTTACACATTTCAGTTATCAAAATCAATCCAAACGATGACATCAAAACGGTGCCATAACCACGTAAAGTGACATTTGATTGCCCTTTACACGTTTAGGTTATCAAAATCAATCCGAATGATGCCATCAAAACGGTGCCATAACCACAAAAACTCTCATTTGATCGCCGTTGGTTAAGTATAAATGCGCTAAAGTTGTGTTTGATATTATTTTCCTATTTAGAAACCGCAAGGGAAGAAAAATAAGGGAGCGGGATAAATAAAAACTGTATAAAACTTCGTTTTTGACCAAGAACTCAGAAATGACGGGTTTGAGTTTTTTTTTTATTCTTAACAATTTTGAGTTCTAATGGAAGTTCGTTAAAGTATTTAACACCAACAGAAAAGTAGTGATTCTGTGTGGTTGAAAATTTAAAATGAGGAATAGGCACGATCCCATATTCTTTCGAACGGGTAGGTATGTCGTACTTAATGACGTTAAGTTGTGATTCCTTATTAAGTCGTATTATAGAGGATTTAATGTAAAAATGGCGGTGATTGTATATTTTGAGTTTATTGAATAGAGGTCATGTTCTCGTTATGGTTTTCCTTCCATTATTCTAATGATTTATTCTTCTAATGATAGTTTTTTGAGCTTTAATAATCGTGGATAATATAGTTTGAGATGCACTTCCCCAAGCTAGAATCCCATATTGTAAAAGTGATTGTACCTGCCCATAATACACCGGTATCAAAGAGTTCCCTGAAACAGAAGGCTTAATCCTAGCAAAAACATAAATGAGTTTTCTGATTCGTCCTACCAACCGCTCAAGGTGGATATGCCATCTCAAGTGCTGGTCAATGTGTATACCAAGACATTTAATAACGTTGAGTCTAGATATTGAGGAACATGAATTACAGTTCTCTACATCACAATCTATGTAAGAAACGTTATCATTCGATGGTTGAGTTGGAATAATATAAGTATAGGTCATTAACTTTCAAGTTGTGCCATTCCTGTTCAGCCACGATTTCACAACTGACTGTTCGCTCCACTATAAACTTCTTCCCAAGATGATTCCAAAAAGACGGTATAGCAGATCAACTCACCCCCTGTACTTGAATATGTGATCTCATTTATAAACGTCAAAAAGCAGAGACGTCCGAGAATTGTTCCTTGAGCCAAGTATTCCATTAAACGCCCCAGTCAATTAGAAACGCCGCACGCCGATTATTGTTTGGCCGCAGCCCTTTAAGTACCGACTATAACGGAACTACAGGTCTTCGCCGTCTCAACTCTTTCCATTCGTTCTGAGTATCTTAATATAAAAGTTTCCCTAACGTAACATCACGGCAAATTCTCCCGAGTGCGGCCGCAGTTTCCCCAAGTTTGCGCCTTGCAGTAAGTCCATGTAAAACAACACTCGCTCGTTTCAGAAGCTCAAAGTTGTGGAATTTTATTAAGCCCTCAATTCCCAACGTTACGCTTCGCTCCTCGCGTTTGGCGCCAATGAGCGAATTCACCTATAAAACTCCTATTATGAGAATATTTAACGGTAAAAATGAAAAGTTTTATTTCTTCGTCAGTTGTAAGCTTTTTTTCCAACTCCGAAGAAACTCCAAAATGAAACAGGTTTCTTCGTCGATTGTTCGTCGTCGCCTTTTAAATTCTGAAGGGTTCATTTTCAATTTTACCGCCACATTTAAATTTTCTACAGCGTGATTGACTTTTTGAACCCTTTCAAACTTGATGAACCACCGTAAAATCGTAACTTCATCACCCGTTCGGAGTTTCAATGTGACAGCGCGTAAACTGATACGATTGAAAGTTGAATTATACTGTTACAGACAGGATTTCAAAGAGTTTTTGTTCGGCGAATTTTCGTGTAAAATGTTGAGATGAGACGAAACTGGGTGTTGAAACTTTCAACGTAAAGCGTACACTCAAAGGACCCTCAGAATTGTCAGTATCGCTTGTAACGAGTTTGGGGTCGTTTTTGTGGATTCAAAACGCAGAACCAACTTTCGAAAGTATGTGCCGAGTTATGGCACCGTATTGATGGCATCATTTGAATTGATTTTGATAACTTAAACGTGTAAAGGGCAATCAAACGAGCGTTAATGACGACAAAAAAGTCCTAGTTGTATATTTGGATTGATCCAAAGCCTTTGATTCTATCTGTCAAGCCAACCTGATTAAAAATTAAAAAACTATGGTGTTACACAAAATGCGATAGTGTAGTTCCGCAGTTATCTGGCTAATCGTACACAAAAAGTTGAGGTTAATGAAATCGGGGAGATCTTCGTTGCATTGTCATTGGATACGTTTTCGTATGTAGGAAAACATCGGGGATTCTCACGAGGCCCAAGGTACAGCTGTATGTGGAAGTTCAGAACCTGGTTGAGTTCCAGTACATAAGTCTCTTCTTGCACTGGGAAATCGTGTAATTACGTGTTTTTCTCTTCTCATGTGTGCTACTCAAATAACTGGGTCAGTTTCTGCCCAATTGGTGTAAGTCGAGGACTATCATGAGCCCAAGGTACAGTTGTATGTGGTAGTTCAGAACCTGGTTGACTTCCAGTACATACGTCTCTTCTTGCACTGGGAAATCGTGTAATTACGTGTTTTTCTCTTCTCATGTGTGCTACTCAAATAACTGGGTCAGTTTCTGCCCAATTGGTGTAAGTCGAGGACTATCATGAGCCTTAGGTACAGTTGTATGTGGTAGTTCAGAACCTGGTTGACTTCCAGTACATACGTCTCTTCTTGCACTGGGAAATCGTGTAATTACGTGTTTTTCTCTTCTCATGTGTGCTACTCAAATAACTGGGTCAGTTTCTGCCCAATTGGTGTAAGTCGAGGACTATCATGAGCCCAAGGTACAGTTGTATGTGGTAGTTCAGAACCTGGTTGACTTCCAGTACATACGTCTCTTCTTGCACTGGGAAATCGTGTACTTACGTGTTTTTCTCATTTGTTGTGTGCTATTCAAGTAACTGGGTCAGTTTCTGCCCAATTGGTGTAAGTCGAGGACTATCATGGGCCCAAGGTACAGCTGTATGTGGTAGTTCAGAACCTGGTTGAGTTCCAGTACATCAGTCTCTTCTTGCACTGGGAAATCGTGTAGGTACTTACGTGTTTTTCTCATTTGTTGTGTGCTATTCAAGTAACTGGGTCAGTTTCTGCCCAATTGGTGTAAGTTAAGGACTATCATGAGCCCAAGGTACAGTTGTATGTGGTAGTTCAGAACCTGGTTGACTTCCAGTACATACGTCTCTTCTTGCACTGGGAAATCGTGTAGGTACTTACGTGTTTTTCTCATTTGTTGTGTGCTATTCAAGTAACTGGGTCAGTTTCTGCCCAATTGGTGTAAGTTAAGGACTATCATGAGCCCAAGGTACAGTTGTATGTGGTAGTTCAGAACCTAGTTGACTTCCAGTACATACGTCTCTTCTTGCACTGGGAAATCGTGTAGGTACTTACGTGTTTTTCTCATTTGTTGTGTGCTATTCAAGTAACTGGGTCAGTTTCTGCCCAATTGGTGTAAGTCGAGGACTATCATGAGCCTTAGGTACAGCTGTATGTGGTAGTTCAGAACCTGGTTGACTTCCAGTACATACGTCTCTTCTTGCACTGGGAAATCGTGTACTTACGTGTTTTTCTCATTTGTTGTGTGCTATTCAAGTAACTGGGTCAGTTTCTGCCCAATTGGTGTAAGTCGAGGACTATCATGAGCCTTAGGTACAGCTGTATGTGGTAGTTCAGAACCTGGTTGACTTCCAGTACATACGTCTCTTCTTGCACTGGGAAATCGTGTACTTACGTGTTTTTCTCATTTGTTGTGTGCTATTCAAGTAACTGGGTCAGTTTCTGCCCAATTGGTGTAAGTTAAGGACTATCATGAGCCCAAGGTACAGTTGTATGTGGTAGTTCAGAACCTGGTTGACTTCCAGTACATACGTCTCTTCTTGCACTGGGAAATCGTGTAGGTACTTACGTGTTTTGCTCATTTGTTGTGTGCTATTCAAGTAACTGTGTCAGTTTCTGCCCAATTGGTCTAAGTCGAGGACTATCATGAGCCCAAGGTACAGCTGTATGTGGTAGTTCAGAACCAGGTTGAGTTCCAGTACATCAGTCTCTTCTTGCACTGGGAATCCATCTTCGTGTTTTTCTCTTTCACCTCGCAAATTCCATTCTACAGCAGCCGAAAATAGTTATGATGTCCACTTTCCCCGCTCGCCCTTTTCCTTCCAACTAAAGAGATTTCCTAACCACTTCATAAGCACCGTAACCGTTTCGAACTCTCCCCTTGGCGCCATGGAGAGACTTTTTTATTATTAGACATCTAATACATAGATTCTTATGGCACGGTGATTGTGATCGGTCAGAAGGTATGAAATACCGATTTGCGACTCGAAAACCTCACTATGATGACAAAAATACATTTAATGTCAAAAATTTAAATGTCGAAAATTGGAATCATTTTCATCTTATTCGGACAACTAATGATTATCGAAACTGGGAAAATAAAGGAAAATGTTTGGCTTACGATTGAGGTGGTTATGGTTTATAAATTGTGTAAAATAGATTGTGGAAGTTGAGGGTTGACTCAGTACGTAACACCGAGAATTCGCTCATTCGTCATGCCGCATGGCGGAAACTCTATACCCGTGTCAATTTCATAAGTAGTTTCAATAAGCTCGGGATCCGACAGAAGTTATGACTGCCTGAGGGCGAGTTGCGGCCAACCAGATTACGCTAATTAGATGAACGGCCGTAAATCACCGTATTCCGCTTGTATGTCCGATGATGAACGCCGCTGATAATGAGTTGTAAATCACCGGACCTTCCCACCTGAGAACTCGAGCTGTTGTGGGTGAGTGAGTAGTTCAGCCACTTATCGGAGCCTGCTGGGTCTCCATCCTGTTGGTGGGTCAATCGAACGTCGAATAGAACAAACGACGGAATCGAACTTTATATCTAAAGTCGATACGTCACCTGGTCTTTGGTAATTCATGTTTCAAAAATAAGGATTGTCATATGTGTAATAACACCGACTTCGGAAGTCGAAAATGAACCGAATATGTGTTGAAAACAGTTAAAAAAAAAAAAAAAAAAAAAAAAATCCACAGTCATGCAGCGTGGCTATAAGAGCGAATTTTCGAAGAAATGACTGGTTTCACGTAAAATGTCTCCATATCACTGGTTTTATAACAAATTTTGTCTCACTTTTCGCAGAGTAACTCGGTGAACACGATGGTGAAGTCACAATTGCGATATCTCATTCCGTTATCATATTATAGCAGATGAACTGTGAAAAACATCGCAAGTAACAACCACGTTTCTTCATGTTCAAAGTGCTCCAGTTTGAGAACGGAATAAGATATGTTCAGCGCAAAACAAAACCCTCATAATGAGGTGTCACTGGTCAGACTGTTTCATGTTGGGAATTTTTAGGTTATTTTTCCCCCTTAAAACTCCCCTAAACCCCCTTAGAGTGGCCGGATTCTGCCCATCTATGAACTTGGCCTTAGGATTGCCTTGAGTGATTCTTTGGGCAAAGTTGAACTTTTTATCTCAATTCTATCGAAAGTTATCGCCTGGAATAACATTTTGTTATTTGAACTGATTTTGTTATTCATATTATGATTTAGGTGTCTTTTGGCAGTGAATTCAGGATGGTCTGAAACTGATTTTGGTATGAACATTTTCCGGAAATTAGAGGTTTAAAAATTTTAGACCGAGAACACCTGCTTCGTTTTCTTCGAAAATTTCCCAAAATTCTCTTCGTGTACTTGTCTTTATATGTGACTTCATATAGGTACATACCATAGAAGTTGAAAAAAACCTTATCTGATTTCATGTCCTCTCCTCGTTTGTGGTACCAAACACGTTGAAATTTGTTAAATTCGTTTTCCGATTGAACGTATTATTACTCTTGATCTCGCCAATTTTGACCGAGAGTCAAAATTTGACTTCCATACTATTATGGAAAATATTTAATATTTTCCTGGTCGATTCCAACGGTTAATTATTGAAAATGATGAACCAACAGCCTTAAACTACTTGTGACACTACTGTCACTATAACTCACGCTAGCAAAAGTTGATAATCTCTCAGTTACGGTGGGGACATCAGTGAGGGGGGGGGGGGGAGACATTGATGAATATGAATTGACTTCCACCCTTTTCTCATTATTCTCGAAGGGGCAGTCAATAGGTTCAAAAGGAACGATTCAAAATGCATTGATAATAATACTCATCCATAAGGTGTCCTGGCCGATGCACCATGTAGTCATTCCCGACATAGCAGTGGGCAGTGGGAATTCCGCATAACTTGGAGAAACGCGCTATCTACGTTTATAATAATATGGAAGTTGGTAATGGTATTGAAGGATTGGGCATATTGTATTGTTAGATGTTTTATGATCCCAGTCTCTCCCATGGGGTTTGTATACCCCGCGGGCTCCTCCTAGAGCAAAAATTATTGCAAATTTATTAAAGACCGAGCGTCGTGCGCGGCAAAGTATGCCAAAAATGAACTTGACTTATTTTAAACAAGACCCTTTCATTGATCTCTTCAGTAATGTCCTGTAGAGGATTGAAACCAAAATCAGCTGCTACTACCTGCAACTTTTTGTTTTTTAACTGAAGACACAAGTGGATGAAGGTGCTAAGTAACAAAAGTAAAATGTCAAGAAAATTGAGTTTGCGTACTTGCCTATGTTGTTTGGTTCGGAATTTTTCTCTTTTTTTCTTATCCAAGGTGTTGCTAAGGTGTTGTCAATCATGTACTGATGACAATAAACCTAATATTTTGAGGATTATCTGCGCTACGCGCTACTACATGAATTATCGAAAAAATGTTACATAGCACCTTCTTCCACTCGTGTCTTCAACTGTTTCAGTGGTGCAAAACGGTGTTTCGCCTATTGTGTAATTACACTGCTGAACTATATATTTAATGTCGCATTACCAAGTATATTACATTATTTGCAACAGCAATAACATTTGTTTGCATCTACCTCTTGCATTGCCAACAAGGAGCACCTTTTAATGAAATTCTGATTGATACATTATGGATGAATATTATGGGGTCGATTTTATATCCCATGTTTCTAGAAATTTTTTTCCAGCATAAATTTCCTATAAAAATCCGTATTCAGAAAATTTTGCTCCCATAAAATCGGTTTTCCGACCACTGTGCGCCGCCAGAAGGCAGGAGAAGAAAGACAGCGTACCTAGTATAATAGCGTAGAAGTATAATACGTACCTACATGGTATGCATTTTGGTATGTGCAACCACCCAACGTGGATGTCTTGCTGCCCGTTTCGGCGTATAATGGCCATCCACATGGCCTTATGGGTTATCTACGCCATTCACCTAAGTATAGGTATGAGCCATCTCACGTGGCAGTCTGTGTATATAGGCCATTCCTCGTAGCACTGTGTATACCGTGTAGTAGGTATATGTATATGTATAGTTTGCCACAGGTATTATAGTATAGGTATAGTTAGTAGTCCAGCGTACATGAGTTTGCGAATATGAAGTGAGGTTTGAAATTCGTGTTTTGACAGGGTTGCCAACGGAACCAGAGGTATTTTGGAGTTTGCGCATTTAGTTCTCGAGGGCAGCGCCGTAGTGGAGTAGCGGATGCACGGCAGTTGTTGTCCAGGTGTGAAGCAATTGAGTGTAAACTGCGCCTTGTTCTAAAGAAAAAAATACCTTCTAGTTGGGGTGAAATCGTAGACGTATATATGGTATCGATTTGACACAGGTATCGTATATGGATGTGTAGTGCAGATATGCCACAGGTATAAGTATTATATATAATCCAAAAGGTGAGAGACTGGCATGTATGATTCATGTATGTACAATCGACAAAATCGTGTTAATAGCTAGACTCACTCAAGAGTACTGACCGTCGGAAATATTTCCGGAAAAATGGGAAAGATTGCTTTAAACGCTCCAACTTGGCCCGCTGCGAAGTTCGGAGGCCATGCGCTGTCTTCTCTTGCCTTCTGGCGGCGTTTTGGATAGTTCCCGCTCGTGCTAGCCCCTCCCCCTCCACTCTTCGCGAAAACAAACGCACCGCGCACCAAGCGCTGTTCGAACCCGCTGAGCTAGTATGGGAATTGACCCGACAATTTGCCTCACGATTCACTCTCATGTTGACGGCTTTCGATCTGCCCCAAGTTGGGGCCCCTAACTTTGAGCCCTCATTGTGAACGAACAGCTGATCGTACAAAGCTGCGGGTGGTCTCAAAAAATTCGAAAAAATAAACGCTATCCAAATCTGAACTAAAAACTATACCGTTACGTTTGAAAATGCTTATACTACTATGTTTCCTCTGTTTTTATGTACCTATTCGAAAACATTTTCCATGTTTCCATGCTTTGATTCTTGATCTAAACTGTATAATAATCCGAAGGTCTGGGGGTGTCCCCCACATTTCTTTCTAGAATAAATTTACCATCATGAACACAAACCACTGGCCGCTAGACAACCCTCAACGGCAACGCATCGGTATTTTTCTCTTCTCCGAATTCTTTTTCGTGCATAACAATATTTCTGAAGAGCCGTTTATTTAATTTAGAGATGCTGTATAGATAATGGAGTAAACGTATAATGAAAATACACGAAAATCTCTCAATTATGAAGAAATCTTTCACTCAATACAACTGAATTCAATTCGTATTGTTCACTTTCCAAACCTCCGACTATTCTGTGCCACTTTATTTGCTCTTAAGGAGGCATTCACGACCTCAGTACACAACAGGGCGGTAGAACCATTGATATTCCTGACATGTGGACACGTGTCTTGTCCTGACTGAAGAGTTCGAGGAAATTAATGAAAACCTCTGAACAATCGGTTCGAGCGTACGGTATTTGCGGCTTCCCGTCGAATTTTCTGAGGTCGAGGAAAGCGGAACCCCAACAAAGTTCCTGCCCAGAAATGAGCAGTTGAGTAATTATTGATAGAGTGGATCAAAGCGGTCTGCGGACCGAACTCCCTCCGGCGATCCCTCTAATGGCCAATATCCGATATGTGCGATGTGCGGATGCGCAACGCTATACCGCTCATATTCGCAACCCTTGATATTGCTGAAAGACCGACATCTCACCTCTCGCAAACCGAGTTGACGGACGTGCGGATATGTAGGTATTTTTCACCTTGATAGGCAATACAGCTAGCAGTAATTGGAACGTTACACTGTACAGAAGTTTAGTCTTCTATATAGCTCACCCCAGAGCAGTCCTCCTCTTCTATTATCCTTAGACAATCCAATATATGCCTCCTACACTGTCACGTCCAATTCGAATTCATCCTGGATATTCAAAGACACACGTTTTTGGGCGCCACATTTGTTTACTTGCATACAAGTTTTTCGTTTCCTAAAAAACTTAAGAACGTTGCGTCAAAAACCAGCACGACTTCCTGGCTCACAAGAAGATGGGCGTATACAATTAGTTGATTTATTGAAGATCACTTGAGAATAATTGAACTGTGGGACGATAATGATAACTAAGAATTCGTTAGGTGTATTAGGTACCTATCAATAGTTGCGAAGCATAAAATAATTGGTTTTCGTTTGTGAGTATTATCCTCCAGCACTCGTGTTGGGTAAAATTCAAATTTTGCACGTAAAAAGATTACAAAAACTTGACACATATCCAAAAAGGGAGACTAGTTATCTCTATTTATATACAAATTTGCACAATAATCTTGATTCTGGTATTTTAGCGAATTTTTGAAGAAAATGAAGCTATTGTTTTCGGTCCCAAATGTTTAAAACTCGAATTTCCGAAAAATTTTGATCAATTTGATCGGATGAATGGTGAATATACGATTGAGCAGAGAAAACAGTACGCCATAAACTTTCAGTCCCACAGCAACATGAAATTTTGGTATTCATCGAAAGTGGGATTAATTAGCACCTGAGAAGGACCCTCAAGGAGAGGGACTAGAGCTATTTTCGAAACTTTCTGGAAGAGGTGGAACAGCGAAAGCGATTCAGCCGAAAACACAGTGTTAGTAATGGATAATGCGAAAATCCACAAGACTCGAGAGGTTGATGACTTCATGAATTCTTCCCTATGCTCAACTCAGCAGAACACGCATTTTCAAAAATTAAGAATGCGGCTCAAAGAATCATGGGTGTTCCTGGGGAACGTAACTTAGTGGAAGTTATATCTCGAAGTGTCGGGGAAGTTACGCCTGTGAACTTAACTATGCAAGGAACATGTTTATCAATTAGCCTAAACATTTTTGGGTCGACATAATGGATTAAATCATTCAAAGGCACTGGGACATGTTATAAAAAAGGTCTGTGGAAATTTTATAATACGGCTGCTGCAGAATGATATTTGCGAGGCGGAGTGATTATTACACCGAGTGTTCTTTTGGGGGTTTCTTATTCCATTCTCTAACTGGAGCACTTTGAAGGTGAAGAAACGTGGTTGGATACTTGAGATGTCCTTGACGGTTCATCTGCTCTAATCCCATAACGGAATGAGATCTCGCAATTCTGACTTCATCATCGTGTTTAGCGTAGAAAAATCTATAAAGTGAGGTGCCACTCGGCAAAAAAAGGAGTCATTTGTTATGAGACCAGTAAAATGGAGACATTTTACATAAAACCAGTTATTTCTTCGAAAAATCGCTCTAATAGCCTCATGATTGTGGATTTTTAATATGTTATATGTAACATGAACACTGATACCGCAGATCGTTCGTGTTTCCGCAAACCTAACGATGGACAGTTGTTCGAGTCAAGACCCAAAGTTAAAATATCACTCAATTCGCTTGATATCAACCTGTCCTGGAGAGTTTTAGCTGCTTCACAAGGAATTATTTAAATGTTTGTTGCTGAGAAGAATTACTTTCATGTTAATGGGGTCGTCATCCCCTCCCCAATTCCCCAAAGAAGGTCTTCATCTTCAAAGGCAACGGGGCAAGATTGGCCGAGAAGGACCTCGGGGAGAAAGAGGCTGTCAGGGGTGGAGGGCGCTAAGAGTGTCACTGTTCAGAGCCCAACCCTGCGGTCGCTTTGATCCCCTCGTTGGCCTTGGGCAGCACCACAAAAATATCCCTCTGCCCTTATTCTTTTTTTCTTTTTCGACTCTGCAACTTAGGCTGCCTATCAGCCGAAGGGAAAAGACTCGAAAAACGAACTCGAAAATCACACGTAATAAACGATTTTTGTCTTATGATACGATCAAAAGTATTGGGACTTCGCTGCAAGTACTGGTCAAGAAATTTTACGGAGAAGGGTGTTCTAAAACGTTTACAAAATATATATACCGCAATTAGAAAAGATGATCATAGTGATGAAAAATAAATGTGGACTGCATGAAAAGTAAAATAAAAGAAGGAGGGCGTAGGCAAATAAATATTACCTTTCAATAATAATGTGCTTTCGTGCATACAGATAAAATAAATGGATATCTCTGATCGTTTTCGATGGAAGTAAACGTTGGTGGTGCAAATTATGAAGATGGCGAAGAAAATGAAGGGGTTCCCGTGCCAAGTGGTCGTAGCTAACCGTTGGTTTTTCCGATCGAAGGTGTCCTGGCTTTAGATTCCTTCTTCTTCAGGGGATCCACCACACGGAGGGATGAAGTAATCGTACTATTCCAATATATCGCTCTTCCGCAGTGCATCGTGGTACCAGATTTGATGGTGGCTGCATCAAAGGCAGATACAAAGACTTTCAACTGACTGACCTGCACGGGACGATGAAAACGGAAACTATTAAAACCTTGTATCAAGATACGGAGAGGAATATTGGGAGACTTGCGTCAGAGACATTATTTATAAATAAAAACCTTCCATTCTCAATCGATGAGGCCCGTAAGACCGCAGAATGTCAAGACTGTGCAGAGCTCAATGTTCCTTCGGTAACACGTAACCGCTACTTACTGACTGTAGTGTACGAATTCTCCCGTTTTCCTTTCGCTTTTCCATGTCTAGATATGTCAGCCTCTACCGTAACTCGCCATCTCACAACCCAGTTTGGTATTTTCGTGATATATGCTGGCGTCACGAGAAATTCTTTCAGTTCGACTGACATGAAGGACGTCATTCAGACAGAGGGACGTCCTTCATGACAGTCGAACTGGAAGAATTTCTCATTACAAAAGGACTATATAATCCTGGGGGCAACGGGCAAGTGGAAAGGTACTGTGGTATGGTTTGTAAAATGATCCAACTTGCCTCTTGCTTGGAGACTAAAGACTGGGAGAAGGTCCTTACTCAAGCCCTTCATTCGATCAGATCGCTTCTCTGTACCTCCACTAAGACCACTCCACATGAGAGGATGTTCAATCACCCTAGAAGTTCACCTCATGAAATATCAATACCCACTTGGCTATCTACTCCAGGGCCAGTACTGATGAGACACGATGTTATGGGTAGCAAATACGAACCTTCTGTCATCCAAGAAGATCTTCTTGAAGCTAATCCAGACCATTCCTATGTTAAATTACCTGATTGACGGGAGACGACGGTATCGAATCGGCACCTAGTGCCAACGGCACAGGGGGCTGCAGTTGACAGTGAACCCATGTTGACTGTTGAACAGGATGAGCCAGTTGCGACTGCTCCCGAACTTGTCACCTTGAAGGTAGTACCTATGATGCAGGATGTTTCTCTATCAGAGCTACCTCATGTCCAGCGAACACTACGAACCCCAAGACATTCCGGAAGAATTAAGAACCCACCGAAGTAACTGGAGGACTACGTGTGGAAAACTGACCGGGGAAAAACTGACAGGGATATTATGTTAGCAGCACTAACTGGTTTTTTATGTCAACCGTTCAAATTCCTAATTCTAAAATCTTTTGTGTCATTCTCTACTTGGAGTTTATACTTAATAAACCATTTTCTTAGGTTTTCTATGTACGCCTCATACTAACTCATTCAACAAATAGTCTCAGAACCGTTTGGTTCGCTCTCATGTTGTGAACAAACGGTTGATCGTGCAATGCTCCTGGTGACCTCGACAAATGTTATTTATCAAAATATATTCATAAATGTACAAAAAAATATACCGAACTGTTCGACGTTTTCACGACACGGCCGGGTATGGGTGGTATTGAATTCGTTACACGCGCTAATCATAATAGTTCTTTATCGTCTCCAGTTCAACAGCGGTTTACGTTCTGGAAACCCCGTTATTCATGCGACGTTCCGGCTGTGGGTACAGTAGTTCACGCACAGACGAAAATATCGCGTCCGTTCAATCACAGGTTACTCAATTGGTTAATCATGATGCCAGTAGTAAGTAATTAAACAACTTGAGAAAGCACCCATTTCAAGCTGGGACTTCACGTCCAACTGCCCCCTAGCGTCACAGATGTGATTGGCTGTCTCTCTCAGAAGCTCTCGAGTGACCGACCCCTCAATCAGGATATATAAGTGTCTTTACTTAAATGAGAATTCTTACTGAATCGTATGGTTTAAGGTTCTTGCACAAACTGTATCTTACTGTTTCTATTTTGAATAGAAGAAGAAGAAGAAAAAGGGTTGCATTTAAACACAAATAATTACATAGGACATTAAATAAACATTACGGCACCGTAGTTTATAACAGTCTGTTGGAATAAAGTAATGGCAAAGTAACTGGACAGCTGCAGAGGAAGTGGAAGACGTCTTCTCATTCATGCTTGTTGCACATGGAACATTCTTCACACCTTTCCGTCGGGCAGGGGTTTCCGTTCAAGTTCAGCATTACGCCTCATCTTGTAGAGACTGAGATCAGAGTTTTCAGAGCAGATTCTCCAGCTTCCAGTCGATATCCAGCTGCCTGTAAAGGGTGAGCCGCTCGGACAGCTCCACCCGCAGCCGAACTATGTCTCGATTATCATCCTTGAACCTGGCCACTAGTAGTTCAGCGTATTCTCTTAACATCTCGGGATCGAGAGGTGCAAGGTGTTCGGCAGGCTGTATCGTATAATTTGCAGCACCCAATGCTTCGCCCAAAACGCATTCCACTGAACCAGCTTCCCGGCAACGAGGTATCTCACGTGGAGCTCCAGAGAATGCGACGCCTCCGGATCCTGCTCGGTTTCCTAGAAGAGCAGGTAATTCGGCGCGAATCTAGGGAGGTGAAACAGTCGTCTGACGAACATCTGCTGGACCGCCTGGAATACCGATCCTCCAAATTGAATCAGAATTTCGAATCATCGAGATTTAATTTCCAATTCAACTTAGAGTTGGAAAATCCTACCTATTCAATTTAGAACTTTCAACTACACCTGTGAATCCACTCAGGATAGTCACCAATGCCATAATATTATTCTCTTGGATTTCCAAGAGAGTATTTCTGCCTAAATCCGATCTCAACCGCAATTACGAGGTGAATCAAATATAAACGGGACTTTTCGCCCTTCAGGCACAATAGTGGAGGGAGAACGTTCCCGCTTTGTTTGTTGTTGGGTACGTTTGTCAGGAGTAGGGGAAGCACGTGGGCTCGCCTCCTCGACCCCCTCAGTGTCAACAGTGACGATGTCAGAGCAAGAGGTACCTCCGTCAATTGCGCAACTCGTTATAATCAAGTTTCTCACCCCAGAAGGCGTAAAACCGGCCGAAATGTTGAGGAGATTGACTGCCCAGTTTGGGGAAGAGACACTAGCGCGAGCCAGAGTGTTTGCATGGCATGAACAGTTCGTGGAGGGTCGTGATCGTGTTGAAAATTAGAGCCATGACCGCAGACCTCGCACCAGCGGACAACATCAGCAGTGTTCGACGGCTTATTGAAGATGACAGACGTCGTACCACTTCTGAAATTGCAAGTGAGGTTGGGATAAGTTATGGGGGCACTTACTCCATACTCACAGAGGAGCTAGGGTACCATGAGGTGTGCGCCAGGTGGAGGTTCTTCTCCATGACAATGCTCGCGCCCATACAGCAGCCTTGACTAAAGAAAAATTGGAGCAACTGGGTTGGGAAACATTGGAACACCCTCCTTACAGTCCAGACCTGTCACCCTGTGACTTCCATGTGTTTGGCCCTCTCAAGAAAGCTTTGGGAGGCCAAAGATTCGACAGTAATGCTGAAGTTGAAGCCTACGTGCGCAATTGGCTGCAGACACGACCTGCATCTTTCTACGTGGAAGGAATTGGAAAGCTGCCTATCCGCTGGGAAAAATGTGTTTCCAAATCTGGAGATTATGTAGAAAAATAAACTATATTCTTTTTTACGTTAAAAATAAAAATAAATTACACAAAAAAAAAGTCCCGTTTATATTTGATCCACCCTCGTATATTCTCCTATTTATCTCTCCGTTAATGGCATATTATTATCATGATACTAGCAGTATAGTTGCGCTTGGCATCAAATTATTTATACCAACAAGTACCTACCACCAAATATTCGAAATCACCTCACGAAAAGTATCTCAGAACAAGAAACGCGATGTCACAAATCGTCGAGGAATCAGCAACACCACCAAGCTCGTTTTTCACAACTTTTCAGGAGAGAGAAAAAACCGATTTTTTCGTCCATGAATCATAGATATCGAGAAAAACTTCAGTCAATTAGGCCTTGATGGACGAAAAAATCGTTTTTTTTCTCTCTCCCGAAAAGTTGTGAAAAACGAGCTTGGTGGTGTTGCTGATTCCTCGACGAAATGTCACCATGTATGGTTTCAATCAGCTGTTCCCCAGTAGAGAAATTGGCCCGATGTGCCAAAACTCGTTGTCCACGCTCACGTTGACGATTTTGTGTCGGTTCTACTTTCAAGTCTTCCTTGTGAACGAAGAGCAGGCCGTAAATTTCAAAAGTTGAGCCCTGTTGACCTAGGGTTATGAAAAGTTTCAAGGATTTACGACGGGCAGAATTTCTTATAATTACTTTTCTGAATCTACGTACCTTGAAACGTAAACTAGGTAACAAATTTGGAGGGCGGCGGGGGGTGTTTAAAAAAAGTTCTACTCGTCGATTCCAATGGGTTGCCATCAAAGATAATAAACCAGAATGAATGAATTCGTAGCATGTTTAATTTGTTGGTAAAAGGGGCACTCGGTCAGCTTCCCATATGTATGCATGAGACTCCGTGGCTTCAGGACTAGATCGTTGTTCGTCCAGTTTCGAGGTTTTCTCATCCCACATCACTCGGCTGACAGTCATTAGAGATGGTGGACGGCGGCGGTTGTGTGGAGTTGCACTTCGACACAACACACTCTTCCCGAAGTTCTAATAAATAATGTTCAGGACTCCGGGCTCCGAATATGCGGAACTAAAAATCGATGATTCCCTTCCTCGGAGTATGTAGGTGAAAGGGTCAGGCCGAAGTGCACGGTTCGGATGTCTGTGAGTCGAGTTCATCAATGACGGTCATGGAGCTTCTAAAGAGGTTCATGCTAATTCGAACCCAATCCCATCGGATTTCATAAATTCTAAATTCATTTTCACTGTTGTGCGAGCAGCTGGAGTGTGCGAGTGAGCTCAATAGTTCGATATATAATAATATAGGCGCTGTGTAATAATATATAATTGGTAACGCTCCACGAACCCTCCACGCCCCACGAACCCTCCACCTGACACAAATGAAAGACGGCGAACATTCCTCCACAACCGTCTATTATTTTCTCTATAGATCGCCCTTCTATATTCAAATATCACAGGCCTGGGTGCAAAAAACTTCGTGCACACTTCACGTTATTGTTTTATGGTGTGATGGAACCGAAAATGACCTCAGCTTTTTCGTATTGCCGAATTTTTCAAAAACTTGCGTTCATATTTCATGAGACAAAGACAATATTTTACTGCCCCACATAACCCTTCCCCCCATATTGGTGTATTATCTTCGATAATGAACCATTGGAATCGCCCAAGACAAAAAAACTGCAAATTTTTGACACAACGGTTTATAATCTTCTTTGTTCTCGTACAGATCACCTTTCTGTTATGGAACACTAAATGATAGATTAATTATTATTATGAATAATCTTTAATTATTATCAAGGAGTTTAAAGGAATATTATTTATTGATAGTGATGAATAATTATTGATAATTATTGATATTTTTGATGTTGAGGGATGTCGAGGGTCGGTCAAATCCCGACATCCCTCAACATCGTTCTTACTGAGGTCAAAAAAATCACACACACTCATTGATATTTTTATTATTAATTATTATTAATAATTATTAATAATGTTAATTAATTATAGAAAATTAACTCGATATGTGAAAACGATGTGCTGTTTGAATCAGCTGGGCCAGTATGAACATTGACTCGACAGGCTGCCGCATGATTCACCCTCATTTCACCCTAACTGTGGGTTATGACCTCCCATGATCCCTCTTCAGCTGTACGCCCTGTTCATCCCAGTCCCAAGCCTTTTTGGGAAAGCAAAATTTACCAACTATGAGTTGATTGTAGAGGATAGTATACACGATAGAGGATTGGAAAGAGTAAAATACTAGGGTGTTCCATGAGCCTAAAACTTCACTTTTTGAACGGTCAGTTTGACTGTATCTGGTCGCAGTCAGAGGAGAACACGGTGAAGGGTTTTATCAATACATCAAGTGTATGGAACTGCGCTACCAGGGCCGATGGAATGTGAATATGGTGGTAGATTACTGCTGGGCCCTTCACAGAGTAACGCCTACCTTCGCCCCAAAGAGATCAAGACAGTATAAGCCCTTGAATTCCATTTATTTCACCTCTCTGGTTCAGTTCTATATAAGCCTTTTTAAATAAATCCTTATTTATACATTTTCCCCCAAAATCCAAAAATCCTACTACTATACACTAAATTTAGTTGAAGTCATATTGCAAAAAAATGGAGGGAGATGAAGAAATATAGAGGTCATTTTCCGTTTTGCACACAACAAAATCACTCTAATGTGGGTACCGGAACACACTGGGGTGGAAGGTAATGAGCGAGCAGATGTCATATCAAGAAAAGGGGCTTCCACAGCTTTTGGGGGGCCAGAATCAGTCTTGGGTATTGCTAAATGCTCGGTAGGATCCTCATTGGGAGAATGAGTGGGAAAGTGGCGAATGGGAAAGACATCTGGGCACAAAGCTTCAGGAAGTTAAGCAAGGTAGCACCTTGTACGAGAAGGAGCTCAGAAGCACTAGAACTGCCAAGTAGGGAGATGAGACTCCTGGTGGGGAGGCTGACTGCTCTATTTTCAATTTTTTTCCGACTGGGCCCAATTGGCCCAATGAACACCAACTTAGGTTTTTCAAATGGGAACCCCTTTTTTTATGTTAGATTTGGATTCTACGTAAAAATTCATGAAAATTTGACCCCTCAACCGAATTTTTCGGTCGCACACAACCCACGCTATGTGCCCGTCAAGTGTGGCACATGAAATTTCATTATTTTTCTATGCTGATTGCCTTCATGCCAAACTGCTCATTGAGCTGGCGACAAACTAGTCAGGTAGCCAATGGCACTTCTTTGAGCAACTCAGGAAGATTAATTAGAATTAGATATTAGATTTGGTAAAATTCGAAAAATTGTGAATTATTTGCACCATAAACACCATTGTTCAGCTGCCGTCAGATCGAGAAACGGATAGCACCACGTCAATAAGAGGCAACAAATAATGAAATTGCATTTGCCACACTATGGGCTACTTAAAATATAAATTTTAGCCCATTCTTGGCGGGAAATCTTGACCCAATCACAGCGTGGGTTGTGTGCGACCGGAAAAATCGGTTGAGGGGTCAAATTTGCATGACATTTTACGCTGAATCTAAATCTAAAATAAAAAAGGGAGTTCCCATTTGAAAAAACGAATTTGGTGTGCGTTGGACCGATTCGGCCCAGTCGGATAAAATTGAAAATAGCGCAGTTGAATGCAAGATAAAAAAAGGAAACACGTGTTTTTGGGAAAAAAATCCCTCACAATAAAGAATTAAAATTCATATCCACTAGTATAATGATATTATGCATAGTAAATTATTTATAATTCATTTTTATTTATATATTTTTTGGACTTCTACTTGTACCCACCAACTTCGGCTATAATTTCTAACAAGAAGTACCTACCAACGAGTCGCTCTTTTTGTAGACACGAAAAGTATCTTACAACAAGAGACTCGACATCACAAAACCGTGTGTTGTTTGAACCAGCTGTACGCCGGCATGAAAATTGGTGTGAAGTCCACCGTAGGATTTTTCGCTCAAAGTCGACGGAAATATTTAAGCTCATAACTATTTCGTACAGTTGTGGAACTCTCATATACATTGTGCACAGAACAATGATCTAGGCAGAAGAGTGATTTATAAGCAAATAACAAATCATTGTGGAAACATTTGTAGCGGTAATGTTTTCTGACACAGGTTCAGAATGTTCATACCAGACAGGTAGGTAAAATGTTATTTGCAGGATGGAGTTCCGGAAGCCAAATAACATAGAGGGAATGACGTTCCTGGTCGTCAAGATTGATATTATTGATTTGGTGGGTTCAGCGAAGGATGTGAAGGGTATTCTGAAGAAGCCTTCGACGGGAAATTGACGGGGCTTGTGAAAGAGCAACTTGGTCAATGGAACGAACGGCTGGGGGCGCTGAGTTGCAGTAAATGTTTGTCATTAGAAACGTAACATAACTGCAGTTCCATGTAACGGTACGTGGCCCGGTCCGAATCCCCTCAGTATGATAATGTTTACAGAACAGAGCAACACTGTCGAAACCACTGACGTCTGCGATTAAAACTGAATCCTAATTTTTCCATTATTTGGAAAACCATATTATGGTGATTTTTCTTGTCTATTTTGTTTCCGATTGGTGGTAGAGGAAGTCCGAAGATCCAATGTGCTTATTAGAATCAAAGTAAAAGACGGGATACAAGCAGAAGATCCCGTGGCGGATCAGTTGTATTGATTACACGATAAGCATAACTATGCATATATGTATAGTTCCCTGTAATATCCTCTTCGATCGATATGAGTAGAATCTAGTATAGTAGTATGGATTTATTTGAATATTTATCGGGTAGCATTGGCATCCGTAGGTATCTATAGAGTAAACATGGAATTATGTTGTATAGGGTAACAACTGGGAGGGCGGGTAATTGTAACCGAATGATTTATATACAGATTAAAGACATTTTTCGAGATTTTTACAATTGGCTACATGGGTATTTGATTGTAAATTTACATTCACTCCGCGTGGAAGGATAGAACCTCACATCACTGTGCGAGGGTGGTTCAGAAAGTAGGAGTACCTACTGGTGCTCTCAAGGGACGGGGAAATATTTTTTTTCCTAATTTGGCTGTACTGCGTTGTAAGGTAGAACTCCTAAAGAAATTGAGGGGTCGGCCACGCTTCTAGTACGAAACTCCGGTTTTGGTCAGCGAACCGGTCTGTGAACCATGTTGATTCAAAATCCCGCCAAGTTCGAAGTTCTCGTTGCGGAGGGAAAACCGCCTCTCGAAATTTTTTCGCGCATCAAAAACGTTTATGGCGAAGGTGTTGTGGACATAACTAACGTTTACAAGTGGTGCCGTGAATTCAAGGGGGGGGGGGGGGGGAGAAATTTCGTTCTTGATGATCAAAGGAGTGGAAGACCTTCAATTTTGACAGACGAGATGGTGCAGAAGATCAACGAAATCGTCTATGGAGATCGCAGATTGACTGTGGATGAAATTTTCGCAAAGATTCCTCAAGAACCATCTGTACGAGATAATCACAGAAAATCGGGATTTCGAAAATTGTGTCCACGGTGGGTGTCAAAACAGCTTACTGAGGAGATTTGAACCGGACTGGAAAAAAAAACTGGTAGTACTGTAATAGATTATGGTACTAGATTATGTATTGTATGGGAGCGCTAGTGCTACCGCATTGTCAATGTTGGATAAGGTCCGAAACAGAAGTCTTCGACTCATCCTTGGATTACGTCCGTCAACCCCATTCCATGTGCTTCACCATCTCACTGCAAGAGGGATTTATACGACCGAGACCGTAGCTATAATTGAAGCCCTTGATTTGGTGGTTTCGTACACAAGGCTCCCGGGCTGTATCCTCGGGGTGTCAAATTCCCAAAAGGTCATTAAATCAATTAATCACGGAGGACCAGCATCGAATTTATCCCACTTATCGCGTCGCATCATCAACCAAATATCGGCGCTAGGTGGACGCGGCATTATTGTCAAATTCATTTGGGTAAAATCCCAAATTGGAATCCAGGGTAAGGAAATGACGGATCGGTTGACTAGAAGTGGAGCTATAGCAGGAGGAACCAGTGAGGCAACTATGCGTCACACGGACCTCAAACTTATGTTCAGGGCTGACCTCCACAGACGGTGGCAACAGTATCATGAGGAGTACCCGTCGACGAAATGTTATCGAGCCATCTTCCCAATGGTCCCTGAGAAACCCTGTTACTTCGGAATGAGGGAATAAGAGAAGAAATTCTACAGCACGATGTCCCGGTTGAGAAGCGGTCATGGACTTTGCAAAGCCTATCTGCAGGAAATTGGTCATGTGAGTGACAGTGTCTGGGAGGTCTATGGAAACCTAGACGATCTGGAGCATATGTTATTAGTTTGCCCACGCTACGAAGATGAGAGGCGACATATGTTTGACAGCCTTACAAGTTCTAATGTTGTAAATAGTCCATTCAATTTAGACGTGTTGTTAGCGGACAGGACTGAAGAAGTGTATTCTATTATTTTTCGTTTTTTCAATGACACTCGCAGGAGGATTTCAACCATAGTGTACCTAATTCATAATGTTAATAATGCTATTAATTGTATTTTGAATATTGTAAACCGATGGCTGAAAGGTTTCTATGCCGATACCAATAAAAAAAATATAAAAAAACTAAAAAAAACTGGACTCCATCTTGACGGGAGATGATACTTGAGTAGCTCATTACACTCCTGAAACGAAAAGGCAATCCCAGCAGTGGCGCTATACCAGCTCACCGTCTTTTTTTGTGATTTATTTATTGCAACTGAATAATTGAAACATTTTCATCTAGCAATATTTTATCTCATAATATATTAATCACTGTATAGGGTAGGATTTTCACCAAAACCTAACCCTTGTTTGCAGCATGATCACTGGGGTTCACTTCCACTACATAGAACTATTCCCACAGCACAAGTCCAGTGGTTCCTTTAGCTTGAGGCGCCGGAGTTCCCCTTCGTTGTTTAGTACTTCGAGCATCTCCGGGTTCTCATGTTTGTGGAGGCGAAGTTTGTGCTTCCGTTCGTACTTGGCGATAGTTTGATTTACTGACTCTATCCTCAGATTTCGGTGTAAATCATCATTTCGCATGTACCATGGGGCGCCTGTTATACTTCTCAGTATTTTGTTCTGCGAAGTTTGGATCTTTTTAATATTTGACTTTTTTTGCAGAACCCCAGAGTTGTATACCAAAGGTCCAGGTAGGGAGGGGGTAAGAGGTGCTTGTATATTAGCAGTTAGTTATGAAGTGAAAGAACGGAATTCCTTCCCATCAGCCAATACATGCTTCTGAACTTGATCCTCAGTTCCTGCTTTTTCTTCTCGATGTGCTTATTCCAATTAAGTTTGGAGTCGAGAGTCATCCCCAGGTACTTGACGGTGTCAGCGTACGGCACCTTAGTTGAGTTGATCTCAACATCTAAGACTGAGATTTTTCGATTTGTGAGCTCACCGTCGGCGAAAAAATGCAAAACCCAAATTTTGGCGAAAGAAAATCATAGCTTCGGTTTGTACGGACCGAAAAGGCATCATTTTGGTCGAGTTTTTGCTACATGGAGAAACCATTAATCAGCATTTTGCATCGCAACGCGCGACAGCACAAGGCGAACCTCACCAACGCTCTTGTGGACTCCTTCGGTTGGGACGTTTGGCAGATTACGGGGCAATGTATGAGATGTATGTGTGCAATACACTGTATTTTTTTTTTCAATAAAATATTGTACGAATTCGAGTAGGTATTGTTACTTTCTGAACAACCCTCGTATAAGTGATGCATTGAAATTACGAGAAAAAAAACCCTGGAAAACCCTCGGGGGGGGGGGGGGGGGGGGCTAGTTATAATTCAAACAAGTGAACGTGTATTTAAATTATGGAAGCGGTTTCCAAGTTTGATTAGCAGCATATACCTCCAATAGAAGCCTCTACCTTCATGAGGCGGTCGCACAACGTTCCCTGTGTAGTTAGGAATACTGCTGATATCATCCCCCTAACAGGAAAAAAAGCGACTGAGCTCGTATTGTTTGAACAAGTACGTGTAGCAACCTAGGCAATTCTAGGGTTTGTTTGACGACCAAATAAAAATTTAATTTCTCAACTTCTGACCAGGTTTTTTGCGACAACCCTCGCAGGATCTTAATTCGATATTTCAGCTGTCAAACTCCTCCGTGAACGTCTTCTACACTTGGTAGTACAGAACGAAGGGATGCAATACACTGGGGAAATTACAAAAATAAGGCGGGAAATATATAACGTGGTTATCTCAAGTACCAGAAAAACGGTCCTAAGGTGAAGTAAAGCCGCGTTTCTTTGAGCTTATCAACGGTTATATCTCAACGGGACGGAGCCCAACGTTGCTTGTGATTAGCGTTCTACATGTTTTGCTCCCTAGTGCCCCAAGGGTCCCAGTCATCCGCTCTTACCACGAATCGAACCCGCCACGTCAAGTGTCAAGTCAGTGTAAACAATGAGGTAGTTGATGACACTAGCTATTACACCACGTCAGTCCTCACTACCCAAAGCTGCTGTGCCCCACCTGGAAGTTCATCAACCCATAAACAGCAGAGACCTTTTAAGATGACGTTATTGTACTACATAATAAATTATAATACACGATACTTCTGTATTGTGAACGTAAAAAGACTTCATTACCTATTGCTAAATACATGATCGCTAAGCAGTTTTTTGTTGATATGACTGGTGTCTGTCTATTACGATATTTGCGTGACAAAGAACGCCACAAATTTTGCCTCAACGGTTTATTATATTCTGTACGGATCACCCTTCGGTCCAAGTCACTGTTCTCTATTCAATATCATTGTGAGTCCAATAACTGTACGAAGTAAATGGAGCTAGGACATTGTTCGTATAATTCACTATACATTATGTGATTTTGGGGTTTTTAGGAATCGCCCATACTATCTCATCCTAGGCAACCAAGTTGACATTCATTCGCTTTCATACTCGTACCTTCTGCCTCTTTTTGAACAAGAAATCACGGAGATCTCCCCTTAACTCAAGTTAAGTACCAAATTAAGTACCAAAAAGTACCAAATTAAGTACCAAAAATGGTAATTACCAACTGAAACTTTCTATTATCCATCGACTGATTTTTCGTTCAATAAACTTTTTTTTATTTTTTACTATTTTTATTATAATTTTATTCTTTTTTTTTTTTTTTTTTTTTTTAACACAATTCACTTGCCTTCACATCTGCTGCATGGTGCACCAATTTTCAGTCCAAAGGCTGTGGTCCTTTGATGATACTAATTAAATGAACATCTCGTATCTTTTAGCCTTGAAATAAGGGTAATTGGGCTTACAGCCCCATTATTACTAGGGATAGTCAGCAATTAATGGGTCCTTAAAATGAGTGAAGATTTGACATAAAACTCATTGTTATCATCCTAGGTGGACATTGTGCTTGTTCTAACTGAACCTACGTAAGTGCCTACGTCCGAATCCACCCGTCCTTCCTATTCAAACTAAGCCGAGTAATTCTATAGCCACAATAGGTGGTTAGGCTTCATTTTTATGGTTGCCGACTGATGAAATTCGTTATAACCACAATCCCGTGTCACCCAACCGCGCACTCTAGTCAGGACATTGGACTTACCTTTCACCTGTGATACGGACAATTGGGCTCGTCTCATTTGCGGGCGAAATGATCAGACGGAATTCAAATCTTCATTAGACGCAGTTGAACATGAAGCCCCGTCTGAAATAGCTGTCCGTCCTTCCCCAATTGTCCTGTCATGATCGGTTAGCCATCCTGTGAAATAAACAGCCAGTAAATAACTACGAAATAGGCCAGTAAAGATAAACCGATTAATTATGGCTTCAAAAGTAAACAATTTGCATACTAGGTCAGAGGAACATCAATCATATGAACCGTTGGCATTTCTGCCCGTGACAGTATGACGGTATGTCTTCCTAATTGTATCTACTCGTAGGGAGCTCTGTGCTCCTGTTGGGATGTAATTGCTTCACGAAATGTCCACGTGCAGTCCCAAATATTCTGAAGATATTCAGGAGGTACCGAGGCAAATCCAGCACATACCTACCAACCACGCTCTGCTACCATGAAATGATTGGTTTGCTGAGTTACCCCTGTAACCCGGGGAGGTTAGGCAATACCGCCCACCCAGAGAGTTGTCCTGGTCTGCTTTCACAGAGCCGGCACCCTCTTAAGGTGCGTTTGTGTTCGTCCGGTTGGTGGAAACAGCGGACGAGCGAATGTTCGTTTGTTCACTCGTGATCACTAGGTGACCGCGCGAATGTTCGTTCGGCATGTTTGGCCGGTGGAAACAGGTGAGCCTTCAAACAAGTGAACAAACGTTCGTTCGTCAACCATTTTCAGCGTTCGGACCAGGCCGATCTTTTTATTGTTCGCTCGCTTGTTGAGTTCGGTTTTCTAGTTCGCGTTTCTCGACTTTTTCATTCATTTTTCATCACTTTTTCGATCCGTTTTTATTCATTTTATTTCATTTGTTATATTTTGTGATGGAGTGGAGCAATGAATTTAATTCTGGAGTTAATAGAACCGTGAAAAATGTTCCGTGATTCCATCCGACAAAAATTTCGATAACTGCTCAAGTTCTGGTTCGTTGTTCAACTCTTGAAGGAGACTGTCAACATTAATTTTCATCCTTTTCATTTTCGAAACCCATCGCCATGGTTTTTTCCAGGGGTCGAAAGTAAGAATTACCTATTTTCCAGAGGGTAATCGCTCAAATCAACTCATTTCCTTATTCCTATTTTTTGAGCGATTACTATTCACTCCGAGAATTGTTATTTTTCGAGATATTGACATGTTCTCAGAACATAAATTTTGAGCAATTGGGAAATCTCTTATTTTTTGAGCTATTGGGAAATCGCACAATCAATAACTCTTTGAACGATTGACCTCACGGCTCAGGTCTATCTATAACTCCGATGCTATTCCACCTACAGACCTGGGGTTGGTTTCATTCGATTCAGCGGGAAAAATACTAAAGGGCAGACTACCTCTTGGAGAGAAAGTTACTATTCATGCCAGCTCTCCACGCCAACCGAATACCTAATCAAATAATAAATGTATATTTCTGAAAAAAAAAAAAAAAAAAAAAAAAAAAAATATTGAAAAAAATGTATTTAAAAAAATACCAAAAATTATACTCATTAAAATAAAGTATAAAATCCAAATCCCCTCCCCATACACCAACAAATAATTAAAATGCGAAAATAAGTGGAAAATTCGAATTAGGTTAAATTTTCAAGAAAATTCGCTTGAATAAATTAGGGGGGGGGGGAGGTGAGACATGTAGCGCATAGCCCAACCAGAGAATGTATGAAATGTAATAACAACAAATGAATTGAAATGAAAACAAAAAATTTAAAATGGTAGCAAGTTGGAAAACAACATGTGGTAAACCGAGTGGAAGAACGACTCTAACAAAATGAGCTGTTTCCACCAAAGCGAGCGAATGTTTGTTGGGCATCGTCATTTGTTTGTTCGGGATGATTCCGAGCACAATTGGACCAAACGTTTGCACGGCCGGTGGAAACGGTTGCCAACCTGCGTTGCCCAACTGTTCATTCGCTTGGCCGGTGGAAACGCATCTTTAGCGGTGGAATCAAAAACACGGGAAGGAAACAACTTAGCAAACCATTACACCTTGGACGAAGACGTGAATGACGTTGACAGATGTCATAGAAAAACACACTTATTTGAACTACTTGCACATAAATTCAGTTTCAGAATGCGCAAAATATGCTTCCCAAAGTAATAAATGTTACTAGTTGTTGAACTCAATAAATGAGTGAATGAGGCAATTCTACCGGTGTTCTACCACTGACTAATAGAAAGTATCTAAGAAAACAATCAACCTGATACTCCTCAACTGTTACTTGATTCATTCAACAATAATAGCGACATTGTTATTCATGCTGCTAAATCTTGTTGGGTAGAAGAGATCAGATACAGCGAGCCCTATTACCAGCAATTTAATGTATCGACCACCGTCATTTTGACTCCTAATTGATGGCTCCCACCAGAACAAATGGTTCTTGCACCTCTTCGACCAGCTCAGGAAGGCCGACGGGCCTAAATTGATTGCCGGTTTCTCCTCGAACGCTCACTGATGCGCCTAAATAAACCGCTGATCCTACCTCGCCTGGTGGTCTCGTTTACAGAGAAAACCCGTGGTCCCAACTTGTCTACCAGGAACGTGACTAATGTATCGATACGCCACGACTAAACAAATTGATTCTGTTTAGTTTTTCCCCTTGAGAACAAAACATTGGATGTAACACAAACCCTTCGATACCCGGTACAAAACAGTGGCTCTTCCATCACACCATTACGATCTTAAGTGAAATCAAAGTAGAAAAACTAAGGAAATCTTTTCAAGAATACATGATATCTAATAAGAAAACGCTGGAAATGTTTCCTCTACGGGTTATTACCTTCAGTATAGATCGCTTGGTGCCTTGAATTGCACCGTTTGATCCACACTAATGTTTTTTTTCTATTAAAATATATTAAAAAAAGAATTAAAAAGTATTAAATTATTAAAAAATTAATTAAAATATTGAAAGATTAAAATATTAAAAATGAACTATATTAAAAACGTAATAAATTAAAATATTGAAAAATATTAAAAATTATGAAATTAATAATAATTAATTAAAATATTAAAAATATTAAAAAATCTTTATTTTTAAAGGATAAAATAACAACTGAGCCATACAGCCCTAACTAGTTACTTCACTTGCGAATAAATCACATGTTAATGGAATGGCAGCTCATCGGCTGAGCCAATTACAAGCACACTGGACCATTCATTTTGGTTCTCAATTTCGCGAAATACATGAATCGAGTGGTTATGTCCGATCCGAACATCAGACATCATTTCTAGATTTTCATGTCTGTGAAGTCTTCCTTCAGGCCTAACTTCATATTTCTTGACGGCTTCCATTTTCAGGTCAAGATGAATGTCGTCATTCCTTGCGTACCACAGGGCATTCATTGACTATTCACTTAAGCAGTACTTTATTTTCGAAAGTTTGAATGTGCTCGATGTTGGATTTTTTGAGCAGCCCCAAATTTGTATGCCATACGTCCAGACTGGTTTTAGAATTTGCTTGTACAGCAGTAGGCAAGTTGTTATGAACCTCTAGTTCTAAGCCCCCCCCCCCCAAGTAACCATTACATCTCTATATATTTGATATAGAGCTCGGCTTTTTCAAATTTAATGAGCTCTTTCCGTTTTAGTTTGGCATCTAGCGTCAACCCAAGGTATTCAGTAGGAATGGGTATAGGTTGTTTACAAATCGATGTTTCTTGTTTTTTTTATTTTTATTGCAAACATCGATGTCTAAAACGAAAAATCTAACAAAATCTAATACCTAACATCGATGTTTTGAAACCTCGTACAAAAACATTAATGTTTTTTCCGAAAATATCTTACCTACTGTGGCCAACCTAAAGTAGTTTTTTGGTGAGTTTTGTCCTAATTTAAAAAACCTAAACATGAAAAATGTAAGTAGTAATTTGCGTTAAAAAATACCAAAAAAAAGGATTGTTGGACATCAGAAGAAAAACTTCGATGTTTGAAGTCGAACATCAAATGTTTTAAAACATCGAGTACTCGATACCCATCCCTAGCCCTTTCTCTACTACTCGCGAGATAACTCGGGCCAGAAAATTTGGACTCAGATACTACACCCGAATTTACTCGGGCTCGGACAAACGTGATTGAGGTACTACTCACTAGTTTCTTCGTTTTCCATTCTGCCATCTATCGGAGCATTCAGTAACAAATATCTGATGGTTATCAAATCTATATTCCATAAGGGGGCTCTCATGGCTCTGGATGTGTCTCATGGCCGCCTCCCAACATACCTGATCGACTTGGTTGCGTCCGTACCAGTTTGTTTTGTTCGATCTCGTGTAAATAGATCGTGTAATCTCGGTATAATGTCGCATTATTATACAGATGAAGAGTTGTGCCAAATATTGGAGGAAAGTGACAATGAAACCGATTTACTTTGAGATATTTTTCCGGAAAATGAAGCTGACACAAACGATCTGGCTGGTTCAACTTCGACCGGTGTTCGGTCAACACAGCGAAATGTTTTGACTAACTTTTGTTATAAAAAATGATAACAGATAACTAATAGGTACATAATATGTAATAACTAATAGATAATATGAATATCATTCATTCTAAAATGGCAAAAAAGCTGTGAGGAAGCGACCGCGCGGAGTCCAGCGACAGTTTCATGCTTTCAGTGTGGCGACGTGCACGAACTAAGCTGGCATTCAGTCAAACGGAGCTGCCTAGCGCGCGGGTCTTTTAGTAGAGAAAGCAGTGTTTGCTTCAGGTATGATTCAGGAGCTGATCACAATTGGCCTCGGTTTACTTATCTTTCTTATAGGTACCTACGTAAAATTCACGTAGGTATGCAGATTTGACTTCAGTGAGATTGATTCGTCACAATTCCCTTCATGGCAATTCCCTTTTGGGACCCCTGCGCCGATATTCTTGAGCCCAGACTACTCTTCTTCATGCCTTACTCTGAAGTGTCTGCCACTGATGTAGGATTTAAATATTTCAAAGTATCTAGTAGGCAAGTCGCAATGCAGTTCGCACATCATGCCAGACCTTATCAAACACTTGTGAAACGTCTGAGAACACGCAGGCGCAAAATTGTCTTGTTTTCTAATGATTTTGGTTCACGAAACACAAACTGGCTGACATTTTCTCGGTTCAACACTCTCATTATGATCGAACGCATCGTCGAACTACGCTCGGGGCGGTCTTGAAAAATGTTCTGAATCAAAATCTATTCAAATTTATTCGAAAAAATGTACGTTCGATTGAAAATATTCGGCATATGGCGTTTTAAACATTTCAACTCCAGTTTTTCGCTCCTCCTTATTGGCTATACCCATCTTGGAACGTACACCTCCCCACAACATTTCCCCACAAAATTATTGAAAATAATAAACCAAAAGTGGCAGGAGAGCAAGAGCCGGGAGTTCTGTTACTTCCAATATGATCATGGTTAACAGCTCTGGTTCAAGAACAAAATCAAAATGTGGCCTGGTGATTCCAAAGTGATATTTATAAGTAACTTACGTTGCATTAGCTTGCATTGCTTCATTATCCGCAATTAAAAACTTTTTACATTCTCATGCTGTCAGACTGGAGCATTCCTACAAAGGAAAACGTTGAATCTACCTAAAAACCAGTTTGCACCTAACAATTGGGTCCGGACTGAAGTTTGCCACTTTCCGTGAAATAACCCAATTATGGCAACTCTCAATTGATAGTTACTGTTTCAACTATGTACGTATTCCTGAAACTTTGTCGCTCTCTCACTGACAATCATTTGTATGTGAATATTCTCCTTCAAAGTGGTAATAATAGTATTTGTAGTTAGCCAACTTCTTTTGAACCATTAAGGAAACTCCAAAATGAATACAAAAACCAAATCCCTCTTCAAAATTCTGTTTTAATAATGAAGTGTTATTCATCGACTTTGTGTCCATAAAGGATAGAGAATAAAAATATTTTTCTGTTATCCCGGTTGGGATCTGGCTGATGGATTGGGGTTTTTCCCGGAAGCGTGCGCAATTAGGTCTGTTGACGATGAAATCCTTTGAATAATCCTTTTTACCCAGACAAAGCAGCCCTTTCTACGAGTGAACGGGAGCAGTTTCGTAAGCACCGTCGGGGATGAGCCAGGATACCGTAACATGATAATAATAACAATAATGATGATTTCAAGAAATCTCACCCACCTCTCTCCCTTTTATCTTGTTTTTCATTTTTATTTTTTGCATGGTTTATATTTGACAGACAGCCTCGTAATGCCTTGCACTATACTTGTTATAATACATCTAAAGTATGTATGTTATATTACAATATTAAATTACTACATTTTTTCCGATTATTAATAAATACATTTCCGCCCATACGTGTGATAGTTGAAGGAATTGACCACCGATCTTTTTCGAAACATCATTTCGCTATTATGGTATCGTACTGTACAATCCAGCTTACCTAATTCCTAAATTGGTGGAAAATTTACAGTTGAAAAGGCTGAAAATCGCCATAGAAGTGCAAAATCTGATGTCTCATCACGGATCGGACACAACTACTCGACTCATATATTTCGCGAAATTGAGGACCAAAATGAATGGTCCAGTGTGTCTGGGTCAGCTGATAAGCTATTACTCCATTAACATGTGATTTATGTAATCAATTGAAGTAGCTAGATGGGCTGAATGGCTCAGAAATTATTTATCCTTTAATAAATGGAGAATTTGGGGGAAAAAAATCTATTTTGGGATCGTACTGTTTCCAGTATCATCTATTCCGCATTTCTAGTCTGCTCCACAACGTAAAGGTTATTGTGCCAGCGAGAATTGAGTTTTGATTTCCTCAACTCCGAATTGTGAAAGGAAGAATATTATTCAATTTCCATATGGGAGAATCTGCAAACTTTGGAAGAATTTAATCTTCACTATGTGTTTCTACAACAATTTCGACGCTTAGCGAATTTTCAAAGAAAAAGAATCTATTGTTCTCGGTCCAAAATGTTGTAAACTCGAATTTCCGGAAACATTTTATACCAAAATCCGTTTCAGACCATCCTGAATTCGCTGCCGAAAGATACAAAAAATCATAATCATATACATACTATGAAACAATTACAAATCTGTGGATATTTATACGGTTATGTATGTGTCATTCCAGAAGATAACTATATTGAATTGAGATAAAAAGTTCGAATTCGCACAAAAATTCTGTCACGGTAACGAAAGACTAAGATCGTAGATGAGAAGAATCCCACTCTAGGGGAGTTTTAAGGGGCGAAAATAACCCGTAAATTCCCAAAATGAAACAGTCCGACAAGTTATTCATTTTATATATTATTACCTCATAAAATTATTCAATACAATAATTCAACTGGCGATATGTATTCATGGAATATGTAATAAACAGTCTATAAATGAAGAAAAAAAAAAGAAAAAAAGCTGAACACGATGGTGAACTCAGAATTGCGATATCGTATTCCGTTCTCAAACTGGAGTACTTTGAAGGTGGAGAAACCTGGTTGTTACTTGAGATGTTCTTCACGTTTCATCTGCTCTAATCTGGTAACGGAATGCGATTTCGCAATTCTGACTTCACCATCGTGTTCAGCGTTGAAAAATCTGTAAACTGTGCACAAAAGGAGTCAATATTTGTTATGAAACCAGTGAAATGAGACATTTTAGATAAAACCTGTTATTTCTTCGAAAATTCGCTCTTATAACTATGCTGCATGTCTGTGGATATTTTTTACATATAATTAATTCAAAGGAGAGAACTCATATTGGAATTTATGATTCGAAAGTATCTATTGGAAAAATAACACCTGCGCCAAACGAACTAATTTCGTCGAACAAAGGCACGGATACGGAGGGTTGAAGGAGGGGGAGCTTTCATGTTAAAATAACATGTGTCAATCGCAAGGTTACAATAACGTGGCGCTGCGACTGAGGGTCGGTAAATAACTCCGTAGAACTGCAGGCTAACGAATCTCTATAACGAATAACTTCCATTTATCGGGTTCGATGGTAGATTATTTGGTCGGGTCGAAATCTCGGAAATTCTTTCACCCTTAACGGCTACGTGACTTCCTCCGTGGTCGAGGGCCTCTCACTGAGTCCTACCTCCCTTTTCCACCCTAAGACGGTTATCTGGGCATCTCAGCCTCTCTAAATCTTGAGGAGTTGAGACACTTGGCAAGAAAGCCTACGAGGAGGGCTGGTGGAACAAAGGGTTACGAAGGGGGAATCCGGCCCTTTTCTCCATTCAAGTAGGAAGAGTCTCACCCTTGGTAAATTCATAACTCACATTATCGCGATATCTATCCGGAGTTATCACGTTACCGGTTCATCTTCCGAGGCGGTGGTCTATTTATCACCACCCTCATGTCCCATTCCCATCCCTCGCGTGTTTTACATACTTCTTTGTGTTGGGACCGTGCACGGGCCAAAGAAATAGTGCTCTACAGGGGAATGTATCGTGAATAGGTTTTGGCAGCTCGACATACCACGTTATCGACACACTACTGACACTGGGCCTAGCAAAGGACGTGATTTTTTGGACGAAAGTAATGAAGATGGAGGTGAGAAATGAAATACACCAACAAACGTACCATTAATATGATCGCCATGAATTTCGTGGTGACAAAAACTGTCTATTGTCAATTTCACCAGAATCACAAGAGAAGATCGTGTTAACTCGGATGTTTCTCGAAATGCAGGTAACTACGGTACCTTATGGTTTATCGAGTGAGAAATCCGATGGTGATGTTAGTAATACGAACAACGTGTCTAAATGGCAAAAACTCTGCAAATTCTTCACACAACGGTTTATTATCTTCTTTGTACAGATCACCCTTCTGTCTCGAATACTGAATGATAGATTAATTGTGATTATCAATAATTTTTAATAATTATTATCAAGTAGTGTAAATTATAAATATTTATTGTTGGTTATTATTAATTTTTATGCTTCATTATTAATAATTATTATTAAATATTATTCATTAACTCGATATTTGAAAACCATGTGCTGTTTGAATCAGCTGGGCCAGTTTGAATACGGACCCGACAGGCTGCCATACGATTACTCTCATGTTGACGATTTTCGATCTGCTCCAACTTTGAGCCGTCATTGTGAACGAACGGCTGGTCGTACAAAGCTGGGGATGATCTTAAAAAATTCTAAGAAATAAACTCTATCTAAATATGAAATAAAAAACATACCGTTTGGTGGGAATTTATCGAGTTTTGAAATTTTCAAAATTTCAAAATTCGTTTTGAACCCCTTCCCCTTCACCTAGGGTTATGAAAAGTTTCGAAGATCATTGTGGGGTTGGTCGGAACCCGTAACAAACATTTCGTAATTTTAGCTCAACGTTAACTGGCCAAAGTGCCGCGGACGGCAATTTATTATCGAAGATAAACCAAAAACGAGGTGTGAAATAATTGTATCCGTGTAGAAATCACCCTGCCTCGCAAATATCATTCTACAGCAGCCCGAAACAGTTATGATATCCACTTTCCCCGCTCGCCCTTTTCCTTTCAATTAAAGAGATGTCCTAACTTCACAACAAACACCCTACCCGTTTCGAAATCTCCCCACGGCGCCATGAAAACGATTTTGAAAGGGGTACGGTGCTTGTGAAGTTAGGACATATCTTTTGTTGAAAGGAAAAGGACAGGCGGGGAGAGTGGATAACTTTTCCCGGCTGCTGTAGAATGATATTTGCGAGCATTTTTATACGGACTGTTGGGGGGGGGGGGGGGATATTCACATCTTCTTATTGTTGAAGTTGAAAAGACCTGTAGAGACAATATGCGAGAATAAATAATTTTATTGATTTTATTGATAAAATTTATTTTTATTTAATAAAGAAATAATTTATAATTTCACGAATAAATGAATAATTCATAAATTAATTAATAAAGATCACTTTATAACTCATTTATAATTTTATTAAACAAACAATAAGTATTTGTTTAAATAATTAAATAATAAGTTTATTGACTAATTGATTTATAAATAAGTTATAGTTATATTATTGTGCTCAATTATCAAGCAAATTAATAAAAATTATAACTTATTTATAAATCAATTAGTTAATAAAGTTACCAATTAATTATTTAACAAAATAGAAATTAGGAATTTGCAGTGGTGTGTGAGGTAGAGATAATTCACTGCTGTCAAGTACCTCCAGCGATGTCTCCATATTGAGATAAGAGGGACCACCACTTTTACGTCTGCACTGACACTCATAGTCCAGTAGTGACGCTGACGTAGGGCCCTCGCTTTTTTACACCGATATCCGATAGTAATACTCATCGCATTACTTCTGTAAATGTCATTACATTCGGATGGGTAGAACCGAGGAGTGCTTGTGCCTAGAATTTAGGGACATAGAAAACTGAAAGTCCTGCAACAAAATCGTACATTTATGTACAAAATAAGTGCACTTTGTAACGTATGGCTGCTGTGTTCCCTTGATGAAGGGTGGTTAGGCAACATGCCCACCCAGAGGGATATCCGATCTGTGCTTCCACAGTACCGTATATCCCCAGAGCGATCGAACAAAAAGATCGAGAACAGGGGCACACAACTTCTTACAATGTATTCCCGTTGTGGGGCCCAATGGTAACAACATAGCCTACATACCATGGCGCCAAAAGCCTGACAGCGAATTCTGGTATCCTAAAATTATACCGTCAGCACTAGGAGTTTCCAGACTCATTGGGTGTGAGAAATCACCAACAAATTTTACGATTTATGGCGAGTGTGGTATGACGACATAGCAACTTGAATTTGACCTCCTCGTGCTCCAAAATGACTGGCCATTCTACTCATTCTTAAGATCAAGAATCATTAGAATGACCAGTCATTTTGGAGAATTATTACTGATCTATCGGCAAAATGATCAAAATTTCTTCTGTTACTCTAGAGTTGGGATGGCCAATTGTCGATAGCTGCCAACAGTCGATTGTTTTGATCCTCTCCACCACAGCAATCATGCTGCATACTCTCAGTTGGGTGCAGGAATTGAATATAGAATGCGGGTAACAATCGAATGTTCGGAAAAACAAAAACAAAACAACAATCGATTGAAGTTTGATTGAGAGCAATAGTCGACAACCGTCTCAGGCCTCACAGCTCCAGGGATGACTCGCATTAGTAGACCGCATTGCATCACAAGATCCTCCAAGATCACTCATTAATGCTCTACATTAATGCGGGCCATGGCCCGCTGATGAATATTTCTTACTTGTACCCATAGAATCTGCATCTAAGATATTTATTGTACTACATTAACAAGTTTAATGTTAATTAATAATCTCACAAAAGGGTTTAAAAATTAATTTTGTAAAATGTACGTAGTATGTGGGGTAGGTATGAAGATTGGCAACAAAATTCTACCAGTACAGTATTTCGCTTTCATACCTTACACAGAAACTCCTTCTCATAAACACTGCTGGTTATTATTTTATTAATCACAGTATCAGTAGATGAAACGGCATCTACCTGGAAAATCAAATCTCCCCGACCAATAGATGGTAATAAAGTGATTTGCGTTGATGCCTTTGACGTCAGATAATTGGGGCAGTTCATACATTTTGTAATCGCCTTAGTAATGAACGCATACAAAACACTCAATGTACGCGAGAACGGGAATGTTCGGTTCGAGCGCACCAAATCACCTTACTCACTTCAATGTCAATGTATAATGAGAGCAAAACCTTGTACCTAGTCTGGCTCGTCACAATGAAGAACCTACTCATCAGGCCCATCACCGACAACTACAACTGGAGTATTGTAGTGCATTAGGGGCGGAGAGGGACGATTGTTTTTCTATTTTAACAGCATCGAAATTCTTGATAATCTTGATTTATTCAACGTAACGAAGTGTGGTGACATTCTATTATCATCGCAGTGCAGTTGGCACATTAATATAATACATTATATATTCAACAGGTTCGGAGAAAATTGATGATAAACCTACGAAAAGCACTTACGTCAGTGTATTTTAATTGAAGAGCGGGCCCCAGGTCCGTCTGCTAACATGACTCATCGCCTTCCACCCGTCAGAGTTGGGCTCACTCGGCCACCAGCTGCCCGATTCCGTTGAGTTCTGACATTGAAATAGCGTATTTTCGACGAACATTTGCTGAAAACGGGCATCCGGACACCCCAAAAGTTTTGACTGTACAAACCTGATCAAGTTTTGAGTAAATTAGTACCGGTTATCTACTTCTCGTTTCCGAGCGAATTCAGGGGTATCAACGGGGAGTTGGTTGTTGGTCCCCAATGACTGCAAGATCTTCAAGGTGATAACGACGAATTGTTGCTGAATTGTATCGAATCGTTGTGTGTTTGGTTTGTTGAGAACAATCGTTTCTTAAATGGTAGCAAAATTTAATGCTCAGTTTTCTCTTTCTACCGTTGAACTGGGTATAATCGGACCAGCCTTTGGGGGTCTACGTAACGATGTCTTGCATTCCTCATAATAAGGAATATTAAAGAGTTTCCCAGTATGGCAGCGATAGTAGGCTCTCGAAGACGTTGATGCTGCCGGTCCCAGAGTATGATGCCATCGTCTGGAGTCAAGCCTGTAATGCAGCTGGTTCGAGCTCGGTTGGATTGCCCCAATCTCCTTGCAGATCATGAATCTTTGTCCCCAGGACTTCTGCCCGTTGCCAGACCCTCTTCCATGTCGAATTCTCCCCTACAGATTACCTCAGTCAGCGCTCACTTTCCCGGCTCCCCGTACAGCGATTTCCTGGGCAGCTCGATATCGGCCATCAAAGCTAAAAGTGCTTCGTTTGTTGGGAGATTGCCCTGACGTCATCCCAAATAGATTTTTCATGATTTTCTTTCTCATTTCGCTTATTTTCAGCGAATTTTCGGAGGAAGCTATTCCGAAATTTTCAATACTCTAATTTCCGAACTGTTTTTATACCAAAATCCTTTTCAGACCATCCTGAATTAACTGCCAAAAGACACAAAAATCCTATGTACTTATATACCATTTAAACAACGGAGTGGTTTTTTGGGGGATTTACTATACATAAATGTTTTCTTCATGTAATTAGAATATGTGAAACTACTTCCTATTATATGGGAAACGTTTGTATCTTGTAATTAGTAACACTCGTATGAATGCAGATAAATAAACAGATGATTCAACAATAAATAATATATTAGTTTGAAGCGATCGAGCGATAAATGAAGAAAAATGAAAACCAATTGAATCTTATTTTGCAATAGGAGTCGGGTGTTTTATTCCCAAATTTCCGTTTCCGTTTAGGCGGTATTTTTTGAGGGTTCATTGAACGTGTAATCCGTGGCATTCACATAAATAATGTTCGCTTGACGGCCTATTCTCCTCTTAGTGATCCCAATGTTCCGTCAGCACCCTCCGTTTTAGGAATGAATGACTACAGATTTCCGTGATAACGGGTCGGGAAAGGGGCCGAAAAACCGAGATAACGCCTGAAGAGTGGCAAATTTATGAGCATCCCAATAAGATACTATGTTATCTATTTCCAGGGAGTACCTAAGCGAATGATTTACCGCCGGGCTTGGGATAACGAAACTACAGGGTGCTTCTTTGCGGGTGGTGACGAATCCCTTTTCATGACTTGATCTTGTGAGTAGCAAACGAGACGCAGAGTAAGGATCTGAAACGCGAGAATAGAAATCTCGGTAGATTCCCGCACTTTTTGCTCTTTTCCCTCAGAATGTCTTGATGTAGACAAAAATATTTTGTTGTTGAATACTGGAAAAACGTTTCACACGCTCAATAGTGGACGGGAACAGAGAATTAAGATTTTACAAATTATAAACAACTTTTCAGCTCATTCCCGACGAAAATAAGCCACTGGGACGCCTTGTGAAACATTATTTCTGGAGATGATTCCTCGGATGCAAATCCGTAATGAGGCGTTAAGAAGGATGTTGAGAAAGAAATTAAGGGAAATTGTGAACAATTGAGAATACTTACAAGACAAACTTATTGATCGTTCAATTATTTCGACTTGTTATTTAAACAGAGGATGATTGACTGAGAAAGACTGAGTACAAATTGCACAATAATTGCGCATTCAACAGTTTACATTGGCGTGTTGTATTGGTAGCAATGAAGGCAGGTCCTTGGACGGGTGAACCTACGAGGAACCCAGACATATTGGCTTGATTGTGTACCTAGGACTGTAATGGTATTTATACAGTGTAACAAAGTGTGCAGTATTCATTTCATTTGATTTCTACCGAATATTCAGTCTCAGCCAATCAAATTGAGTTCGAAGAGCCGAATCCGAGGTCTGATTTCAATATACGAGTACGTTCTTCGCCCGAATTCTTTCGGTTGTCCAATAACGGAGGTCGGAAAGGACCTTTTTTTCCTTCCCCGGAAACGGAAGCTACAGGCAGTTTTTTTCTTTCAAAAACCCGGTATAAGGTCATGTGACACAGGGCGAATTCCCAGCTACCAACAACTAGGTCATGAAGCCCACAGTTCGGAAAGCAATATATACTCACAACTCGAGGGGGATCTTCGCCAAGTGGGCGGACGGCCAATGCGATGGTAATTTACTCGAGATGACACGATTAGGAAACAATACATTCGTGAACGGGTTGAGAAACTGAGGAAGAATAATCAGGAAAAGGATTCGAATGGAGGACGGATTTAAATCGACTGGCGGTGAACACATAATATACACCTAATCCATATTAGCTACCAGACAAATAAAATCTTTTACCTCATTACTCCAGCTATTTCGTATGGTTATGGGACTGACAAGGATATTGAACACAGAGCATTGATCTAAACAGAACATCCGCCATCTCGTTATACATGATTCGAGAATGTCCTCTTGTCCTGCAGGATTCAGGTTCCTCTCTCTGCCAGTGTCGTATATTTTTGGATGGTAGAGGTCTTGATGAACGTGATGGTTGTTCCACACGTTTCTTACAATATCAATAGTGGAATTGGTTCTATCGTACAGAGAATATGGTCAGCCTATAGGGGAATGCTTCTGAGCAAAATGGTCACTTAATATTTCCAATTGGACCAATTGGTCTTGCCATCTAAAAGTCCAATCCTCACTGACTTTGTAATGTCCATCTTTTCCTCCTCTAACTACGAAACAACAAAGTGTCAATTCACCTATTTACCTCCACAGATTCAGCACTGCAGGCCCATAACCTATAGATGTACCTGGGATGTATAGGTACCTAACACCAGAATCAGAGTGTACGTAAAAACAGAAAATGTAATTCACGAGAAAATAATTTTTTTACTCAAAACAAGACTGTTTGATCATCGTCCATGGTTACATGATGAAGTAGGTTGTAAAGAAAACGGAGGAGAAGTTTTCCCGAGCTTTTGGCTTTAATAAGCCATCTTCAGGGCTGTAACATATAACGACAATCTGCTGTAGGCTTGATCGTTGTCGGTATCACCAACTTACAATTCTACATAATTTAAAAGTACAGTTACTGGCTTACGTAGGTATTGTTTCCTCGACCCAGTCTCTGTTTCATTCTGAATAAACTACTCGTCAGGTTTATTTTGTTTTCTCAGTACGGATAGCCGTACGGAGAGGTTATCCTACAACCCTCCAAATAGACAAAGGTTTTTCAACCAAGGAGGAAATGAACAAAACAACAAATGATAATTAATGTAGAATCTGAACACAGCCATCCTGTGGTGAATCAGAGATTATTATTACTTTGTTACTATCAACGCTTCCCGCTGGAAATCACTTTCCATTCCATAGCTCATTTGTATTAGCATATTATGCTAATATTATGATTGCCATGTTCTTACACGAAGTTTTGTGAATTAAATCCTCATAATTACGAAGGTTACGTTTTATACAACAATTTAATTCACTAAATGAAATGGAGAAAATTTTTCGTCCTCACCGCTTCAGCCCAGACAGCCCAGAATCTCAACGAGAATGGACACATTGGCTACGGACATTCGAAAACCTCCTCGAAAAGGCCGAAGTAGAAGACGACGACCGCTTCGAGGAACTGATCAATTTTTTTTTATCCTCTAACGTCTATGAACTAATAAACTAGTGTGACGATTATATCACGGCCATTGCAACTCCTGGAACCCTACACGTGAAAGGCAAAAACGAGATTAACGCCCGACACGAACTACTCGTAGCAATTTGCAAACAAAAGTCCCATGAAACCATCGACCAATATGTTGTTGTTCCCAAAACGCTGGCCAAAGACTGCGACAAATAAAATATTGTACCTCATTACTCCAGCTATTTCGTATGGTTATGGGACTGACAAGGATATTGAACACAGAGCATTGATCTAAACAGAACATCCGCCATCTCGTTATACATGATTCGAGAATGTCCTCTTGTCCTGCAGGATTCAGGTTCCTCTCTCTGCCAGTGTCGTATATTTTTGGATGGTAGAGGTCTTGATGAACGTGATGGTTGTTCCACACGTTTCTTACAATATCAATACTGTGGACCAAACAAAACAACGACCACATTAGGGACTCGTTCATATCCTGACTGCAATCAGAGTTTGCCGTTCCAAAAGCCTAATCAACCAAACCAAACGATCCACAGTTTCCGCAGCGCTTGACCGTTCCATCAGTCCAGACACAAATGAAACATTCAGTGACTCCTAGCATCGTGGGCGCCAGTGCATCTCAGTCACTGTCCAAAGCTACCGTTCCAATGAAAATTAACGGGTATCGCGGTTAGGGCCCAGTTGATACTGGGAGTTCTGGAAGCTACATTTGTGAAGCATATGCGTCCAATCATGGTTTCACTGTTTTTCTTGAATCCGGGTCAACCTCACTTACGTCTGCCCTGAAAGGCATCACACCACAAAATCACACATATTGTAAGACAAAGCTTACGTGCTGATGTAATAATTGGTCACGACATCTTAAAGCGTCATTCAAGCCTTAATGGTAGTTATTAAATGGCACGCGTGAATTCACTTCAAAGAGGTAAATTCGTTATACGAGGTCCAGTTTGAGAGAGGTCCAGGTCGTTTGCATACATACCATCTTGCATACTGATTTGGTTGCAACAAGAACGTTAAAATGGTTTGGTAATTGCATACACACAAGTTTTCCCACGGATTTAGAATTTTCCGAGACGTATGGGTATTTATGTCCAGGTTCCAAATGATCCTCATCACGTCAAAATTGATATGCGTAGAGGCCCACCTCCTGAGGGATAACGTAAGGGGGAAAAATGGTGCAGTGATTTATAAAATATCCATTGGGTCACTCACCGTACAATTGGTGGTAAATCGCTTTAGCTTACATTCATGATAGGGCACTCACTCGCTTGTCTAATCATCCGATCCCTCTCAGGTGTACACATCCGTCCACCAGCGGGTCCAGCGCTGTAAACAACGGCTTCGTTCACTGTTCACTCCCATCTGAAAGCGGTGGTAGCTCCGAACCATTACCATTATGTTCTACTTCAATAGTCAACAGCATAATTCAAAAGCCGGGCTCGCTCCGAGGCTCCTTGCGGACATCCATTAACTCCGCCGCCCGTAGAGACACAAACCACAATGAGATAAGGTTCGAAATGATGAACGAGAAATAGCGGACGTCTGACTTATATCCAAGAGGAAGGAAGTCATGTCGAGAAATCAACGGGGACCGCAGTTTCTCTCGAAAGGCAAACGCTAGAGGAGACGTGGGTCGACCAGGGGATGTCCCGGACGGTGGGTGGAAATGACGCTAATATAATGTAAACAAGCCTCGACTCTGCGGTGGCGGAGGTACCCCCAGCCACAAAAAAATTAGTCCTAACCGGATATTCGTCCGGCATTGTTTTTTCGCTGAGACCCACAAGAAAATAATGTTGATGACGCTAACTAGTCAACATCTTTCTGGACCTCTGGTGTTTTCAGGTCGGAGGTGGGCGATAAATAACAAGGGCTGGAAATAGAAAAACTCCGGACGGGCCAAAATTTAAAGTTTTAGAGCTGCACAACTATAATAGTTGTACAAATAGTTGTTCTGTGGAGTACATCCATGATTATTATCAGACACATCATGGTAACATTTTACTCACACAATAATAGGAAATGACAGTGATTTTTCTTATTTTTTTTTCTCCTGAGAACTCGCCTTCAGAATAATTAAGACAGTGGTAAAAAATCTTTGAAGAAGTACTTATTTTTCTGTAGAGGTTTGAAGTTGTATTGAGATGGAAGAGGTAAGCGATGTTCGTCATCTACCTCCCAGGCCAGTCAGAGAGCAGTACGTAGACCGGCTCTCTGATTGGCTCCCAAAAGCGGTGCATGAAAGCCACCCCTGCCCGCCCGTATCAGCCGTTCTGACTTGTGCAGACTCATCTGAAGTATACAGCTTCTATGAAATACATACCACGAGGTACCCAACTATTTTTGACTAAATATCAAAGTGAATTGACAGAAGAAAGTAGCAAATGTCGGACACAAAAATAGAGAGAACTCCTGACAAATGGCAGGAAGGTGTGTGGCACCAGTGGTTCATGACATCAAAAGTCCGATTCCCTATTATGAATTAGTTCTTCAATAAATAAGAGATGTAATAATTGGTGAAATAGAAGGGATTAAACGAGCGAAGCGAGGTTTACACGTTACTAAATTCAGAAAAGGAGAGTGAAACAATAGTTAATCCAAACAAAATGAATAAGAGCGTCCTAGAGAGGGGATTCTCTGGATTTTCCATTCATTAGTGACATTGGGACGAAGGAGTAGGACGGGGAGGGGGGATCCCTACTCGTAATTGTTAATTGCCAGGGCCGCTCCTTTCATATAGGTCCTCTCACTCGCTTCAAATTAAATGGAAAACAGAGGGAGGTTTCTTTAAGAGGCCCAAACGCCGCTAAGTGCTGGGGATCTCATCAAAAATAAACGCATCCTCCTCCGTTTCACCAACGTTCATTCGCGTTTGTGGTTTAGTTAAATTATCTTCTAACGTCGATGAGGTTGCTGAGTCATAGTGCGAACAAATCGTGGGTTCGGAGTTTGCCCACGTTTGATACCTACGCAATAATTATTTTCATGAAACTTTCTACAGCGGCGATGTACGAAAGCTGAAAAGGACCAAACCCCTGGACCTAGTAACATCTCACTAAAGTGATGTGATGAGTGGTAGTAGGTGGTGGTCTATGAACCACAATACCTTAAAATTAACTAACAGAGTGAAGTTACTAGATGTATAATATAGGTACAGTTGTAACAATAAAGATGATTAAAAAAAAAAAAACTTTCTAGGTTTACACGATACACTCGTAGAAACACAGAGTGTGAGATACGACTTACATGTTTGCACCAGTAGACATGTCTAAATACCGGTGCTATTCATTGAAAATGTTTCATGTCGTGCTGATTGAATTCCAGCAAAAAGATGCCCACGTAAAAATAAACAATTACAGGCTCATGCAGATGGGCGAAAAAAGGATGACGAGAATGCGGTAGGGATGATTTGTTGAGTACCAAAACTTCTTTCCATTAAAATAATTGGCCAAACCTCAGTGTACCCCCATTTTTTGGGGGCGCTGAATTCATGTTCTCGTCAAGAAACATTTCCTAGGACCTAAATAGTGATTTAAGAGACATTTTCGCAGAAAATGAAACTAATGAGTCCAACTGTTGGTATGCATGTGTGGTATGCAGCAATTTGTAAATTTTTTATTATTTTGGATTCGAGACTCAAAAGTAGACGATTATTGAAGTTCAACACTCAGTTATATTATAATGATATTAAGGGCTATACTAAGGTTTACTACAATGTCTAGTTACTAAAAATGGGTTTTCTTTCTCTATATCTTCTATTCGACGTGACTTGAGGCTGCGGTCTTAATCCCAATTGAACTGATTCACCAGTTCCTCTCGGTAGGTCCAGGCAACTCTACAACACGGCCAATTTCAGCATCTCAAGAGCCGCACCATGAGAACGCTGTGCTGTCCCAAAATTGGCTCTTTGGGACTCCGCAAGGACTGAGGAATCCGCCAAATTGTGCAGAAAGATCTTCTTTGCACAAAGAACAAAGGTCAGTGGTTAAATCTGCACCATCCTGAGCATGTGGGCAAGAGTTCAGCCGTGGGTGTTCAGCCCTGTTGAACTCTGCAGATCCAACAGAGCACAAACATTGAGGCCCTCTGAGTGTTGTCAGTCAGGTCAATGCAGTGTACATCGAAGTTCAGGAGGCGATAAATTCAATCCTCAGAGGATCTAGCTCTATTCAGACCTAAATCCCTGTAGGACGCCTCCATCCGCCGCAAGTCCCACACCTCTACATGCTGGAAAGTTTCGCTGATTGAGGACTGATACTGTTCCGCAAGTCTTCTGATGCCCTGGTACCAAATTACGCGTTTTCTCACCACCTCTCCGGCAACCACGAGTGGAAAACGATTCTGAGGCATCCCCATAACCCTCAGCGATTACCTGCAATGCAACGGGAACATGTGGAAGAACAAGTGGGGAACCCCAGTCTCAAGCAATAGGTACGAAGTAATCTGGCGTGTTTCGTGGGAGGTGGGAGAGCCTCTTGACAAAGTAGGTCAGAACTCGCTCAACAAAGAAGTTTTGCTGGAATCCCCAAACCTGGGCGCCATAACGTAATACTGAACTAGCTGATGCCATGAAAACCCGATATTTTGCATTGATTGGTATATGTGTCAGTTTCATAAACTGCGGAAATGCTAAGCTTGAAAGGTGCTGCTTCTCCTTCAAGTGAGCGGCGAAAAACGGCGGTGAGCTGTCAAAGTCACCCCAGATACCTACCTGTATGAGCCCACCACCTCAACAGGATCCCCACGGTACGACCAGGCTCCCAAGCTCCTCAAACGTCCGCCCCTACTGAATACCACAATCTTGGACATCGCAAGGTTGACCTGCAGGGCCCACAAGTCACAATACACCTACCTGGAAGGCATCAATATTTTGCTGGAGACCTGCGGATGACTCATCATGACAACATCGACTGCGTATATGATCAGTGTTATTGTTGTGTTTCGAATCTTTGGAGCACGAGGTATTCGACGAGGGTATACAAAAACTAGTCCCTAGGCTTCAACAATGTATTGACCTCAATGGAGATTATGTAGAGAAATAAAGACATGTTTTGACACTTATCTTATACATTTCTTTTAAATGTATTCATTTTTCAATTTTTAACACTCGCTGTCACCTTACTTTCTGGACGTCCCTCGTATTTCATACATAGGGAATGCTAATTTTTGATTATTACTTTTTAAAAATCAACAAAAAATTCGTTTCGGGTTCTGTTAAAAAATAATCAATACAGGGCTTGGAGGACGCTTGGTGCACATCTTCATTGGTTACTGTACTGTCGCATTTTCTTGAATAGTCTACCCGACATCATCTGTAGTCTTTATTACGCGCCCCTTCCGTTAGCATACCTATATGCAAAGCTGCCAATGGAATGACCTGATTTGGAAGTCGATGGGTTTCCCCCGTGTGCAATTGAAACGGATCCACAGGTAGAGTCGTTGATATGTTTACACACAGTAATCACATTAGAAATGATCTGGTCACACCTACCGCAGGTGAAACCCTCCTCATTGTTGAGTATCTGTGGACCAGAATGGGACCACAGCATGATGGAGTTCATTGATTACACTCAAATTTAGCAATATATAGTGCAATTTTCCATACAATAGTTTAAAATTGGGAAACTTTTCGAAAATCACACAACCACGATTTGGCGCGGATATTGATGATCGTTAGCTATTAACGTGAAGTCGATGATTAACAGTGAATTTGAGCAAAATTGCATCTTAAGCTTATTAAAAGTAAAATTCAAGGACAATGCTCATTGGCGATTGCATATTTATATTCTCCACTGTTTAATGCGATTCGAATGATTTTTTCAATCAAAATGTGAACTTTGACTGTCCGTGCTAATCGAGTTTTTTCGCCTTCTAGACCACTGTGGGACGATTCCAATGGTCCATTAGTGAAAACAATGAAACTAATGAAAACAGTAGACTGGAATATCCACCTACCAAATGATGAGGTCACACTGATGTCCTGAACATTCCGTTATTGAGGGAGGATTTACAGAATGAACGCCGCCTTTACCGTTATTTCTTTCATCTGCTCCGTTAACTCGATATTTTCCTTCATCCTGCAATCATCCGCAGTTATCAGGATGGCGCCAATCACTGATTAACTGTGGATCCCCACGGAATGTGAAGCTGGTCGAGCCTGTGACATTAAATCGAGGTCCTGATCTGGCGTTGATTGAGAGAAATAGGCGGCGAAAAAGAGAAAACGAGAAAGAGAGATCGTAAATGTCAAGATTAGCGGGAGTAATATAAGTAAGAGTTCCAAGCGAGGTGGTCCAGCTGGTAGTTGGAAAGAGCGCCAATATCCGTCGGAGTGTGATCGGCTTCTTGGTGGAAGCCCTTCTTTTTGGTTTATATTGCTTCCTCCTCTTTTTCATCTTCTTCCTTTTCCTCCACCACATCGTCCTCCGCCTCCTCCTTCCTCCCTCCTGTATGTGTGGGAGACATGCTCCTTCTTATACCAGCTCACCAGTGTTCCGGCAAGGTGGCTCAATCACCGGTTCCAACCTTCCAGCGTTTTATACGCTCTAATACCGCTTTTATATTCTCGTAGTATCCCATTCGGAAATTAATTTGCCATGGTATACTATACAAAAATGTACAATTATGCGAACAAAAACCCGTTCTCCAAAAGACACGTAATAATTGTATACGTCCATGTTATGATGCGTGAAGAACTTGAGCAAGTTGAACCTACTCTTTCGGAGAACGGTTTTAGGTATACGTACAAATGCAGAATTCAAAGTTGTCTGAGCGTATTTCATTATTAAAATTTAATAATGAATATATATTTAATGATGAATATTTAATATTCGAGGGGACAAATTCCTAGGAAAGATCGGTAAGGTAATAACAATAATATGACCTCATACAGTTAGTTCATGCACTCGAGGCCGGTTGAATATTCAAATCGCGGGAAGAGATTGGTACCAGTAGGTGTAATAACTCGTGGGTGGAATTTAGAGGGCTTCATCATTAGTACATAGCTCAAAATTATACCGTGAGAATTTAAGGGCGATCTAATCACTGGTATAGACGATAATGTTGGCAGGGGTTTTCATCTGCACTTACGCATATGCTATCATTATTCCACTTGCCACGGAATTCAAATTCTCTCGTTGGGCCATTCCCAGATTACCATGAAAACTAAACCGCGAACCGATCAATATTGGGAGAGACACAGATATTCAGGCGATTTGCTCTAGTGCACGCGATAATATTATTCAAATTGCAGTGAAATTTTTAATGGAGCACCAACAGCCCATGTCGCGTGGTCTCTGAAAAATGTCGTTGAAATCGGCCAAATACTTTCGGAGTTATTCACTGGACTCCGTCGGCCAGCGACACACACAAACCCAAATTTTGTTCGAGGAGCTGTGAAAAAGACAGCTCAAGTAAAAAATTTTAATCTCGGAGTGTAAATTATTTCCGACTTCTCGCGAGAATTCAAAGCCTTCACCTCTCCTTTTGTAGTGAGGGCGCAAGTAGGTCGAGGTGGAACCTACTTCTGAAGGTGTGAATAAAAATTGGAAATTTCTTCCTTATCTGGATACAGTTAACTTTACTTTTGAGGTAGGTATGTTGAAATAATCAGTTATCGTTTTGGTGCAGTGAGAATGAATAACAAAAGATGAGATGAAACAGAATGAAAAGAACAGTAATTGTTAAGAAATTAATGCTTATTCATGAACATATATCAAATGAATGGAAAGTATTATTTTGCAGTAAGGCGAAAAATAAGCAGTTCTTAATCAAAACCGAATACAATTTTCCCTTGTGATAATCAGTACAGCGTTAGGTGTCTACTGGTGGAGTTGAATGAGGAAAATCAACCCTACCGAGTTTTGAAACGGACTGTGGAGAAGAATCTAATAATGAACCACGCTAGCTACTTCGTTGGCTCGGAGCTTTGAGTTCAAATGCGGGACTGGAAGTGGTAACTCCAGACGAAATTCAATTAATTTCAATAAATAATAAATGGGTTTCCAGTTATATTTAGTTCAACTGAGTTGGAAAACTAATGCCTTCGGAGTTTCGGCGGGGTAAAAAGGCAATGAAGGTTCGAAGGGTCCCGAAGAAGTAAAAGAATAGATGTAGGTTTCCTTCCCCTCTAGCTGCCTTATTTGCCGTCAAATCCTAGGAAATTACTTCAAAATCACACAGAAATGTGGAAAAGGTTTTGAGGAGGGAACGCACTGAATTCACTACTATTCGAATACTTTTCTGGTGGATGAAAGAACTTGAGATGAGATGGTGGATGATCCTGATTTCGGACTACCACTATACTAGGGCCCCGGAAGGAAGGGCCCTCGACCTGACCAGTTTACCTTCCTCACCCCGCCATTAGGTGGAAACGCCGCTCCCATGAGAAAAGCCCTCCATTCAAAAGTGGTAATTACCCTGGATGACCCTTCGTCTTCCTTTACCTCAAGTCAATGGAATCAAATTTTATAAGGATTGCATGGTGATAAATGGAAAGAGGATCAAGAGCGAAGTTGAAAGAGTACAAACACGAAGTGGACATCTCAATAAATAATTTTCTCACAATGCAGAGATAGGACGCCACGTACAATGTAATCTTTCCATTAATGTGTGCAGGTAGACTGCACCCATATGACTCATTTTTCCTCAACTATAATGAGTGCCCCCCCCCCCCCTTCCACCGATAACCGAGGTATCTTGGTGCAGAAATTCTGAGGTCAAAATCAATATTGATCGTTCCGTAGAAACATCTGTCTTGCTCACTGCAAATTCGTTAGTTTTCGTGTGAAATCTCTGACATATATTTCAGTGAAGCCCCACCTGAGTGTTGTTGGCAGTTATGGCAACTCCACGACCTAAACGTGAAGTGCTTCACAGCCAAACCAGAAAAATGGTAGCTCGTGTTTTAAACTATTTCAGCGCGAAAAGGAAAATGGAGGGCCATTAATAGATGTCAGTAAAGTGATTGAACGAGTGTCGGAGGCTTGTTGCATCGGGAAGACCACAGCAAAGAGAATCCGTGCAGAATCTGCGGCTGTGGAACAACAGGACACCGCTTTTTCAACCCCTGGAAAGAAACACAACAGAGAGAAAACAGTGGCAACGGTTGACCGTTTAGACGCAGATGCGATACGCCCACATATTTATGGCTACTACACGAGAAAGGAGGTCCCCACATTAAAACATCTACTCCGAACTCTACGTGAAGCTGACTTTTTTGACGGCAAGCGAACTTCCTTACAGCGCGTATTAAAAGAACTGGGTTTCAAATATGAAAAACTCAACAACCGCATCGTTTTGATGGAGAAACCAGATGTCGTTGTTCTGCGTTGTAACTTCTTGAGAGCGATTCAACCCTTAGATTGGAACAACATAGTATTTCTCGACGAAACTTGGATCAATGAAAACATTGGCCCCTCCAGTGGTATAACGGACGGGACTGTGCAAGGCAATTTGAGAAAGCCCACTGGAAAATGTAAGCGACTGATTATTTGCCACGCAGGAGGAGCAATGGGATGGATTAGTGCACCTCCTTTGATTTTCACATCTAAATCGAGCAAGGATTATCACGAAGAAATGAACGCCGAAACCTTTGAGAAGTGGTTCTTAGAAACATTAATTCCGAGTCTTCAACCCAGCAGTGTAATTGTCATGGACAACGCTACGTACCATTCAAGGATCTTGGACAAAGCTCCAACCAATAACACCAGAAAAAGCTTGATCATTGAATGGCTTCAAGATCATTCTGTTCTCTGCAACAGCAGTATGTTCAAAGCAGAGCTTATGGAGTTAGTCAAACAGAGGAAACCCCCACGACCGATTTGTTAGAAATAAGACTAACAAGTTGGATGATATAAAGTCTCTCTTTTTGTCAGCCGTCGAAAATGTTACCAATGACCAATGGCAGCCGTACGTACGTCACGCGAAAGCACTTGTGGAAGACGCATGGGTTCTGGAAACATCGACGGATACTGCTATAGATGATTTCATTATCAACACTGCCGATGACTCAGAAGACGACGATGACAACAATATATTTTTTTATGCAGATAGTGACGATGATTTTGTTGACGACCCTTACGTTCCCAATGGTGACTTCTGTGAGGACCTTGGAGTTCAGCCCTTATTGGATATTTAAACAAAATTGAATTGTTATTTTCAAGAATTGTTTATATATATTTGTATATTTTTATTATCACCAAGAGAATATTTATTTATACAACGAGAATAAAAAACACCGATTCATCAAGTACGAGTAGCTTTATTTATAATCATCCGTCATAAAATTTTGTGTAGAGCATGATTCCGAAGATAAATTTTTAATTTTGTTTGATCCCTAGAAGTTAACATTTGTATAGAGGAACACTATTTGATCATTATCCACGTGAGTGACACAATGGGTCGTAAACCTCGAGGTGATTATACCATTATACCAAACGATGCGAGGTTGCAACAACCGAGGGTCACCTCAGGTAGCCCTGGGCCCTCAAATCGACGGGAAAATGACTATCTGCGACCCGCGTCGTGTTTGCGCCATCGATGTATATACATCGATGGTTTGCGCTCGATCCCTTTGCCAAAAAATATTGTTTAGTTTTACATTTTATCCGTCTCATTAATGTTTTTAGAATAGAATACGGAATAAATCAATCCTAGTTGCTTTGGCTTATTTTCCCTAAAAAGGTCAAAAATCCCATTTTTCACGCTTTAATCCCTTTTTCCCATTCGCACTCAAGAATCCCGTAATATGGGAAAAAACTCTGCAAATTCTTGACACAACGGTTCATTATCTTCTTTGTACAGATCACACTTCTGTCTAGATCACTAGGTCTAAATGTCTAGATCCTAAATGTTAGATTAATTATTATTATAAATTATCACTAATTATTAACAATTTTATCAAGTACTATAATAATATAATAATATTATAATTTATTGTTAGGTATTAATAATTCGTATTTATTATGAATAATAATTATTATTAATTATGATTAATTAATACGATATAATTCTGGGGTTTTTAATACTACGTCGGTAATAATTTTTCTATAAAAGAAGTACCTACCAACAAGCATTCAAAATTACCTTCATTTCCGTAGCACGAAACGCACCTCACAACAACAAACTCGACATCACTCAAACCATATGATGTCCCAAAGAGCTTGTTGGTATGAAAATTGACCTGTATTTCAACAGTTTGATTCACGATCGTGTTGTGAGGCACAATCTTTGAGCCGTCATTGTGAACGAACGGCTGGTCGTACAAAGCTGCGGATGGTCTTAAAAAATTCTACGGAACAAACTCTATCTAAATATAAAATAAAAAACATACCGTTCTAAATGAATTTTTCGAGATATGAGATTTTCAAATTTTCAAAATTCGTTTGGAACCCCTTCCCCTTGACCTAGGGTTATGAAAAGTTTCGAGGACCATTGTGGGGTTGGTCGAAACCCATAAAAAAAATTTCGTAATTTTAACTCAACGCTAACTGGGCAAAGTGGCGCGGACGGCGGACGGCGTACGGCGGACGGACGGATTTGTTTTTATTCGATTTTCTGAATCTACGTATCTTGAAACGTAAACCAACAAATTTTGAGGGGGGGTTAAAATTTTTTTTTCTTTGGGCGATTCCAATGGTTCATTATCGAAGATAATAAACCAAAAGGGACGGCTAGCATGAGCGGGAACTATCCAAAACGCCGCCAGAAGGCAAAAGAAGACAGAGCATTTCCATCCAAAATATTTCCAATTTTTCCGGAAACATTTCCGACCGTCAGTACTCTATTTTAACACAACGCTAACTGGGCAAAGTGCCGTGGACGGCATACAGACGGATTTTTTAATTTTTTAATTCGATTTTCTGAATCTAAGTATCTTGAGACGTAAACTCTCAAATTTTAAGTGGGGGGGGGGGGGGGGGGTTATTTTATTTCGTTTTATTATTTTTTTTCTTGGGCGATTATCAAAGATAGTAAACCAAATGTAAAGATAGTAAACCAAAAGATAGTAAACCAAAAGTAACACCAAAAGTAAACCAAAAGTTATTCAAAAATTTGAATCGTCCTCTCATTATGCCACTGCTATATGGGTCTTTTAAAAATTATAGGTCTTTTCCAGCTCAACTTTTTTTTGTGAACAAAATGGCTTTATTCGAATTCATGTTCATATTTTCCACAATTTGCAAATTATGAACATGAATACGAATAATCATAATCATTATGGCTTCATTCGTATTCATGTTCATATTTTCCACAAAATGCAAATTATGAACATGAATACGAATAATAATGGCTTTATTCGTATTCATGTTCATATTCTCCACAATTTGCAAATTATGAACATGAATACGAATAATCATAATCATTATTTTCCAAAATTTGCAAGTTATGAACATGAATACGAATAGAGCCATAATTTGACGCTACGCTACCAAGGAGATACGAGTTCGACCTAATTAAAGCCGTTTTTGTTGCCTGGACAACTTTATCTTGTTGATTTATCCACGAAGTGATAGGCACAAGAAATCGACCACACAACCACACGAGTTACCAGAAGCTCAACCCCCCAAAAATCAATTCGATTTAATCTCAGGATTTCTCTCGAGTTGAACGACGTTTAGTCAAGAGCCGGGAGACTTGTCTCAGTGAAACTCCCTCAAATTATTATGTAAAATAAGAGTTGAGGATAGCGTTGGAAAAAGCGTTAAATTTGATAGGTCGAATATAGCCCTGATATAAAATCCGATTTTTTAAGACAGTACTTATTGATGAAAAAAATGACCAAAGTCCAAAATTTGAAGATATTTTTTCTTTCGTACTTTGCGCTATCAGTACGGGGTTCTTTCGGCGTGACCTCAGCTTTCTCAGGAATCTCAGCTTTCCAACGGTATTGAAAAAAAAAAACGTTTTTCACAGTGGTTTTTGGGGGAAAATCAACGTTTTCCACCAAAGCGCCAACTTTCTTCATGGAAGTGTGTTCGTTATCGCAATTTATGCTTTTTTTGACGCTGAATCGAATGGTGACCCTTCCATGCCTCCCTCATAAGGAATAGACTCGTTTTTTAAAGGATTATTTATTTTTAAAATTGGATTAAGTTATTTTTTTGGTTTATTATTTAAAGAATAGAGACGCCAACAATAAAAATAAGACGCCAACAAACGAGATTTTTTTATATCAGGGAGATAAAAAATTTAACGCTCTTTCCAACGGTATTCTCAACTTTTATTTTACATATCAATTTGAGGGAGTTAGAGCCGTTCTAGTGAGGCAAGGTCGAAAACACATATCCATAAAAGAGATAGTATTAAATTGAAATCGTCTACCCAGCCATATAATCGCAACCTAAAAAACTACTACAAAAATTATAGAAATTACCTCAGGATCTTAATTAGGAAAGCGAAGTGTGATTATTTTGACGAAAAGTTTCAGCAGGCTGAGGGGTGTCCGAACAAAGAATGGAAAGTTTTGAATGAGGCGTTGGGGAGGGCGAACAGGAGCCCACAAATGTGTCAATTTGCCTTAGGCAACGATCGTAGATGAAACGGTCACTAAGGCCGAAACGTATACAAATGTATTAAAGTCCTTCTCATCCACAGCCTGGGGAGCTGACCCCTCGACATCCATGCTGTTCTACTATGCTACGGTCAGAAGCGTAATGGACTACGGCTCTATATTCTACGCGTCAGCAGCCAAGACCAGCTATAGAGCACTGAGGGCAGCGACGGGGGCTCTAAAGAGTACCCCAATCGCTGCACTATTGGCCGAGCCAGGCGAACCTCCCCTTGAGCTTAGGAGAGAGCTCCTAGCAAATCGCTATCTAATGTGTACCTACTCCAGAAACGAATCCATGATGGGAAAAATTAGAACTCTAGCAATTGATACGCTGACCGAACGATACTGGATAAGGAGAAAGACACCAGCTCTCTGTGAGAGCTTCCTGAATTGGTCGGGAGACATACCCTGGATTTCAAAGCAGAGCCGACCCCTACGATACATAGTTCTATACTCACCTAAGCTCAGCATCCTCAGAATAACTTATTTACCTCAGGCAGAATTTCAGAACCTTGGAAATCCTACCACGGGCTTCGTAGAATCTCATCTGTTGTAAAAATTGCCAGATGCTACCATTATCTATACTGGTGGCTCCAAAATAAAATTTATTTAATTTAATTTAATTTAATTTATTTCATTTAATGATCGGGTGGGATGTGCGTTCTACGATGCTTCCAACAATTTCTACAAAAGCTACCGTCTTTGGAATCGAGCCTCAGTTTATTCAGCAGAAGCATTCCAGGCCCTATGTTATGCTGATGAGATGGGGGAGGCATGCAAGGGGTTGGTTTTATTGACAGACTCCCAAAGCATAGTCAACAAACTGAGCAATACTTCACCTTCCTCTCGTCTCACTTACCTCGAAGCGGACATAATGAAGAAAGCAATAAGACTTCGCAACCAAGGAAAGACAACCCGCTTAGTTTGGATTCGCGGACACCACGGAATCCGGGGAAATTCAATTGCAGACGAGAAAGCAAAGGATGCCACCATGATACCGCAAAGGATGATAACACCACCATGTTTCCCCCCTCGGATTTAAACTTAACGTTCGACCAACATCTTAGACGTAAATGGAGGAAATACCATGCTAATTACCCAGCAGGACTTCGGTATACATCGATGTTCCCCCACCCATCGAAAAAAACTTGGTTTAGGTCAATTTTTTTTTTCTTGTGAAAATTTTATTGCACCAAGTTTACAACTTATTAGCAATTTACATTTGATATGCATTGTTAATTGATTGTTAAGAAGCTAAGATACGTAACATGGCTTCTAAAAGGCTTCAAGTTTTGTGCAGCTGATGCACTGGTATGGGTTCACTGATCCCACTGAACACACTTCATTTCACAACATGATTTCACAACACTTTTCACAAAACACTCCACTCCCACAGGTCATGAGGTTTTGTTCTTTTAAGCCTTCTGAGTAGGCCATCAACATCAAGGAGCTGGACAACCTCGTCATTGATGTGGGCACGAAGCCTCTGTTGATGGGCTAATGCTTGCTTTTTGATAACTTCTTCGACTGTGGGAATTTGAAGTTCCAAATGTAGTCGATCATTTCTTGTGTAACGGTACGCGTCTACACACGCGCGTAGTACGTTATTCTGGAAGCGCTGGATGATCAAGCGGTTGCTCGGAGCAGTGCAGCCCCACAGAATCGGACTTCGGTATACATCGATGTTCCCCCACCCATCGAAAAAAACTTGGTTTAGGTCAATATCTACGACCGCAACCACTCATTTCCTCAAATCGATGATACAATTGAGAACAGGGCATGCGATATGCAAAACGTACCTATTTAAACTGAATATGGTAGAAAACAACAACTGTGATGCAACGATGGCGAAGGATCCATGGAACACATTTTTCTCATGTGCCCTACATACGATGACAAAAGACAGAACATGATGATAAATATACCACCCCAAGTCGAAGCCCCGTTCAACTTCGACTCCCTACTAGCATCAGAGAACTGGACAGTATACCAAGCACTTTACAGTTTCCTCCAGGACATTAACCATAAAGTGTGAAATTATTTTTGCTTAAATTTATGTAAATAATTAAATTCATTATTTTATCAATGAGTTAATTTAATTTATAATAAGTAGGCTGAATGTATTATATTACGACGCCAATAAAAATATTTAAAAAAAAACGAGAAACAGGCTTGTCAGCAGGCTAGTGATACACTAAATGACTATTTTTGCACTGTCGGTGAAAAGTTGGCGACAGAAATTTGGAATAAGTCTCCAGCTCCGGTAAATACGTCATCCCAGATATCCTGGTTGTCAAAGGTTGATGCAGAGGTGTTTGTCGTTCCCTCAATTGACGAAGAAAATATCGTAAAGCTTTGTACTCAAATGAAAGGAAGGTCAGCACCTGGCTACGACGGCGTCCAAGCGACACTAATAAAAAAAAACTCTGCAAATTCTTGACACAACGGTTCATTATCTTCTTTGTACAGATCACCCTTCTGTCTAGATCACTAGGTCTAAATGTCTAGATCCTAAGTGTTAGATTAATTATTATTATGAATTATCACTAATTATTAATAATTTTATCAAGTACCTAGTGAAAATTATAATAATTTATTGTTAGGTATTAATAATTTGTATTTATTATCAATAATAATTATTATTAATAATGATTAATTAATACGATATAATTCTGGGGTTTTTAATACTACGTCGGTAATAATTTTTCTATAAAAGAAGTACCTACCAACAAACATTCGAAATTACGAGTACCTTCATTTTCGTAGCACGAAACGTACCTCAGAACAAAAAACTCGACATCACTAAAACCATATGATGTTCCAAACAGCTCGTTCGTATGAAAATTGACCTGTATTTCAACCGTTTGATTCACGATCGTGTTGACAGGCTCAACCTTTGTTTAAATAACTGTTTACACACAGGTACGATTTCTACAACAATGAAGTACGAGGTACGTGGTACGTGGTGTGGGTGTAGGAGGGGGCGCAAAGACATAAAATGTCCCTCATGGTTGCGTACTCCTACGAAAGCTGTACCCACTTTATGGTTGCTTTGAATCACGAATCCAATGGCTATGACTGGCATGTCTGAAGCCAAATCATCTAAGAAGAAAAATTCAAATAAACACCTCGATTCGATATGAAGTCTATTTTGTCTCCTTAATTCACCTCATCCACGGGCCTCTCAGATAATATGACGTTGCAACACAAGCGACCAACTATGTCAAAAGATATGACGTCAAACAGGTGCCGCTAAGAACACCTCACAGGATATGACGTACGTGTACCGGCAGGGGGTGGATGACGTCAGACAAGTGGCCGGCAAGAACACCTCACTGGATATGACATACGTGGACCGGCAGGGGGTGGATGATGTCAGACAAGTGGCCGGCAAGAACACCTCACTGGATATGACATACGTGGACCAGCAGGGGGGTGGATGACGTCAGACAAGTGGCCGGCAAGAACACCTCACAGGATATGACGTACGTGGACCGGCAGGGGGTAGATGACGTCAGACAAGTGACCGGCAAGAACACCTCACAGGATATGACGTACGTGGACCGGCAGGAATGGATGACGTACGTGGACCGGCAGGAATAGATGACGTCAGAGGGGTGAGGGGAGCCAAATATTTTAAACCTCCATTTCTTCCTCACTAATATTAATAAGCATTATGTAAATACGGATCGTAATCTTGAATCTACTTGTACTCTCAACAGTTCCATTATATAAAATATCAAATTACCGTCGAGTTAAGTATTTTTTAACAATTCCTATTTCCATCATAAAAAATTGTTTCTTCATACAAAAGTTGCTTAACTCAACACTTCCTTCGTTAAATACATTTAAAAATGAATTGTTTCTTCCTTAAACATAACAGTTTCAAAATCTTTGTACAGATCACCCTTCTGTCTAGATCACTAGGTCTAAATGTCTAGATCCTAAATGTTAGATTAATTATTATTATGAATTATCACTAACTATTAATAATTTTATCAAGGAGGTACCTAGTGAAAATTATTATAATTTATTGTTAGGTATTAATCATTTTTATTTATTATTAATAATAATTATTATTAATTATGATTAATTGATACGATATCCGGCTGTTGGAATCGCCTGGGTTCCTTCGTGCAATACATGATTTTCTAGTCGATGAGTTTATCATATTTGTTGATCAATGAATTCTGTGTTACAGGTATGTGCTCCCTTTCTCACCTACCACATCCAGCTTCAAGGTATGATCGATATGGCGTGAAATATTCAATTGGTAGCTGGCTCTCTCAAGATCCGTTACGCTCATGTAATTTACACGCTGTTTTTGGTTTATTATCTTCGATAATGAACCATTGGAATCGCCCAAAGAAAAAATTTTTTTAACCCCCCCTCAAAATTTGTTGGTTTACGTTTCAAGATACGTAGATTCAGAAAATCGAATAAAAAAAAATCCGTCCGTCCGCCGTACGCCGTCCCCCGTACGCCGTCCCCCGTACGCCGTCCCCCGTACGCCGTCCGCCGTCCGTGCCACTTTGCCCAGTTAGCGTTGAGCTAAAATTACAAAATTTGGTTTCTGGGTTTGGACCAGCCCCACAATGATCCTCGAAACTTTTCATAACCCTAGGTCAAGGGGAAGGGGTTCAAAACGAACTTTGAAATTTCGACAATGTCATATCTCTAAAAATTCTCATGAAACGGGTTAATTTTTAGTTCACTTTTGAATGACCCGAAAAATTACGAATCTTTTAAGACCAATTGGATTTTTGTGCGACCAGCCGTTCGTTCACAGTGACCGCGCAAAGGTTTAGGAAAAACACTAAACTTTCGCGTCGAAAACGGCCGTTATGTGACCTAACCCCCAGATGCCCAGAATAAAACTACCTTTTTTCATCTTTCCGGTAAACTACAGTCTAGAAATTTTAACCGTGAGTCGGGGATTGACCACATTGCAATATTCACTCGGTTTCTCATCTGTAAAATTGTTTAAATAATACCTTTTTGTAATAATACAAATTAAATTTTGATGATGAGCTATTGACTTGAAATTTTAAAAATAGGTCAGAACTGGATCACAATGCAATATTCACTCGGTTTCTTGTCTGTAAAATTGTTTAAATAATACCTATTTGTTTAAACAAATTAAATTTTGATGATGAGCTAGATACTTGAAATTTTAAATATAGGTCAGAAATGGATGACATTTCAATATTCACTCGGTTTGTATGACATGGTATGAGTATGGTATGGTATATTATTGTATGTATGATTTGGTATAATACAGTATGGTATGATAGGAAAGAAATTCGTATGGTATGGTATGAGTACGGTGAGAATATGGTATGGTGCCGATTTGCAATACAGTCTGGTATAGACAGAAGGGTGATCTGCACAAGGAAGATAATAAACCGTTGTGTCAAGAATTTGCCGAGTTTTTGATTATTTATTCTGATGATGCACTACCATTGATTGGTTTGGATATCTTGATGCTCTGTCGGAAAATGCACTACGTACTCAAATACATTCCTCTTCTCAGTTGGAGGTCCCATTTGACCAGAAGCTTTACGTCTCTGCTCATGGTAGCGGTTAGAAAGCATACGACCACACATTTTGGCACTAGTACTGACTGATGTGTCACTGATATTACTGATGTCTCCAGAGCCTTCTCATGTATCCAAAGGGCTTTCAGCGCACTACTTGTTCATCTCGGCAAGAGATGTTTTCACTTCAAAATCAAAGTGAAGACTAAGTTGAGAAATCCACTGCACTCCTACCTATTGCATGTAGTTTTCTTACTCCCCCACTCATTTCATATAGATATTTGACTTTATTTTGTCGTATTTATAAGGCAATCGTTCTCAATGCTTGTCACAGGCTAATTAGCGATCATTGATCAACTACCCATAATTATTAGCTATTTGCGATAAATATGAGGAGGCCAAATTTGGGATGTAAGGGTAGAAAATTGATTTGTAAAGAAAGTATAACATTGATTAAATTTGATATAAAATTACAGAAATTCAGTCGATAGCTGATTCGTAACAGAAACTACGTTGGATCCAGATTAGTGCATCTCTTTCTTCTGGTAACAGATTTGAACCACTACGGTTTGAAAGCCCGTTGATTTCGAATTGCAATTGAAAATAACTTATTCTGTTCAACAGTAAATGTGTTGAATTTGTGCAGGCATGTTCTTTCATTCTACTGTGACTTGAGCGGGAGAAAAATAAATCTCTAACTCGTCTGGTTTATCAGCCATCAGTTTTTTCCTATTCGTTTTGGAATGGAGTTAACACATTTTGGAAACGGACGATTCAAATATGACAGGTAGAATATCACTCAGTCACTATGCAACACGATTTTCCAAGTCTAGAACACCCTACTCTCATTTAATCGACTAATGGTAGTTAAGCCTTTTTGGCTGTACTGTGTAAATCGATTGCTTTTGCACAAATCCAATTATTTCCTTATTCCATTGTCGTTGATCTTGGGGATGTGACAATCCACCCTTCGTGAGAATACAAAAATGGTAGTAGTTCTCATTCAAACAACATGAATTTGAAGATATCTCACAATTATTGTGACAGGTATAGGCGAAATAAAAATCCATCAGTATGTGCGCTTCAGACAACTCTTTAATAATTACTATAGCTATTTTCCACACCTAAAGTTCATTACTTTCTGTTTCATGATAATATAATTAATGTAACGAATACAGACGGTTACGAATGTTACAGGATTCTCTACAACTGTCAGTCCTGTTCGTAGTAACAATATTAAAACGTTCAACGTATTTCAGTGGACCGGTCTATTTTATGAGAGAGAAATTTAGATAAATTTACAAAAATACATCAATATACAAAAATATAATTATACTCATCCACAAAATTACAGGTTTCGTACATGTACCGTCAACGTAGGGAGGTTTCCAACCCAACAATGGAAACTTCAAAGGGAAAAACGAAAAATAAATTAAACATTACCTATTTTAATGATACAATTAAAACTAATAATTAAATCCCGACACCAAAGATCGCTTTCTTCAGAGGAAACTAATTCTGTCATCCCCACACCAAAATATCAACACCCGTACACCCTTAATGCATAACATATTCGTCTTAAAAAAATGAAATTATCATTATCTCTTCTGGTAGGATACCTAACGAGCACAGGTATATTGCCGAGGAAATCAAAAACTTCAAATTTAAGTTGAGCTCACAAATCCTACATTTAAATATAGTTCTGATAGTATCTTGGCTCGTACAATCAGTTAAACAATTTATACCATGGCGTAGTTGTTTGAACAGTAAAATTTAATGTTCATTTAATGGTATTGTCCAGCAAAAATTTTACTTTTGTTTGTATTTTGAAAAAGCTACAACAAGGCATAATGATTTCTTTAATGATTTGATTTAAACGTAATTGCAACGAATTAAATGGCACGTCCAGCGAATAACCATGAATAAACAATGCACTTCCCTTGCATGGAATATGTCGAAATACGACTTCATAAATGATTTGCAAAAACAGTTGGTAAGACCATTAAATAATTCATAGATATGAATACGTACGCAAGTGTTCATTATATCATAATACTGTGTGTCCCACGAGTTGTCCCTCCCACCTCCCACCACTTCTACTTTCCTTAAAAAGCGAGTTACAAAAAATTTCAATTGATGAATGATGTCATGATTTTTCATTGAAATGGTGGAGAATTTGAACTTTATATTCCAGATTCGAATACGTTAAATTTCATGAAAAATGACGTGCGCCTAACCCAACATGTCTAGTTTTTTGGAGTGAGCCAATTTTCACATTTCAGACTGAATATCGTGGTGTTTTTAATCTTTCGATTTTCGTTCATCCCAGCAAAAATATCATAAAGTCTCGTGGGAAACCCAGTATTATATCATTATTACTATTATATTCATTATACCAAAACAGTTGAATCAGAAAATTAATGTGGATAAATAGCTGCCATGGGGTAATAACAATGTAAGTACAATAAGTGAAATTCTAACAGAGTGAAATAAGTTTGAAGTTTAAAATTGTACCCCTAATTCAGTAATCCACAATAAATGACACTTCAGTCGGACATTATTCCATCAAAATATTAAAAATCGAAATGATAAGTCAAAAATGCCCCCCCCCCCCCCCTTTTTAAATCACCTTTTAAATTACAAACACCCATTTTATTTTAATATTTTTTACGAGTAAATAATATTGTGGACAGACATGATTGCGCCAATTTAAATTAAAGAAATAATTGTTTCTCTATCAACAACAAATTCGCAGTATCCAGATGGCCAAACTGAAAGACACAAGGGCGTTGCACAACGTTGGTTAAAATCGCTAACTACAATAAATATCATACATAAAAGTATGAATTATATTTCAATACGTTGATTAGATATATATGTATGATTACAAGTAATGTACATTACTTTATTCTTCAGAGTTGTCCTCTTCATTAGTTGTTGGGAGTACGGGAGGATTCCAATGTTGTTCTCGTCTTCTCATCCCTTCGACTGTCTTAAACCTGCGGACATCAAGTTTGCATCGTAATATTGGCAAGCACAATTCAATTTCAGGAAGCCTCTGTAGGAGTGGTGGGTGGCATTGGGGAGAGGGATGTTCTAGACGAGGGATGCCTTCAAATGAAGGGCAAACTAAAGACGAGAAAATAAGTAACCAGATACAAATCAGGGATTTCAATTATGTTGAATGATGAACCAAGGAAAACAACATTATAGGACGCCTCTCAAAATTGGTGGGCTAACGTTTCAAAATTGATAGAATCCAAAAACGCTGGGAATCTTTTCCTACAACGGAAATTTTGAGTGTCCCAACCATTCGAAAGATTTAATTGGAGTAATGAGCTGACACATCGTTTGTTCGTTCGGTGTCATGGTCTACGGTCGAGATGGTCATCTTTCAGCGATGACCATGGGGAGTCTCAAGTATCGACCACGTTTCTATTATAATCATGGGATTGTCGATATAATTTGGTAATTTATAAATTAATGTATTATTCATTTGTTAATTAGCTAATAATTTATCAACACACCTTCGGACTATTGCACGTTACATTCGACAATATTTTTCAGTTTTGAGTACTTCACAGATTATCGTTTAACGCATCAAAGTAACATTATATTGTCGTGAAGATAAAAGTCAATTGTAAAGATAGAAGTCAATTGTAGATAAAAGTCAATTTTACAGATAAAAGTCAATTGTAGAATCAAGTTTCTCTCTTCTTAGAGGCTAATCAAAATGTGACGACTACTGATATCTGAAAGATAAAACTCATCGATAGCTTGGTGCATTCAACCTCGTCCGATAGGTATGATAACGGATGAAGTTATAAGTTAAGAATGCGGTTCAAGCAAAATCTCATTCGCCGAACTTCTGATATCGTTTTTGAAGGGACTGAATCAAAATATCCTCAGCCCTCTTTTCCACATATATTAACTAGGTATGATGATTCAAGTTAGAAAATTTGAGCTTTCAAAATATTTCCGGTAATTCGGATGGTTTTGCTTCCTCACATTTTCGTTGGCATTGGGAGTATTCGTTTTTCACCAACAGTGATTAGTCAACAATAATCAACCTTTTATTCTCGAGACAATTGAAGATTGAACGAAACACCTGTAGAGCGAGGATCAATTTCACATTTACTTTTATATCTAATCAAGGAGAGGGGAAAGGGAATAATAAAATCCAATTCGTCAAAAGAATAAAACCCAACCTCATATTGATAATTATTATCAATATGAAGTTGGGTTTTATAAACTAGAATTTTCCAAAAATATCAGTAGGCTACAACCAAAACCAACATGTTGGGCATCGAAGGGTTCAATCTAATGGCTATTCATATTATTTGAAGAAGGCAATAAGGAGGGTTCTACATACCTCATTGTTTGTTGTCGAAGTCATCTGTTGGCTCCTGCAAGTCGGTTGTTACAGAAGCAAGCCAAGATGGGATGTCATAATACGGAGAGTGAAAGATGGTCATGTTGAAGAATTCTTGAGTGCATCTGAGTTCCTCGTATCGTGCTTGGAGTTCAATAGGTGGCTCAGAGCGATTGGGAGGTTCGCGATTCCGATTACAGTAGTAAATAAAAACCAGGATCGCCACCCATTCCACAGCGGCAATACCAAGAAAACCAACAATCGCAAATTTCGATGATTCATTCCCTTCATTTTCACTTGTAGAATTGGTAGACGAATTGGTAGAATTGGTAGACGAAGAGTTCTGCTGAGGCGGTGCCTCTCGTCGCTGCAGATTAGGATGACGAGTTTCAGGAAGACCCAGAATTTTGGCGAATGTAGCAGAATATGATGCCAATGTCAGGTTATCAATCTGTTCGCTTTCTGATAGAGTGTCGTTGTATTCACCATAGTCGGCAGGCTGCACGGGAGTCACCGAGTGGGTAACACGGATTTGGAGGAAAGTCGCGGTAATCACCACTGCAAAACCGATCGCACACATGACTGTTGAAATGCTGGAACGTGAATGAGGCTCTGAACCGATGAATTTTCCTTTAGCTATGACTACAGCCTCAGACCTTAGTTGATGGGAAAATCGTTCTCTCGTCATCTACCATCTCCAAACCGCTTGAGGGAGGGCAAATTGTAATCACCATGGCGAACATTTTCAACTGTGGTATCTACAGCCTCAATTGGTATTCATTTTCTCAGTTTACTAATTTAATCGATGTTTTGTCCGGAATGGTAAATCACACAGGTCGACAAAAAATATTTTTTAAAGTTGTTTGTATTTTGAAAAATTGTTTTCTATATAATTTTCTGCTCTGAGTTCAAAAATACAATCCATTTTTCATTTTTATTACGTGGTAAACATAAATGTAATCCAATTGTTAAATTTGTTATAGAGTTTATTGAACACAAAATAAACGCCACAGTTCACATACATACGACACAATTACAAAATGTGCACCATTTTCGAGACAAAACATCCAGCAGTAGTCTGCATTTATATGGACGTTCCATCCACCGTCCCTGGTACCTTCTTTCCATTTCCTTGATTTCTCGATGGGACGTTTCGCCCTGTTCTTCACTGATATCACCAAGGATTGCAGGATTGACTGAAGAAAATCAAGTTTTATACTCACGTTGCAACCTAGCTTTATGAAGTTGTCCAGCATGTCTGCGACGATTGTCTTGTAGTTTGGGTCCTTCCTGTTTCCGAGAAGGCTGTTTACTACTAATTTAAAATCTGCCTATGATTCTTTTTCTTTTGTTTCCATAAGTTTTCTCATGCCTGGTCTGAAGAACACTCCTTCTTTTAGTTTTGCCTCGGATAAACCAAGAATCTGCTCGCATAGGTATTTAAAACGTTTCCCTTCTTTTAGTTTTGCCTCGGATAAACCAAGAATCTGCTCGCATAGCTATTTAAAACGTTTCCCATCTTTTGGTACCTAGTGCTTCACAAGTTGCTTCATTTAACTCAATGTAATACGAGGTGGTGGATGTAGTATCTTCTTGCGATCAACAAGAATTTTCCTCTCGACATTTCAACGCTCACCTGTAAGGACTTTCTCATTGGCCACTCTTTATTTTATATAATTTTACCTCCTTTCACGACTGGCCCATTTGCAGAGTAAGCAAGGGAACTTTGTGTAACCACTCTGTTGACAAAGCAACATTGAAATCGCTTTCAAATCGCCACAAATTGTCTAATTGTGATCTGAGTAACAAAGTTTGTTTAAAATCAGACTGGCACTGACAGGAAAGTGATGCAGCCTGTTCAGTATATTAATAGCTATTTAATTGTAAAATCAAACTTTCTCACACTTAAATTGCAATAATATTAGTTTGGAATTCTTTTGAGTTTTAGTCAAACTATATTTATGACAAAACTATACGTGATGGAATTTTTTCAGTATTTTTTTCCCATAATGAGCGCTGAAAATACTAGAAGATTCGATGTTTATACGAGTATTCAAGACAATTTTTCTACTGCAGACGTGTGTTATCCAACTTCTAAATGCCCTTGACAAAGTTCGCCATAACGTTCACTAACAGACAACAGTTACTGTTACAGGATTGACAACAACGCTACTAATTACTCGAATGATTACAAGCCACCGGGAGGTAATCATGAAGCATGATGGCTAATTTTTCAAAGAATAAGCACTATTGCAATGGCTGACGTTCTCAATACAAATTCATTTTATGCCATTCTGAATCTTTCTAAAAAATTCAGGGAACACGATTGCGCTGGCTTCATACTCGATAGACCGTCAAAATGTTTTGTAAAGTTCAGGACGCCACAGTGGCGTCGTAGCGATGGCAATTGATGCAGCTGATGATGTTCATCGCCTCAATGGCGTCATCGGCAACGCCCAACGAAAAATCCGTATTAAAATTCGGAACGTTCTGTATAGATTTTTGGAGGTTTTAGCGATTTGAAAAATAGATTTACTACTTCGACTTCATAATTGGTCTGATCAAGTATATTCGTGTACATTGGATTTCCCGTGAGAATCTAAGAACAAGATACTCGATATCACAAAACTAAAAACAAAAGTGTGGCTCGAACCATATGTTCCCCACTTGGAAAATTGACATGAAGCCGTTTTCTCTGACAACATTCTTTGAATAGAAATCCATTCAATTTTCTACATGGTTTCTTTACAATTCCCTAGATTTTTGACCGCTCCTCGTTGACGTAGGGTTAATGAAAAGTCTCATTCAAAATCAAAATTCACCAACATGGGGTTGAATCATGCGGCAGCCTGTACTTTCCAGATTCTAATAGCACATCGAGTAAATTCATAATAAATAATAATAATTACCAATCATTATTAAAAAAAATTCATAAACATTATTAATAACTAACAATAATTAATAATAATTTTCACTACTTGTTATTCAAGTTCCCGATGAGCTAGAGATTTGAAAATTTAAATATGTCAGAACTGGAGGAAAATGCAATATTCACTCAATTTATGGACATTAAAATTGTTTAACCAATACTAATTTGTTTGAATTAATTAAATTTTGATGATGAGTCTTGAAATTTTAAAAATGGGTCGAGAATGGATGACAATGCAATATTCACTTGGTTTCTTGTCTGTATAATTGTTTAAACAACACCTACTTGTTCAAACAAAGTAAATTTGGATGTTGAGCTAGAGACATGATATATTCCAAGTAGGTTTATTGGTACCGCTACCGATTGACTATGGTTGTGATCCCCGAGAAGGAAGGTAGTTTGTCAGTATTACCTTTTCCCTCGCCTGTTAGTTAAAATTTCGTCTCGTCGCACTTGATGAAATTTTGAATCGATAATGGCTAATTAGTGCTTTTGAGGCAGCTTGGTGCAATCTTTAGGTTCTGGACATCAATCCAGGTAGCGTGAAATAATTACAGTCGAATCCACCGGTAAAATGACGTATAGCAGGCTTTAAATTGTAGTGATCCCACGCAGGTACCATGTATGTGTTGGTAGGTACCATGCGTTATGGTGCCTACCAAACATTCTAGCTATCTTGAAGTGAACATGGAGTGAATCAAGTCAAGGTGGATGACTCCCCTTTGATCTCGTCCGGGTTCGATTGAATTCCCTTTCCCTTCGCTGGGTCTTATCATGTCAACTACAGGCAGCGGATATTTCTTTTGTGGAGCAACCTTAGGCCCACTTCCCATTCGGTCGTGTGCCGCTTGTGACGCGACCTTTGAATCGCTAAATGTCACCAGTAACCAGTCGCAGATAAGTAGTGAGAAGGGATCAAGACGTCACAAGTTATCCTCACTGTTCGGTAGGAATAGAAATTGAATATTGTCCACAACTGAGACAAACCATCATTCGCAACTTTGGCGTTATGAACGGGTACCTGATAGAGAACCTTTGTCATTAATTAATATGAACGTAGTTGACATTTGCTATCGATATGGAATGCCGAATTGGCAAATAAAATGAAATACATTAATCTAGCAAATTTGATTTACAATACTTATCACCTACGAATTATAAAACAAGAAATCCACAGTCATGCAGCAGGGCTTTAAGAGCAAATTTTCGAAGAAATCACTGGTTGCATGTAAAATGTCTCCATTTTACTGGTTTTGTAAAAAATTTTGTCTCTTTTTTGCCGAGTGACACTTAAGAAATGGTGAAGTCAAAATTGCGATATCTCGTTCCGTTATCAGATTGGAGTAGTTGAACCGTGAACAACGTCTCAAGTAACAACCATGTTTCTTCGTCTGAAGTTTGAGAAGGGAAGAAGATATCCCCCCAAAACAACTCCGTTGTAAAAACTGACCCGCCAAAAAACCTCAGCCGCAAAAAGGAATGATATCCATTTTGCCCGCCAGCCACATATATAGGATGCTCGGTGCTTCGCACCTCGCTGTTGAGTGTGCATATAGAAACCTGATCCTCCTACCCCTAACCACCACCGTCAATGTTTTCCTGTTCCCTGTCTCCTTCCCACAACCCCCTCTCACCCTTAGTCACCCTCGGTTTCACCTAATATGTTTCCTCTGTTACACCAGCAGGGAGCTTTACGCTTCTTTCAATGCTGTTGGCGGGAGCTTTTTGCCAGATGATATAGTTGTACCACCACTGATTACTCGTGACCACCAGTAATACTTATAATATAGTAATGCTTCAATTCAGGCTTGTTCATCTGGCAAAAAGCTCCCGCCAACAGCATTGAAAGAAGCGTAAAGCTCCCTGCTGGTGTAACAGAGGAAACATATTAGGTGAAACCGAGGGTGACTAAGGGTGAGAAAGGGTTGTGGGAAGGAGACAGGGAACAGGAAAACATTGACGGTGGAGGTTAGGGGTAGGAGGATCAGGTTTCTATATGCACACTCAACAGCGAGGTGCGAAGCACCGAGCATCCTATATATGTGGCTGGCGGGCAAAATGGATATCATTCCTTTTTGCGGCTGAGGTTTTTTGGCGGGTCAGTTTTTACAACGGAGTTGTTTTTGGGGGATATCACATCTTTTTGCATGGCTAGTTTTCGAGCGGTACTTATACAATACGGTTCAATTTAACAAAAGTACCTACGAGGTAACTAGTAAATGTTTTCCTAAATGAAGTTTTATCCTAGTCAAAATTTAGTAAAAAATTAGTACGCCTACTAATTTGCCTTTTTGTTTCTTCTTTTTGTGACAAGAATAATTATTTTTTGGAAATTATTGTTTGTTATTCCACCAGGTGACAGCCGCAACGGCTAAGTATGTGAAAAATCCTTTCACGCCAGCGGGTATTGAACCCAAGATCTTACGCATCGCGGACAGACGCGCTTGTCCACGAGGCTACCGGCGAATACAGAATACAGAATACAGAACGTTTATTAACATAAGTTATGTACAATACAAGTATTGGGACATAGATTTATTACATCAACACCGGCCTAAGGCCTTATTTGACTTAAGATAATTGATTACATCGCGTTTTTAAAACATCAGAGGTTATAATTAATATGTACAATTAAGGGTTATGCCGTAGGAAAAGGGGAAAACCCACAGGTCAGGATGTATTACTTAACCTAGGAACTTAACTAATAATATTTACAATATTTACAATATATACAGTTGTTGATCGACAGGGGGGGTTTGTGACTTCAAGTCCGCCTCCTCCGCGATCGAGTCCCCCATTTGGGTTTCGTGAGTGTGTTCAAATTGTTGAGTGTAGGGTTGGGGTGTGTTGGCAGTTTGGTGTTAAAATTGTCAGTTAGTTTCTGTATGTGTTCGGAGAGTGTTTCTATACCGTGTTGGGCGTGCAGAGTGTCGAGGTTGGTTCTAAAGGGGCTATCTGTTGCAAGTCGGAGACATTTGTTCTGAGTGATTTGGAATTTCTGGAGGTGTGTTTGGGCGGCGGTGTGCCATATCGGTGCTCCGTAAGTGAGTGTGGGTCTGATGATGGATGTGTATATTAATATTTTTAATTTGAGGCTGAGTGCGTGTGATTTGAATAAGTTGTAATACCTACCTAATTTGGAAAGGGCTTTCTTGTTTGTCGCTTTGATGTGGTCTTTGAATGTTAATCGCTTGTCCAGGTAGAGGCCCAGGTACTTGACCGAATTTGAGTAGGGGATGTTGGTACCTCTGACAGTTATGCTGTTGGGGACGTTACGTTTGGATGTGAAAAGGATGGTTTCTGTTTTTGTGGTATTAATCTTAATTTTCCACTTTTCTAAGTGTCGAATGGTCAGGTGAGTCGCGTTTTGCAGCCGATTGGAAGCTTTTGCAGGACTTGGGCTTGAGGTATAGATAGCCAGGTCGTCTGCGAAGCCTGCGATGTGGGTGTGTGGGGGAAGGTTAGAAAAGACACTGGAGAGGTAAATGTTAAAAAGGACTGGGGATAAGACGGATCCTTGGGGGACGCCTGCTGGGATAGTGTGGTATGATGAAAAGGAGTCTTTCAGTTTCACTCGGAATCGTCTGTCTGTTAGGTAAGAGAGTAGGAGTTTGCTGTACCCTAGGGGTAGGCCATATTCATGGAGTTTGTATATTAAGCCCTCGACCCACACGGAATCAAAAGCCTTTTCGGAGTCTAGGAGGAGGAGTGCTGTTGTATTTTGGTGGGACATTTCTGATTTTATGTGCTCGACGACTCTGGCTAGTTGGTGGGTCGTAGCATGGCTGGCCTTGAACCCCATTTGGGTCTGCGGAATGATGTCGAGTCTAATGATTTCTTGTTGGAGGCGGGAGAGGATTATTTTTTCAAAGACTTTTGATAGTGTGGGTAGAAGGCTGATTGGACGGTAGCTGGCGGGGTCAGAAGGTTTTTTATTGGGCTTTGGGATGGGGATGATAGTGGCGAGTCTCCATGATGAAGGGAAGTAGTGGGTTCGTAGGCAGGAGTTGTACACGTTTACAATAAAAACTAGCGCTTTTTTTGGTAGGCGTTTGAGTACTAGGTTAGGGATTGAGTCGTGTCCGGGGGCTTTGTTTGTTTTTAGGTGTTGGATGATTTTCTTCACTTCATGGGGAGTTGTGAATTTAATTTGTTGGTCGAGGGCTGTGATAGGGTTGTTAGTGAGTTTCCGTACGTTTGCGTTGATCTGTTCTACGAACGATTTGTCGCCCCTGGAGAGTGCGTCTGTATGTACCAAGAGAAAATGCGTGGATAATATCTCAGCCTTCTCTTGGTCCCCAGTGGCTACAACGTCATTCTGTCTGAGGGTTGGGATGTTAAACGATCTACTGGAGTTGAACCATTTGGTCAACTTCCAGATCGAGTTGTCTTGGGTTGACATTTTGGACAGTTTTTCGTCCCAGGTCGACTGTATCCATTGTTCAACATTGGTATGAACTAGGCGTTGGAGTTCGTTGAACAGTGTTTTGTCGTCAAGGTGTCTGTAATTTTGCCAGCGTTTTCGTACTTTATTTTTAAATTTTATTATGTTTGCAATTTGAGGGGGGAGGATTCGTTTGGGAGTTGAAAATTGGACTTGAGGTATCGCAGCCTCCAGTGCGGATGTGATCATCCTACTAATACGTTGAACCTGTTCGTCTATTTCGTCAGGTGTGGTCATGGGGGGGTTTGTAGTTGAAACGAGGTCGTTCAGTAAGGTTCTAAAGAGCTTCCAGTCGGCTCGTTTATAATCATACCTATAGCAGGGGGGTTTGATAGGGAAACTAGACGATATTTGGAATTGTAGGGGTACGTGGTCGCTGTGGCCTTGGGGTAAAGTTTCTAGGTTGTGGAGGAGGTGTGTGTGTTTGGTAAGTATGAAGTCTATGGTACTTGGATGGCACCTGCTGGATACGGGGTAGAAGGTAGGGGTGGGGGGAAACGCTATTTTGAGTTTATTTTGAGTAATGAGGTCGTGAATAATCCTACCATTCTCGTTTTTACGGAAGCAGTTCCACATAGCATGCCTAGCGTTCCAATCGGCTGCAAGGATTGTTGGTTGATGCGGGTGTATGAGCGAAAGTAGTGTGTTGGTGTTGAGAATGTTATTGACGTGATTATAGATACCGAGGATTTGTATTGGCACGTTCTTGTGTTTAGTACGAACGCCTATTATATCCATGCCTTCTATGGTGGGTGTATCAATTAAGCTATGGTCTATTGAATCTTTTATTGCAATGAGGACACCTCGCTTGGCCGAATCCGATCTGTAGATGGTAAAGTTTGGAATGTGAATTTTGGTACGTGGATGTAGTTGTGTTTCTGTAAGTATTGCAATGTGAGTATTTTGTTGTTGGAGTAAGTGTGTCACTTCTGCGAGGTTTTTCTTCAACCCCCTAACATTGTACAGGATTACATTTATTGAGCTTAGGGCGGAGTTATTTGTGTTGGTCATCAAATAGGTATGTATATTTTGCAACTACTGAAATTTTCTCTATAGCGGAAGAGGCGGACCTGAGTTCACTCACCATTTTACGAAGGTCGTTTATCATTTGTGGGATTCCCATGGCGGTTAGTTCTTGGAAGATATCGTTGGCCTCTTGAATGATGTGCAGGGTGTCCTGGACACCGCCTCTTGGGGTAATTGGGTTGGTGTTGGCGCGAGTGTATGTAGGTTGGAGCCTTGGTACCTGTCTTTGTCCTGTGAGTGCCGCGGCGTAAGACCGACCGTTTGCAGGTATAGTATTGAAGTGAGGAGGGTTGGGTTGAGGCAGTGGAGGTTTCGGTTTTCCTGGGTGATTAACCATCTGCTTCTTTATCGTGGCTTCCATACGTGCTGTACATTGGCGGTAACTGGCCACGTGGGTCTCCCCGCAATTTGCACATTTTATTGGCAGTGTCTCCCTTTGACAATTTTTCACATCATGTTCGCCCCCACAACGGACGCAGCGAGGACGGAGGTTACAATGTTTGGAGGAATGATTAAAACGCTGGCAGCGGAAACACATTGTAATGTCTCCAGACGTTCGATATTTCTCCGCTCGGATTTTGTGATATAAAATGGCAGGTAAGTTGCGGAGGGTCTGTAATGTTACCTCTTGCGACGTCGTAATCACAAAAACGGGTAAAGGTGTCTTGTTTTGATTCACGGTTTTTTGGAATTGGTATACTCCAAGAAGCCCGTGTATTTGCTTTTCTAAATCTTCCTTGACGTCATCGGCTGTGTAGGAAGCGGGAATTCCATGCAGGACAAATCTGTTATGCCTTTCAATCGAAAATCCATAGGTGTGAAATGATATACCTTTCGCTTTGAGCCGGGTGACTATTTTGACGTGATCGTCTCGGGTTTGGCAGCAGATATGAGTTGTTGCACCTCTGTGTTTAAGAAAGAAGTCATTCTTGGTGAGGGCTCGAAGTTCTTTGATGAATTCCTTGACGTTCGATGGGACTCCATCTAGTACAATAGGAGGAACTCTTTCCTTCCGCTGGACGTGGGACTGTCCAGCATCTTGCGGGATGTGGGCCAAAATTTCATACGCATTTTGTACCGGAATGTTGGGTTGGAGTGAGGACGAGCCGTCGAGTTCCATCGTATTGGGGGTTGACATGGACGGTGCGGAAGGGGCCGTCGTAGCTGAGGTGTTTAGGGCTAGTTTGACTCGCTTCTGAAGAATCCGAAATTCATTTTCGAGATCTTCGTTTGTATGGGGTCCTGGTTTTCGGTCACGAAGTAATAAATTCGAACCCTTCTTGGGTTTGAAACTCGGGGCTGGTGGCTTACCCAGGGCTGCGACTGGTGGGCCCACGGGTAGGCGAGGGGCGCGGGTTCGGCGAGCTGGTAAAGACGGACGAGTTAGGGGACTTCAGGTAAAAACGCACTGAGATGTTAACACTTCGGTTTGCAAAACGTAAAACGCACGTTTTTATACCAAAAATCGCGAATAACTCGAGAACCGTTGGGAAAAGTGGCAAAGTGTGCTACCCTCATTCGAAAGCCCATTAAATTTCCTATCGATCCTCAAATAGGCGCCACTCTACGACAATTTTTCTGACCACCGCTCAACTTTGATGTTTTCGGAAATTAGCCAAATCAGTAGATGTGGAATTTATTCACGTATTTTTGGCTGTGGATTAGTCAAATCGATTGGGATTTAGTTCAAAATTATTGAGCATATTCTAGACAACCTAGCGGACATTTTAAGACCAACCGCACCAATTTTCATCAATATTTGCGGCAGTTGTTGTTGAAAATAGAAAAATCACCATAACTCCTTCATTTTTCCTTTTAGGAAGCATTTTTTGATCTCAAATTAAACAGTTTGAAAAGCTGAACACAACTAAAAAAGAAAATCTGAAAAAGCTTCAATTTTGAAGGAGTTATGACCATTTGAAATTCCTAAAAAACACTATTTCCCCCCTAATTGGGGGGGAAATGGGGGGAGGGAGAAAAAATGGTCAAAAGGCACTCCCTTGGAGCATAACAAACGTGTGTGCAAAATTTCAGCTCGATCCGATTTGTCAGCCCCGTCAATGAACAACAACGACAACGACAACAAGAAGAAGAAGAAGAAGAAGAAGAAGAAGAAGAAGAAGAAGAACACGAAAAACGTGAAAAATAGTGGTTTTAAAATTGTTATACCCCCGACACCTGATGTTCCCAAGAGCTGAAATTTGTTTTACGTCCTCACGTGCCCCTGGAGAGTTGGTGTACAAAAAATCAACTCTCGAGACACTCAGGGGACCGAGCTACGGGATGGTGAAAACCCCAACTTGTTCCGTCGCGTAATCAGTGTCTCAGTCGCTTCGGTTTTCAGGGCTTCGGTTTTCTTGGCGGGCGGGACGCTCCCGCGTCCCTAGATCAAAATTCTGACTTCACCTCCATGATCAACGTCAAAAAACCTCTAGAATGGTGTCACTTGTTAGACTGTTTCATTTTGGGAATTTATGGGTTATTTTACCCCACTTAAAATCCCCTTAAGACCCCCTTAGAGTGGCCCAATTCTGCCAATCAACGAACTTAACCTTTTAATTGCCAAGACAGATATTTTGTTTTGTGCAAATTTCTTCAATTCTATCGAGTCATCGTCTGGAATGACACATGCATAATATATAAATGCACATGCATAATATATACAAATGTAATATATTTGTATATATTTATATATGCATGTGTCATTCATCATATGCATATATCATATCATTTTCTTCCCGGGCTGGTGACGACGCTGTAACGCAAAATATTTCGTTTTATCAAGTTTTCCTCAATTTCTGTAAGTGTTTCTATATAATTTTCATCCTCCTGTACAATCATTCAAATTCATATCATATTCATCATATACATATGATTTTTTGTGTCTATTGGCAGTGGATTCAGGATGGTCTGAAACGGATTTTGGTATAAAAATATTTCGGAAATTTGAGTTTTAAACATTTTGGACCGAGAAAAATAGCTTCGAAAACTCGCTAATAAAAAGGAATGATCTAAAATCATAGATCTATAAGCTCACTTCAAAAAAATGATAAAAACTGCACATTTTTACTCAACGGTTTATTATTTTCTGTATAGATTACTGTTATGTACACAATATCTTTGTGAGTCCCGTAGTTAGACAAAATAATTGGAGCAATAAGCTAAAATATTGCGTTCGTTCTAGGAGGTGACCAGATGTTACCAACAAATTTTCGAAATTACCTACGTTCTTTCCGTAGATACGGAACCATGTGTTAATTAAACCAGCTGTTCCCCAGTATGAAAATTTGTCTGAAGTTCCACTGTTTCAATCACACAGCCCTCATTTTCATGCCGATTTTCATGCCGACCTTCCGAGAAGTTACATGCGAGGGGTCGAGGCAACGCGCTCCACCTCACCAAAATGAACCACTCACTCGCACACTCCTCCACCCCCCTCAGCGCCAATTGTCGTTACATTTAAGCCACTCCGTCGCTGAAACGGTGATCTTGTGAACCCGACTATGAAACTCGAGGACCACCAATCCTCCTTCATTGTGTATTATTTTCACGCATTTGGATTTAGAAAGAGGAACGCTCGTTTCCCACTGCATCTTGACTGAAACTGATATCAAAACTGCCGAGTCTGGAGTTTAAGAAAAAACTCTGCAAATTCTTGACACAACGGTTCATTATCTTCTTTGTACAGATCACCCTTCTGTCTAGATCACTAGGTCTAAATGTCTAGATCCTAAATGTTAGATTAATTATTATTATCAATTATCACTAATTATTAACAATCTTATCAAGTACCTAGTGAAAATTATTATAATTTATTGTTAGGTATTAATAATTCGTATTTATTATTATTAATAATTATTATCAATTATGATTAATTAATACGATATAATTCTGGGGTTTTTATTACTACGTCGGTAATAATGTTTCTATAAAAGAAGTACCTACCAACAAACATTCGAAATTACCTTCATTTCCGTAGCACGAAACGCACCTCAGAACAACAAACTCGACATCACTTCAAGCCATATGATGTTCCAAAGAGCTTGTTAGTATGAAAATGGACCTGTATTTCAACAGTTCGAGTCACGATCGTGTTGTGAGGCACAATCTTTGAGCCGTCATTGTGAACGAACGGCTGGTCGTACACAGCTGCGGATGGTCTTAAAAAATTCTACGGAACAAACTCTATCTAAATATGAAATAAAAAACATACCGTTCTATATGAATTTTTCGAGATATGAGATTTTCAAATTTTCAAAATTCGTTTTGAACCCCTTCCCCTTGACCTAGGGTTATGAAAAGTTTCGAGGACCATTGTGGGGTTGGTCGAAACCCATAAAAAAAATTTCGTAATTTTAACTCAACGCTAACTGGGCAAAGTGGCGCGGACGGCGGACGGCGTACGGCGTACGGCGGACGGACGGATTTTTTTTAATTCGATTTTCTGAATCTACGTATCTTGAAACGTAAACCAACAAATTTTGAGGGGGGGTTAAAAAAATGTTTTCTTTGGGCGATTCCAATGGTTCATTATCGAAGATAATAAACCAAAACATTCACCGATGTCCTTGAAGTGGGGGAAGTATATAACCGGTTATATCATAATATGATGATGAATATATTATATTCACCATCTTCTTCTTTTTCTTCGGGTACCAATAATGGAGGAGGAGTTGATCGCTTAACACAGCCCCACAAAAAAAAAAAAAAAAAAGTCTCTATGTATTTTTGGTCACTGATTCCGAACTTTGTAGGAACTGTTCACCCCAAAGGACTTTGTCAGTTCTCAAAATGGAGTATCTTCAAAGTCAAAATAAAAATTAACGGCTGAGTCGAGTAATAAAGTGTTAATAGAAGTACAAGTCGGATCGGAACATGTCAAACTAATGTAATGACAATATTGAAGTGGAAAAAGAATAGGGATAGTGGTGTTGGCTTGTTAATCGTGAAAATATTAAAATCACATTAGCTCGTCAATTTATTTACGAGGCGGATGTGGATCACACGAATCCAAGTTATCTCAAAACCAAAATCAAAATTTCATAAATATATTGAAATTAAATACCAACTACGTTTTGACCACTTTCTAGATGGAAACCAGACAGCTTGATGGAGCTATTCCGTAAATTTGCGGTTTTTTCCATAAGCCCATTATAATATATATATTAGGTTCGATATATCGATACAGAGGACCGATATTATCGGTCAATGTCGATATATTTACCGATATATCGGTAAGTATATCGTGGCGTGTTTTCATGAAGTAACAAATAAATTTTGTTTGCAAAACGTGTGCCAAGGTACTCAAAACCTCTGACAATATGCCTGGAGAAATGTGCAATTAGCTCCATGCCTGGAGAAATGTGGGATGTGTAAGTTTACAAATATTCTATTTTTTTGTGAACAATAAGATTGTTCGCAAAAATAGAATATTTGTATATATTGTAAATTATTATATTCTATATTTTGTGAACTGGTGTGCCTCAAGTTAAAAACTGATGTTTTAGAAATAAGATTGTATATTTGTACAAGATTGTATACATACAATTGTGTTTGTATATTTTTTCGTGACATTTTGTGAACTGGTGTTTTAGAAATAAGATTGTATTAAACAACGATGTTTGTATACTTTTTCTATTTTTTTGTATAACTCGCCTAACTGTAAATTGAATTAAAAATGATTTTTATAAATTTTAAAACGTTTTAACTCGCTTACCTACTATTTCAATCTAGTTTTTCCAAGCAAATGTTTCGATATCTAATATATCGATATATTTCTTCCGATATATCAAAGGTATCGATATATTATTGACGATATAACATTTGATCAATATATCGATATATTTCGTTCGATTTGCCATCCCTACCCACACCAACAGCGAAGGCAGAACCTCCTCCCATCCTACGTAAGGCCCCCATCGTACCCCCATCTGGTCGTCGGAAGGGGAGGAACGGCATAAAACCACAGCGCCCTCAGTCAATTCTCATTCTCACCATTCACACTCAAAACTCGCCCTGTGCCATTATGTTGAAAACACAACGAGTTCTTATTATTTGCCTTTCCTTTCATCTCCATAAAATTTCTTCGAAGGGTTCTTACAGACTGGAGCTGTAGAGTGGGGCAACGCCTCATGCTCGAGCAAAGATAAGAGCGAAGAAGACAAGCCAGTTTGTTTTCGTCGCTCTTATCGCTGGTAAATTTGCTTAAAAATTGGGGTTAAAAATGCAATTTCACCATCTCTTCAGCAATTTCTGCTGTAATTTATCTAGGGAGTAGTCGAATGTCGCCGAAGAAGAATATCCATCCGAAAATATTCATAAAACCTGTCGTAATCTTCTCAAAGTTCATCGTAGAAATTATGGATTCCCTGTGTACGTGTCGCAATTGATTAATTACGCGAATTCTACTTTTCGGCTCCGAAGTAAATACCACATTCTCAATGACGGGTTTTCCGCAAGGGATTAATAATCTAAAAGGATTTGAACCGCACTGACTCTCGATCCACTCTGAATTGGCCAACTCTCTGCGGTCTTCTCTCGCTTTTATCACAGCTCCAATCTGTAAGCACCCTAAGTCGGAATCAAGGAGAAGTCACTAACTGCGGGTCAGAACTATCTGAAGTGTTCTAAGTATGGTCAAGGTATAGAGCGCCACTTACTGGTTGCCTTTATCTTCGTTTTATTTACGTTCTAGCTCTGTGATTGATTTGATGCGCGTCGTACTGATGTCTACAATTAAATTAAAGTACATCTAGCGCGTTAGGGACAACCACTGTTACCCAAACTCATGTAACATGTTAATTAATTTATTTACTATAAACAATTATCAAAACTGTATAATCATTGAGTTGATAATAAAGTTATATTAAAAAAAAAAAAAAAAAAAAAGAAAACATCTAGCGCGCCTTTATTGACGCCTTCACAAACTTTTCAATCGCCACCTCAGAACATTAATCATACTCCAGACCAAGCACGACTGAACGAACAAACAAGGGTTATGTATCCAAAAAAGATCTAAACCCTAAGTAGGGACTTTCTCCAGAAATTGCATAGGTATACCCTCGATAGCAAAACTATTAGTCAGAACAGTGATGTACCCCTGCAGTAGTGCGTATCCCTTCACCGTATTGAATATAAACGCTACAAATTTTTCCAAAACGGTTCATCATCTTCTGTACGGATCGCTCTTTGGTACCTGTAGATCACTGTTCTGTATACAATATCCTTGTGAGTCTCGTGACTACACGAAATAATTGGAGCAATAGGCTAAAATCGACAGCCACAGTGCAAAAGCCTGTAAGTACTATTTTTTCCAAATGCTAATGCTAGTGCACATGCTAATAGGAACAGAATTGAGCTACAGCGCTTCATTTCTCCTCAATGGATGTTTGAAGTAACCCGTTACATGTTTACAGTTACTGTTAGAAAACAGTTTTTGTCATTTTTTATTTTTGTACATACAGGCTTTTGCACTGTGGCTGTCGAAATATTGTTTGAATAGGTTTGAACGGGTCACCTCCAAATAACAGAAAGGGAGTCGGTAACTAGCTCAGTGATGGTGTATAATTATCGAAGGTAATAAACCAAAAGCACTCCGCAAACTACGGTCTCCAAGTACGGCGACCCAGTTGCGCTCGTACTTCAGATGGTTGAACTTGGTCCCAGGCTTTCCTCAAGTTTCCAGTCAACACTTTAGAACCTCTGCACTCGCCGCTACGCAAAAACACTCAATGGACACGGACTGAAGTGCGTGAACAAGCTTTACAGCCCTCATCAGACGTCATTATTGTCTGAAAACAGAACGAGGCTCGACTGATTCAAACCTGCTCTTTCAGTCGCATTACCTTGTATTTTAATGCGACGTGGGTTCTGGCGGTCCTGTCACCGGTCTGGGGCTCAGTTGTTACTAATACTCGTAGCTTTTGAATCTGCTTCCAATTCAGCCCAGAGAAATTACTCCCGACTCCATAAAGAGCTGAATGCTGTTAGTTTTGTATTGAGTCGATTTCACGGTTCGGCTGGTCCTTTGTGATTGAAACTGACCACCTTCCGGAGGTTTCAACTTCTTTAGCCGCTTAGCTCGGGTCAGTCTACCCCAAGGAAGAAGTTCCTACCTGCCCTGTTTCATTGAAAATGACGAATTTTTGACAAAGAAAAGTGATTTTTCATTGCAAATTTTTTATGGTGATATTAATATCAATACCCCCAAAAAACACTCCGCGTAGAAATACCGTCGCAAATATTCTACTGCGACCGGAAAAAGTTATGATATCCATTTTCCTCGCCTAGGCTGCTCGCAGCTGCCTTAAAGAGATGTCTTGACCACTTCACAAGTACTTTAACCGTTTCGAAATCTCCACTTGGCGACATGGCGAGAAGTTTTCATTACGTTCACAAGCAACTAATAGAATATTGCATATACATATATATACACATATAAATAGTGGAGGTTGTTTTGACTAGGAAACAGTAGAGTAGTTTGCGGGTGAGGATGACCAACACTAGTCGTTGTTATCATTCGGTTTATTACGACGTTTCGATCGTGGAACACGATCCTAATCATGTATCCTACAAAACAAAAATATGGGAGAGTTATTATGTATGAATGGAATAAAGGGTTAAATAGAAATGGTGACTTACAAACTACTTATGTACGCCATATCAAAGAAATGGCGTACATCTTAAAAACTCATAACTCCATGAACTACAAACGAGACGTCAACAGATTAGCCACAACATACCATAGACTTTTAAAATGAACCATCCCATTCACAATCCAAATCATCCTCCATTCTCAGTAACACAAGTACCTATAAAAACCCCCACACCGTAACTTTATAATATCCATCCCAACAACATCCATCCATCTCATGCATTACTTGTCAATAACTTGTCAAACATTACTGTGTCGCGATCGGACAATCGGACAATTATCATGTAAGTTCATAACTAGTTTGTAAGTCACCATTTCTATTCAACCCTTTATTCCATTCATACATAATAACTCTCCCATATTTTTGTTTGTAGGATACATGATTAGGATCGTGTTCCACGATCGAAACGTCGTAATAAAACCGAATGATAACAACGACTAGTGTTGGTCATCCTTACCCGCAAACTACTATACACATATATGTGTAGTAATTAGTAAGTAAAAAAAGTAAATAAATCTCGATTCAAAACTGTTACCGACGTTACTATCTCATAATATTGACGAGCTACTCGTACCTCCTGATACTGGGTCAACTGTACTTCAGCTGACTGAGATAAACCTTGAGAGCCTCCAGCTCCTAAATTTACTGGCATAGCACGGATTTCACTGTTTCCCAACTAACTACCTATAAAAAAAATAGATATTGTTTTTATGTTTCCCGTATGGCCCCTGTCAACAAAAAAGGCTCAAGCTGCTTTGCCGAACGGCAAAAATTAAAATTTTTATCCGGTTTTCTGAGCGGTATGTTGATCGGGAAATTCCTATGGGACCCTTTTTCCAGGTTTACGTCCTTTCTTTAGTTACTCGACCTGGTTTAGGCACTTATGTTTTTTTACGAACATATTTACCTCCGGAGGAGTTCGTTATTTATAACAATTTCAACGTGACTCGAAAGTGTTTTCATTTCATTAAACATTCATTCCCGCTCGGTTGTTTGAAGTTGCGTTTATATCTCTTTGTGAATTCTCTCGTCTGTTATTGTTGGCTTCAATCAAAACTTTTCGTACGTTAAGAGCGATGTTGAGACGTTCAGTGAGAGCCAGCTTAATCCTCAACGAGCCATTAGAATTACGAGGGGTTCAGAAGGCTGTAGAATCCAACGATTGTTCATTATCTTGGTCGAAGGGAGAACATGCGACGGTTCCAGTCGATTCTGAAATACGATTCCGAAATACTCGTAAAACCGTGGAACACAAGAACACTGCTTCTCAACGAAAAAACGACGCTTTCGCAACTGCTTCAATATCCCCCCCCCTCCCCTCCCCCGTAGTTATCCTCGAGTTTTACCTGTGAAGTTGTTGCGATCCGGGAGGCCCTGCGGTATGTCCGAGTCCGAGATGAGGAGCCTATCATTATAGTTACTGACTGCCAAAGCGCCATTCTGAAGCTATCCAACTTTGTTATGAAAGCCAGCTATAATCACATCCTCATGGAAATACTGGAGATTATTTTAAACATGAAAAGGGACGGTCGACGAATTCATTTTGTATGGACGAGATCGCATGTTGGTGTTCGCGGAAACGAAATCGCCGACTCCATGTCAAATGCGGCTAGATATAACGGGGAGGATCTGGATCTTCGAATTCCATGCACCGACATCTACGCGAGGCTCCATGAAGAATTGAAGATCCGATGGCAACAACTTTATGAAGAAGCTAGAGCGGGCATAACGTATCGCATGGTTTTTCCCAATTTGAGCTCAGTAGACCGGAGATAAGGGCGGTAGCCCGTATACGTTCAAACCACGCTTTATGTGGTGTGTACCTCTACCGAATCGGAAGGGTCGACGTACCAGCTTGCGAATTTTGTCAAGAACAGGAAGATGACCTGGAGCACTAATTCATGATTTGCCCGAGATTCGATAATGCAAGACGTCGGTTGCTGGATACGTGCGTCCGCTATTTGGTCAACCCGCTGAACTTTCCCGAAATAATGCATTTTCGGATTTTTACAGTATTTAAAGGAATTTGTCCATTTATTCAAGACTTTAATTTTATCATTTTTTGCCTTTTTTTTTGTAATGTGAAGTAGCAAAATAAAATTACTTCATGGCTATGGCTGCTGGCTAATGCCAAATGAAGAAAAAACAAGTAGGTATACCTCACGACAACAGTCATCGTACCTGTCTATGACCAGGTTAGGATTTTCGGGTATGAAAAATGAAATAAAACTTTTCAAAACGTAGTTCCAGACAGTATTTGTTTGTAGTTTGCATTTTTTCTTGTTTTCAAAAATTAATAACAACATCTACGAGCGTTTATTTTCCTGCACAACTATCAATTGTTCAACTTCCGTTGAACGTAGGTACGTATTTATTTTGTGTGTGTTTATTCTCACAAAGAGGTTTTAAATGAAAAAAAAAAAGAAAAAACTGTATTAAGTAGATTTACCAATCGAGGGATCAATTGTACGAAGAAGCAGCTTCGTGTTGCGAGGGGGGGCGGGGGGGAAGTTATCATTTCGTACAGTGTACTTAGTACTTTACACTAGCAACATTTCTCTCGGCAATTTATCTTGCTCCATATTGACGGGCAACTAATCTCGTTTCGGCGATATTGCCGAGTGTTGCCTGGTGTTGCTGGCAATAGTTGCCGCGAGTGGAGTAACATTTCCGGGCGTTGAACCCACATCGGCAACAGTTTTTCGTGTTGCCGATGAAGTCCGGCCCCTTGGAAAACTTCCGGCAACATTTCGAACTTGAGAAGGTTGAAGACGGTATTTCGGGGTGTTTTCATGCATAATTGAACTTTTATGTCAATTTATTATGTTAACAAGCAAATTACTAGTAAAAGAAACATGTAAATACGTACCTACGAAATGAAATTGAAACATTAATTCAATATATTTTTTAATTTTTAAGGTCAATATCTTTTTTAATGTCTGTATATTTTTGGGAAAAACATTTTTTTTTGCTCCCTTCTTCACATAATATGTGTCAACAAAGAAAAGTGGACTTTCGCACAAGGGGAGCCTCTATAAAAAATGATTCTTTAATTAATTCACAATAATTTTAAATTTTAATGTTAATATATTTTTTAATGTCTGTTTATTCTTGTGAAAAACCTTTTTTTTCTCCCTTCTTCACATAATATGTGTCCACAAAGAAAAGTGGACTTTCGCACAAAGGGGTCCTCTATTTCTCGAAGGCGATTTCTCTGCTGCGTGGCACCAGCCTTGGAGAATAATCTTTCTGCCGGTACAGAGGTGGCTACCCTCCCCAAGTATTCTCTTGATAACGTGTACAGCTTGGGGTAGACTGTCTTCATCTCTCCACAATTCAAGGGGATTTGAACGAATGTTTGATGCCACTGGAGTTGAGAGATACATTGATAAGCTCTGAGAAGATGACATTTTCTTGTTGGTTTTGAACGCCAACGATTTATGATGGGCCCATTTATGTCAACGGGACTTCCACGGTCCGATTCTGAAGGTGACTGAGATGACGGGGAATTAGAAGTATCAACAGACGCCACCAGTTTTTTAATTTGAGTGAGGGCTTTTGACGATGCGATGGAATCGGAAAAGTGAATATTTTTGAAACGTGGGTCCAAAAACATGGGTAGGGTCAGCAAGTGACAGCTTTCCCTCCCCTTAAATCTTGAGTCAAATCCTGACATTAGAGCCTGTTTTAGCTGCTTTCCCACAGGCGAAATATTGGAAGTATCGATACTTTTCAGCCAACACGCCTCGATATTTTCATTTAATGGAAATAAAAATTCAGAAATAATATTCCTAGGTTTGTGAGAAAAACGTTAGAATAAAACATTCAGCAGCCTATGGCAAAAAAAATTGAAACATCGATGTATCGATGTGCAGATGCATCGAAACCCCGACATCGATGTTCCAAAAACATCGACACAAAAAACATCGATGGAAAAACATCGATGTGTCCCGCAAAAACATCGATGTTTAAAAAACATCGATGTATGATTGCCATCCCTACTGTTGAGTTTTATGTAACAAAGAGATTTTTCGTATGTGAAGTGATCGTATTTTCTGATCTTATCCCTCATCCGAGTGTAGATCAAACACCAGTGTAAAGGGGCCTTGTACATAGTGACGTTGTACATAGTGACGTGTGGCAGGATGAGGTAAAGCACGTGTCAGGTACGTGCGGCCCAACAATCCATGTCTAGAACACCGAAAAACTCAGGTATTCGATAGAAGGTGCGATTACGTTGACGTTGGTCGTGCAAACTCTGTAGTTATTATCGAACTGATTCTAATTAAAGATTTGAGTATTCAGGCGCGTTGACACTCGGAGGAATATTGACCGATCAATTAGGAGCGTGGGTGGCGCATTTGTCTCTGGTCGAGGCAATATCCTGTCACGAGAGGTGAGGCGACCATATACGTGTGCACAAATTGGTATGTTATCTAAGTGTGTGTATGTACATACAGACTCGTTCGCACCCCACGACCACACGCCAGTGAACAAGGGATATTGGCAGATTGTCAGCCCTCCGTGTGACGATGAAAGGGTGAACAGGAGGGGTCGCGGTCAACGTCATATCGGCTAATTAAATGAGCCTTCTTACTAGATGAGGCGTCACGCGGGATTGGGGGAGGACCGAGTAATTTCATTATGATGAGGGGCTCTCGGATGTTAGCCAATTTCCGAGAGAAATAAGCTACTTCAATAGCCCCACTGTTTTTAGTACTCAGAATTGGCTACCTACCTTTTGGTGTCTCGCTGGTGACCGATCACGGCACAACCGCGCTGCGGTATGCTAATAACGGCTAATATATTCCTGGGCCTAACACAGTTGTCATATTGGGTCCCGAGAATGGGAAATGGAAAATGGAAAATTTCTCGTCCTAGAGCATCAGATAATAATTATCTGATAAAAATTGTTTTTTTGAGGGTTGAAATCATGATTGAAGAAGGGAGGGGTTTGTCGTCTTATCTGTCGTCCCACACACCTTTTTGAAAAACAACAGGTGGTGGAGGATTTCTCCCACGCTTACGGAAGTTGGTAGCACTGGCAAACTGTCTTGATTGCAGTCTTTTGGCGTAGGCATGGCTAATACGGTTATTTCTTGGTAATAGGTCATCGAGTAAAGTCAGAATGCGACTTATATCTAGATCTGGATATCGGAACCCTAGCAAACCATTGTTTTTAAAATTTGTAATTCTTAGGTACCCCTCGACTTACTTATACGCCAAATTTACTCCAATTGATATGTTTTCCTATTTACTTCATGAATCCTTTTCTCTAGGACTTGATTAGATTTTTTGACCATTAATGTAAGTTGTATGTACTATTAATTTGTAATTGCAACTCCTGATCTCCGGACAATTTCTTTAAATTTTGGAGATCAGAAATTGCCAAATGTTTTTGTTTTACCTACATAAATTTGTACTCAAATAATTTTACTTCAAGTATCCAATACTTTTCTTTATGTACTATGCGTATTATGTCCATTAATGGCTTTATTTAGTAACAGCGACCGTTGGGTAATAGGTTGTGATATTAGGTTATTTTGTTAATAGGTTACCGGCGATACGAGAACCTCTCCAGCGCCCAGCGCGGACTGGGTTTCCAAAATAACCTAATACCACAACCTCTTACCAGACGGCCGCTGAATCAATACTCACTCGAATAACTGGTCGACTTGATCGCACACCTTTCACGCATTCATTTTCCGTAACCTATTACCTGGAACAGTCCCAGCCAACCTATTATCACGGAATCCCGAATGGCCGGCGACAAAGAGACCCTCAAAGGCCTTTCCCCCAAGTTCTCCAAACAGTAACTGTTATGAATACCATAATAACCTAATACCAGATAACCTATTACTGGAATAACTGTTATTCCAGTAATATGTTATCTGGTATTTGGTTAAAGGACAGTATTAGGTTATTTGAAACGGTTACGTTAAATATTCCCCACACCTATTTTGGTGGTGGTTCGTTTTGTAGTCACACTGAGATTGTGACGACTTTAAAACCTCCAATTTTGGTTTATTATCTTCGATAATGAACCATTGGAATCGCCCAAAGAAAAAACATTTTTAACCCCCCCTCAAAATTTGTTGGTTTACGTTTCAAGATACGTAGATTCAGAAAATCGAATTAAAAAAACTCTGCAAATTCTTGACACAACGGTTTATTATCTTCCTTGTGCAGATCACCCTTCCGTCTATACCAGACTGTGCTGCAAATCGGCACCATACCATATTCTCACCGTACTCATACCATACCATACGAATTTCTTTCCTATCATACCATACTGTACTATACCAAATCATACATACAATAATATACCATACCATACTCATACCATGTCATACAAACCGAGTGAATATTGAAATGTCATCCATTTCTGACCTATATTTAAAATTTCAAGTATCTAGCTCATCATCAAAATTTAATTTGTTAAAACAAATAGGTATTATTTAAACAATTTTACAGACAAGAAAACGAGTGAATATTGCATTGTGATCCAGTTCTGAACTATTTTTAAAATTTCAAGTCAACAGCTCATCATTAAAATTTAATTTGTATTATTACAAAAAGGTATTATTTAAACAATTTTACAGATGAGAAACCGAGTGAATATTGCAATGTGGTCTATCCCCGACTCACGGTTAACATTTCTAGACTGTAGTTTACCGGGAAGATGAAAAACGTAGTTTTATTCTGGGCGTCTGGCGGTTGACCCACATGACAGCCGTTTTCGACGCGAAAGTTTAGTGTTTTTCCTAAACCTTTGCGCGCTCACTGTGAACGAACGGCTGGTCGCACAAAAATCCAATTGGTCTTAAATGATTGGTAATTTTTCAGGTCATTTAAACGTGAACTAAAAATTACACGGTTCAGTTGAATATTTTGAGATATGACATCGTCGAAATTTTAAATTTCGTTTTGAACCCCTTCCCCTTGACCTAGGGTTATGAAAAGTTTCGAGGATCATTGTGGGGCTGGTCCAAACCCAGAAACCGAATTTCGTAATTTTAGCTCAACGCTAACTGGGCAAAGTGCCACGGACGGCGTACGGCGTACGGCGTACGGTGTACGGCGTACGGCGGACGGACGGATTTTTTTTTATTCGATTTTCTGAATCTACCTATCTTGAAACGTAAACCAACAAATTTTGAGGGGGGGTTAAAAAATTGTTTTCTTTGGGCGATTCCAATGGTTCATTATCGAAGATAATAAACCAAAAATCCGTCCGTCCGCCGTACGCCGTACGCCGTCCGTGGCACTTTGCCCAGTTAGCGTTGAGCTAAAATTACGAAATTTGGTTTCTGGGTTTGGACCAGCCCCACAATGATCCTCGAAACTTTTCATAACCCTAGGTCAAGGGGAAGGGGTTCAAAACGAAATTTAAAATTTCGACGATTTCATATCTCCAAATATTCAACTGAACCGTGTAATTTTTAGTTCACTTTTGAATGACCTGAAAAATTACCAATCATTTAAGACCAATTGGATTTTTGTGCGACCAGCCGTTCGTTCACAGTGAGCGCGCAAAGGTTTAGGAAAAACACTAAACTTTCGCGTCGAATACGGCCGTTATGTGACCCAAACTCCATCCGCCCAGAATAAAACTACGTTTTTCATCTTCCCGGTAAACTACAGTCTAGAAATTTTAACCGTGAGTCGGGGATAGACCACATTGCAATATTCACTCGGTTTCTCATCTGTAAAATTGTTTAAATAATACCTTTTTGTAATAATACAAATTAAATTTTGATGATGAGCTGTTGACTTGAAATTTTAAAAATAGTTCAGAACTGGATCACAATGCAATATTCACTCGTTTTCTTGTCTGTCAAATTGTTTAAATAATACCTATTTGTTTAAACAAATTAAATTTTGATGATGAGCTAGATACTTGAAATTTTAAATATAGGTCAGAAATGGATGACATTTCAATATTCACTCGGTTTGTATGACATGGTATGAGTATGGTATGGTTTATTATTGTATGTATGATTTGGTACAGTACAGTATGGTATGATAGGAAAGAAATTCGTATGGTATGGTATGAGTACGGTGAGAATATGGTATGGTGCCGATTTGCAACACAGTCTGGTATAGACAGAAGGGTGATCTGCACAAGGAAGATAATAAACCGTTGTGTCAAGAATTTGCAGAGTTTTCTCCATACGGCTGCCTCCATCATTCACCGAGAATTCCATGGCGGTGATTGTGAATTGAAGACCGCGGCCGAACCGTCTAAAATTTTACATTTTAGAAATTTTACAGGAGAGCGAAATTAATTTTTCCTCGCAAATCGTCAGCTTAAAATTAACATAGACGGTTGTCCCATAGCAACTAAACAAATAGGTAACAAGGGAAGTGGCACAGCTGTGTAACGGTTGTTCTACTGTACGCGTCGATTTTCCTACGCCTTTTGGGCCGTTTGGGTCACTTTGGTGTTGAATCAGGTGGGATAATGGCTTATATAGTTTTCAGAATCGATGGAGGAGAACTCCATGAGTATATTGACACTTCAAACTCATTTTCGAAAAATTGTAACATGACATAGCTCGGCCGCGGTGTTCAATTGTGTTTCTTCAACGTCATTATGTTGGTGCAGGCAGTGTAGCGTATTTGGCTTCTAGTTTAGATTCTCTCAGCCCAACGACGCCATTTCTGTCTGAACCTTTCACTCCAGAAGTTACGTGCGGGGAAAAAATGTCACAAATTGACTGGTTTTGTCAAAATTCCATTCACCATTTTCATTGTTTAATCTTTTGCAATGAAATTCGCTATTATTTCGTTCCCGCTTTCAATAGTTCACCTTCTATATTCTTATCAATCCAAGTGACGGAAACATAATTTATCGACCACTCGCACCTCTTTTGTGATTTAGCAACGTGTATATTTGATTCCAATGGGTTCTAGGATGGAATGGTGAAGAAGGAAAGAGGCGGAGAAAACTCTGAGTACGATAAGAAAAGGCGTGAGCTCATGAAGAGGGAAACCGTCCTGTCACATCATATCGAGAGCGGCAGAAAGTCATTTCCCCTTCACTCCGCGTTCAAATTTATTGCAGCGAAAATTTGTTTGATCACAAAATCACTGAAGCAATTTACAAACTTTCCGAGAGTACGGATCAAAGACCCGCTACTCTATCCTCAGACCAGCAATTAAATTTATTGCTGCCTTTCGTTTTCCATTGGGCTCATCATAATTGATTAATCGCATAATCAAAAAAGAGTTGAGTAGAAATATGAATTGCGAATGCATATGTTGAAGTACGATCCCTGATAATCGAATATAATCAGTGAAATTCGATAATCAGTAAAATCGAATATAGAACCACAGTTACAAGAGCAGCCGCTATTATTATTCAGGTACCTACCGATAAAATCCTCTGGAGACAAACAGGAAAATATTCGACATAATCTTTGCAATTTAATCCAAATCCGTCGAATAAATCGTATGAGGGAGGTGAGAGCATTACACAGTTTCAATTGTTCCCTCTTTGATCCCTGAAAATGACCTGAAACTCAATTGTATACAATCCAAGTCGGGATAGTGTTTAGAATTACGTGTTCGTGCATGCGCAGGTGACAATTACCGTGGGATTTTGATGAAATCCAATTGAGACTAACTAACCCCCAGTCAGGAGGTTTCGTCAAGATTGGTTTAATTTGACTGAAAGACAGACATGGGACCAAATACTCGTAAGTTCAGAAAGCATTGAAATGAAAAACACAAGTTGAAATTCTGATTTTGGATGACACTGTTTTCGACATTTTGCAATGACAGATTTGCTTGGATTTGTGTAAAACTTTATAACACAAAACACGATGATTTTAAGAGTTGTATCAAATTCCATTCTAAAACTGAAATGGTTTATAACATCCCCCCTCTGGCCGTTGTGGTGAGAGGCAAATTCCCAACCATAGTCTCACATCGGGTGCAGATGGCACTAAATAAGGTTAACCGCTGGTGTAGTGGTTCCATTAAAAACAAAAAGAGATCTTGGGGGACTACATCCCCTGAGATTAAATGACTTGGAGATTCCATACGCTAAAGAAGCAAGGTATTCGAAAATAACTTTTTAGACAACCTTACGTGGAATCAACGCCTTAATAAAACTGCTCCGGAAGCTACCATCTGTCTAGGTAGATGCAGAAGACTCTGCGGTAAAAGGTGGGGATTAAACCCCAAAATGACTACGTGATTATGTATGCAGGTCGTAAGACCGATAATAACACACGGGTCAGTAGTTTGGTGTACGAAAACAATGCAGCCGCTGGCCTGCCTGAGTATAACAGGAGCAATGGGTACGACCCCGACTGCAGCATTAGAGGTCCTCAATGTTCTACCACTACACAAATAAGTGCAGAGTACAACCAGGCAGACCATCTGATCACCAATAATATCCGAGCATGGGTCCAGTGGAAACTGAGGGAGGAAATGCAAGCAGACCCAATACTAGGTATGCCTAGTGACGACATGCCACCTCACTATCGCTTCGAAAGAAAATGTCCTCTTTCCCGAAAGGGAGGCATGGAAAAATAGATTAGGTACAGTGCCTGCTCAATTAATCTGGTACACAGATGGCTCCAAAATACCTAACGGCACAGGAGCAAAAGTTTTTTTACACTAAGATGACGATTAGTCTGGGCTGACACACCACAGTGTTTCAGGCCGAGACAATTGCCATTGAGTACTGTTTTATAGAGATCAGAAAGCTTAACATAATAGCAAGAAAGTGGCAATCTGTTTCGATAGCCTTAGCCTTCCTGGTAATAACATCACGGATTGTGATGGACTGCAAGAATGCCCTGGACAACATATCGGACAGAAATAATGTCACCTTGGTATGGGTGCCGGGGCATTCAGGGCTGAAGGGGACTGAGGAGGCGTATACGTTGGTCAAAAAAGGGTCAGAGACCGTCATCATCTGACCAGAACTGAGGGGTATCCAAAAAACTCAGGAAAAGCACCATTAAAGAGTGGCTGCTACCAGAAACTCAAGCCTCATTGAATAGATGCAGAGGCATGCGAAATAAGACCCTCGCATGCAGCTTGGGTAGACCTACTCAACCTCTGTCACGCTAGGAAGACACTGCAGACTCCGAAACCATCTCTGCAGGATCGGGGTGGCCGAGGACATTGAGCGTCGGCTCGTCCTATGCCACTGCGAGGGACTGGCTAGGTCCCGGTTTCTATGCCTGGGTAATGAAAACCCTGATCTAGAAAACTACATGGGGAATCCTAATAGCCTCTGGAAGACGGTAAAACAACCGGAGCTCACAGAGGAGCTCTAATTACAGGGAGGGCACGATATATCTAAGTAGGTCGAGGTGCTACACTTATATTAAGCCTCCTAATATATTATCTATCTATCTAATATCCCCCGCCCTGACTAGGTTTGCAAGACGGTCAGTCGGTTTCCAACCTTGATTTAGGACCGATTGCATCTATAATTGGCATACGTTGGTAATTACTTGTACTTCCGCTCTTGGTCGCTTAGTGTCCTCCTTCTAAAGACACAATCACAGATCAAATAATATAATGAGATCTCCAATTGATATAATCACATCTACAAACGGGCCATTAGTGTAACGATCGATAATAATACGAATAATACGGTACCTGCAGTAGTCCTCAGATAATCTCCTGGTCCCAAGCGATTAGAATACGTGATTTCTCTCGGGTTGTAAATAACGTGATGTAGATTCCGCTCCATAGGAAGGTAGTTGTCACGATATCAACATGATGCCACAATATTCAACAGTATCCTTTACAAGGGAGAAACAATAACGGCTACGCAGGCGCTAATTCCTTGAAACAGGAGCCCACAAACTCCTACTCTGATTCAGCTCGTATTCGAATTGCTCTCGGGTATTTAGTTTAGGTTTCCACTTCACTAAATCCACCTCAAATTCAATCGTCTAGTGACGTGGTGGTGCGTCAAATCTCCGTAGATCACTCTTGATTGTTCCCTGAATAGACAGCTGTGGGTGTTTATACTTGAAAATGTCGCTCATTTCCAGAAGCCAAATGGAATTTTTTTAAAAATAGAGTTTGGCCTATCGTTCAAATTCAAATTCAAATTCAAAAATGTTTATTCAATGAATAATGAAAATAAATAAACTGGTAGGTACAGTAGCACAAAAAAATTAATTCAGAAAAAAAATTAATCTGTAGCATTATTTGACTTTGAACTACGAGTATGCTCAACTGTAGGCAATGCCTGTGTTGTTGAACATGAGTCTCAAGCGTACTAAATGACTGGCACTGGGTTAATTAAATTAACACTAGTTACAAATTAAACTGTTATTTTTAGAACAGAACTTTTTATTCTACACAACTCGTATATAAATTCGCTACCATATACATTCAATTTAGAAAGAAAGAAAAATGATATAATATTTGTGCTTATCAACTAAAAATGTTGAGAAGAATATAACAGTGGTTTGACTGGCCACCGATTACAATACACACTGGTAATATGTGCTAATATAGTGGATCTCCCCTCCCTCCCAAGCCAGGACAAGATTTGCTTCGTGTATTGGGACCTCGAGAATGAAGAGGGATATTTCATCAAGGGAGGCAAGTTCCTGTGCAGCATGTGAAGGATATAGAGCGGACTTCGAGTGGACATGACTATACGCGGGATTAAGAGCAAAGCCTGAATCCGCCAGCCTTGTACGGTAATGATGAGCTGCCTCTACATCGACCCGGGAAGGATGCTTATGAAAATACAGTAGCAATCCTTTGGCAAACAGTTGTTTCAGCGTAAAAATCGTAGCCTCATCGTTATAATCGGATGCTTTCCCAATAAGACTTTCAACAAACCTTTCTGCAAAATGTCAAGTTTTTTCAGTCTTGACTGAAAAATGCATTCGGAATGACCGTTTGGAATGACTTGTTGACAACCATGAAACTTGGAAGAAAGGTTCATAATATTATGGTTCGAACATTAAGCTCCTTCTGATGAAAACCCCGTTTGTATAGTTCCAGTTTTAAAAGCCGTCAATCAGTATAATATGCTTCTAATAATATTTATTTTTATATAATTAGTAGGCTGTGTCTTCTTTTTTCAATCAAGACACCTATCAGGTTGGAATTTATTATGTTGGCAGCGTGTTGCTAGACTATTATCATAAGCCTGTCCGTGTCGGTGTTAAGCCCGTCTTCGGTTCTAAACCTTGTTATTTCCAACAGTGAATTTGTTGAATTTTTGCTCTATATAATTTTTCTCGCATTTTTCTCTCTTTCTCTTGAAATTGAACAAACGGCTTAGGGAACGAAAAGTCATGTTTGAACATTTGATCATTTATTTATTGGCAGAAATATTACAAACAGACCACTTGGGTACTCTTAGGATTTAACAAAAAACATTACAGGAGAAAAACAGTACTCACTCTATTTTTAGTAATTACATTAATTAGTAGAAACAAAAGTGTAAATGAGAAAAAATGAAAGAAAAAAAATATGCATACTAAAATAATAAAAATACAATAGGTACTTGAGTGGTTAAGGTGATGATGAATAGAAAATGATTCTTTGGGATAAAGCCTAGCACCTCCTGAGTTGATTTCCTTCCAAAACGTTTTCAATCCACCTCCAAAAGCTCGCTGAAAATCGGTTCATCATCAAAATGGCCTATATTCACCCCCTTATGTCCAATTAAATCTTTTTCATGAAAGTGGCTTTCACCCTTTTGATATTGGTATCTACGAAGTTCATCACACATCGAATGGGCTTACATTCAAATTGGTATTATCCACTTCTAATATTGAATGTGATTCATTGGTCAACCAATAGATGGAAACACTAGGCAAGGCTTCAGAATGAACAATAGTAATCAACCGAAACACCAGGTAGCATCGCCATTACTCTTCAGCACCTGTATTAAACAGTCATAAATGGAAACACAAGGGTTCACAGATGTACCTTTAGACTGCAGAAACACTGATATCAGCCTGCCCAGTGATACAATTTATCACTGGGCAGGCTAATATCAGTGTTTCTGCAGTTCTGTACTTACCGTTTTTGTAAGGGGCCATTCTTTCAACTCCACGTTCAGAGCCTGTAATAGCCAGTGAAGAAATAAGTGGTTTTATGTAAAATTTATCCATTGAAGGGCTTGGTGTCTTTTAAGAACAACTCATGTTCTCATGAACATCTCACGTGATGTTTTTATTCAAGAGCCCCAAAACCAGTTTTTTTTTCAAAATGGCTCATATCCACGGGTTTTCATCGAGCGGACTTAAATCCTAATTGAGAATGTCGTATCACCTCCAACATGTGAGGTACATGTTTGAAAACATTGCTGTGTAGAAACTATAAGGAAAATTTGGGAACCTTGAGAAACTTGCATCGTGTAATATAATGTTTTCTTCAGTTTCCCAAAAAAGGTTCCAAGTGGACATAAGCCCGTTTGAAAGAAAGCTCCTACATTTAATGATCTTGAAAGATCATTTAATCATCTGCAATTGAACTCTGAATGGTGAAGAGGCGAGAGCATGAACAACACTGGAGGGGGAGGGAATTCCACAATCTCGCACCCGCAATCCTGAGGGACCTGTTGTTTGTTGTAGGATAGTGAGATGGAATTTAGTCCCCAGGATGAAATGATGAGGGGAATGAGGGGAATGATTGGGCATTTATTAAAAACCTGACAAATCATAACCACTGAAGTTTTGAATGTAAGCGCTTACATTCAAAACTTCAAAGCCGCGCGGCTAGCCGAGGTAAATTATCATGATTACTAGTTAACTATGGTGGACGAAATAGAGTTTGATTAAAGTCTAAATTTCGGGCTGATAAATGGCTAGAACCAGATCAATACTCGGAGACGTGTGGGAGAATGGGTGATAGCCCTCTCTGTACGATTCGAAATGAAACCTGGATTCTCTATAAAAGATAAAGGACCGTAGTCTATCGCCTACTATTTGCTCAGTTCCTCCATCTCGGAGGGAGCTAAAATATTGAAACTGGTGGAGGGCGAATTCCAACATCTTGGGGAGTCCAGATGAGAAGGCACCTGGGCGAGCGAGGTTTAGGAGGCCGGAAGGAAGGTTGGAGTAGTTGCCCCAACAACTTACCTACCTTTAATACTGTTATGAGCCGATGATCCCTTGAAATAAGTTATTCATTCCAGGGGATAGAGGCGGTCGATGACCGTCTCTCCTGAGGTGCTTACTGTGCCTGCCTGCCTAGAATGATGACTTGGAAAAGTTTATCGCCCCGTCCTCAAGAGCCGACTCCCGACCAACTCCTTCATCTCCACCACCGAAACTAATTCACTTCTCCTTTAATCCACTTGCCACGTTACAAAAGTTATCCTTCATCCCTTCCCGCTTTCTCGTTGGGGAACTCAGTTCGAAAATTAATCGTAATACCAAAGCAATCATCGCGTAACTAATTTCGCGGAATTTCGAAGCCCCTTAGGCTCAAATCTTGGGAGTTGGTTGCAAAGTTCATTTGCCTGTGTTTCTGACGACATTCAACGAGTTTCTAGGCATAAGATACAGAGGAACCCTGGTGCCATTGCTCAAGCCTCTCATTCTTACAGAAGACGGGTAAAACAACGTTTCTTGTAAAGATATTTATGCCTCGATCTAAACGACTCCCAAACAATTGGGGATCTGGATATCAGATTTCATTGGGATTTCATAGGGATTTCATACCTTACTTTTGACATTTGATTGGGGTCAACTGTGCTTTACTAAGCAGAAGTTTTAACTTAACCTTATATGATTGAAATCACGGCGCAGATCTACTCAGCTGAGAGATTTTGCTGTTTAAATAATCTGTGACATTAATTTCTTCTTTATCCCCTTCCACACTGAGAATCGTGTTTGGACGTCGACAGATCCAACTCTTCAACTTGAGGTTTTGCTGGTTGAAGGAGAAATTGTCCAAATTTGGGTTGAAACAATATTATAAAATGTAGCCAGCCTAATTGTGTACAAATATACAGGGTGTCTACAGAAATTATGGGACAAACTCAAGGAATCAATTCTACAGCTAATTTGCAACAGAAAGTGCCTCTTAAAAATGCTTCATTACTCAATTAAAACCTGACTTTTTTGACTTTTAAGAAACTAGTTTTTTAAAGAATTATTCATTTGTAAAAAAGGATTAAGTTACGAGGGTCACGCAAAAAGTAAGTTTCTAAAAGTCATACGGAGCCTCCAAATGGCCGGAATACAACCCCCATCACATTGAAGCTTTGTGTGGATGTGGTTGGCATGCCTGCGAAGGTGGACCCCGTGTCCACCTCTGAGCTGCGTTCGATTATTCGGTATTATGCTGCCAAAGGAAAATCCGGTATTGAAATTGATCGCAAACTTACGGCAGTGTACGTTAGAAAGGCTATGAGTGGGCAAATGGTGAATAAGTGGCGTGCATCTTTCTTGAAAGGACGAAATTCGGTGAACGACGAACCCCGAAGTGGGAGACCTGCAACTGCGACTGAAGGTGAGCCGGTTGAAGCTGTTCGCACTATTGTCGTCTCACAGCCGATGAAATTCATAAACAACTTCCTCTTAACATCGAAATTAGCGTCTGGTCAGTCCTCAACATCCTCAAGAAAAGTGGACGGAAAGTGGAAGACGGAACTTTGCGGCGGACTTGAAGGAAGCAGTGACCACGTATCTGGCTGAACTGGGCACGAGCACATATCGCACGCATCCGAAAAATTTAGTCAAGTCTCCCTCCCACTCCTTTATCCTTTAAAAAAAATAATATTTTTGTCCCATGAGCATTAGAGTGGGGAATGATTTCCGCAAAGATCACTAATATCAGGCATGTTGCTACGGAAACACAGCCTTTTATGTAAGAGAGAAATTTGAAACGCGATTCGTGGAAATCAAATTTTGGGACTTGTACCCCTCCTTTAGGATACGTGCAATATGAGGAGGGGATGAAAAAAAACTTGATCCGTGGTACCAAAAGTGTTTGGATCGTGCCGACGATTATATTGAGAAATGAATGGATCTAATGGAATGTAAATACATTTTTTCTGCATTTTTTAACTGTTGTGTAGACTTTTAGAAAAATCCAAAAACTTACTTTTTGCGTGACCCTCGTATTTTTTTTTTTTTAAATCAACAATTTAATAAAAATGAGATGCCAAAAGAGTTTCTTCCTTATTAAGGAGGCATGGAAGTGTCACCATTTGATTTAGCGTCAAAAAAGGCACAAATAGCAATACCGAACTCACTTCCATGAAAAAAGTTGGCTTGTGGTGCAAACCTTGAATGTTACCCAAAAATCCCACGGTTTTTAAAACATTATTTATACCGTTGGAAAGCTGAGATTCTGGCCAAGGAGTGCACGCCGAAGGAACCCCGAACTGATGGCGCAAAATACGAAAGAAAAAACGGTGATTTTTAAGAAATCTTCAAATTTTGGACTTTGGCCATTTTCTCATCAATTAGGACTGTCTTGAAAAATCGTATTCTATATCAGGGAGATAGCAAATTACCGCTCTTTTCAACGGTATCCTCCACTTTTATTAAATAACTCAATTAAAAAACTAAATTAAACAATTCTTTTGTCATTACTCAATTAAAAAACCGACTTTGATCACTTTTAAGATTTTTGTGTGTTTTTTGACTTTGTCTCAGTAAAACGGCTGTAACTCCCTCAAATTAATATGTAAAAATTTTACAAATTAATTTGAGGGAGTTAAAAGTGAAAACAGTCGGTTTTTTATTTGAGTAATGAAAAAATTTTCACGAGACACTTTTTGTTGCAAATTAGCTGTAGAATTGGTTCCTTGAGTATGTCCCACAATTTCTGTAGACACCCTGTATAGATGTGTACAAATAAAACGGTTTCTTGTTTTTAACTGCAGCTCAATAGATTCCATTGGAATTTTCAGTCGTTAAAAATAGCATTTCCAAGTAAAATTCAACCGTTTCCGAGTCAAATTAAACCTCTTCCAAGTCAAATTCAACCTGTTTCAAACCGCTTTCTACTTCTTGCATTTCAAAATAAACCTGCGTCTACACATCGCATAGAGCTGTAAAAAATCACAGAGGCCCCGAGGCTCTGTTCAGTATTTCTTTGTACCTAGTGCCTGCACTGAACCACTATAGTTGTTCAATTTGAACCATAAATAATGCTTTTGTAGTTTTTTGTTACCTCATGAGCTTGGGAACACAACGTAACTCACATTTCAAAATTTTAACAGTGCGTTTCAGTATGAGTTTTTAATGTCAAGGCTGTTATTCTCGATTCCCTGGTTAAAATTTATATTTGTTGCTGAAGTCGAGAAGGTCGAATTTGACTTGGAAATAAAATGTAGGTAATATATAATTCAGTGCCCAGTACCCCTCCATTTTTGTAACTCCGATTTTTCCTGGATACGGGGAATCTATGTGAACAACTTGGGTTGTGTTTTAAAAAAGTACTTGAGAATAATCGGTGGTGATAGGTTTGTGGATAAGAAAAGAGAGAAAAAACATTATGAATGATGATGGGCATTCAAAACTCGTGCTTGTGAACCTCCCTACTGGTCTTCCACTTCCGTTATGGTAGATATGTATGAATTGAAATAAGCCACGAGGGTTCCTATCACCCTCTATTTAACCCTGCAATAAACTATCGAAAATCCGATGAAGGCAGTTATTGTGGCGCTGATGTTGAATACCACTATTCGGAAGAACGGACTTCACGAGTCAAAATAGGTCCACGGTGAAGGGGTAATTTAAATTACTGGTGATTACACGGAACTGATGGGGAATGAAGAGGTGAATACTACGTTGGCGAAATTTATGCCGAAGGGAGGCCATAACGCTGGTAAACGAGGTGCCTTGTTCCCCTAACGCTATTATTATTACTTTCGCTACCTGATCTTCAAGGAGCTACCGAAAATTTACGAGACTGGTCCCAATAACGATTGTTGAGCCGTTTCACCGGAAACCAGGTTAACCACGGGTTGCCATAATGTTCGTCAATTTGTTATATAAGAACGTATTAATTATGCTCCATCGAACGACGAAACTTAAAAACGCTAACGAGGGTCAATGAACCGAATCAAATAATCGACCGAACTATGAAACCAGTTACTAATCGACCGGTTAATACCAAAATTGGATCTCATCTCAGTAAACGGTTGGACTTGGAAGTAGAAAAGTATCGCTGTATTCCTACAGTGTTATTTGCTCATGCTGGCAACTTGTCTTTGAAGAGTTTCCGTTAGATGATATTCCGCTTCGTGAAGAGTGCCGTGGGCTTCAAAAGACATTGATTGATATTTTCGCTTCAGAGAGTTTTCTGGACTGGGGCTAAGCCTTTTGAAAACAGCAGAACCTTTTGTAGTTTTTTGTTACCTCATGAGCTTGGGAACACAACGTAACTCACATTTCAAAACTTTAACAGTGCGTTTCAGTATGAGTTTTTTAATGCCCAGGCTGTTATTCTCGATTCCCAGCTAATTGCTTCCACTGTTTTCCATCACAGTTCGCTTTTGGGTCAAGTTCTTACTATTCGTGTTAGGAGACGACAACAAAGGCAAATGTCCTATTTACTCTAGTATGGGGCGTGGGACCAGTGCTCATCAATGAATTCTACTAGATGAGTAGTTAAGTAGGTAACGCGCATTTGCCACGATATAGTGAAGATGGATTGTCATTCGTTGCTGAGAAAACCGAGATATTGTGGATAGAGGCCATTTTTCTCTAAAAAAAAACTCAACACAGGCATTTTCATCCAAGTCTAGAAAGGCATTTTCTTCTGAATGGTCTACCATTTCATCATCGAGTAGGTGGGTCAGATGAACCAAATGGTGATCATTGACGAGATTGTTTGTCGTCATCGAATTAAAAGCGAAAAGTGACGTTACCTTTCTTTTGGAATCCTGGAACATACAGGTGATCCCATGGACAAATCTGTCAGTTAGGAGTGGTCGGTGTTCTGAATTTAGTTCTCAGATTTCTAGTTATTATGAAACATCCTTTAATCGCATTTTTAATGAAACTATGTTCGCTATGGAAACAACTTGGAACTTTGGGGCTGATAGTTTGTATGAATTTTAGGCATTCCTAATCCCACCATGGAGTGCAAAATGTGTGTGTGAAGGTGGCGATATCTGACCTCCAACGTGAAAAATACCTAATTTCCCTAAAATACCAATTACCACACAATTATGACCACAGAGTTCGATGACGATCTATTGTGGAAAATGGGAACGGGAGTTTTCATGAGTGGAAAACCCTTTGGTGGTAGGTAAATCCTCCGCTAAAACTGGATCTTTGAGCGTGTTTTACTTGGAGTACACCGCAAATACACATATGCCCAACTAATGTACTAACCAACATCATTGGTATCGGAAATTGTCTTCTTTCTGTTGACTCGTGAAGTAGTTCGGAAACAGAAATTCAATACCAAAAATCACGAGTTGTTTGAATCAGCCGTATGAAGTTGGCTTCACGTCATACCGTTCGATCCACCCCTATGACCCTGATGTTTTTCAGTTCGAGCTACGAGCCATCATTGTGTATGTACAACGGATCTACGTGGTTTAATAGAAGCCGCTGAATCGAATCAAATTCAAATTTGCATAAAAAACTAATTCGAATATGTCCACCCCAAAACATCCCTTCGTCCCTTTCCATTGACCCAGGGTTAAATGAATGAAGTTTCAAAGAAATCTACACGGTCCAATTTGATGAAGATTTTTAGCTACGGTGCGGCGCGGAGGTTTGAAAATGTCGTTCCTCATTTTGATTGATTCAGGGCTATGGATAGTTTCAGTAATTTATTTTAAGGGATAGTCCTGTTTGCGCTAGACGGTGGATGGACGAATTTTATTATTTCGGGGATCGGTTGTTTTTTCTTGGTCGGATCCAAGAGATTTTGAGGGTGGAGAGGTCGATTTGTTTCTTGGTTGATTATCGAATTAATAATGAATCTAATTACCAGAGTTTTCTGCAGTTTGAGATTGTAACTAATGACAATTCAAAGTAGTATCCTTTCCCTTGGCTCTGGCCGACACGGCAACTCCGAAGAAAATACCTTACTCAAAACAGGATAATGAGACATTTCAAATCCAATCCTAATGTAAGTTCGGTAGTTTTTATACTACAACTATATTAAACTTTTACGCTGCACTCCGCATTCGGAATGGGTCTACACGGTCTGCTTCGGTGGATTTTTACTGATTGACCTGGCCTTATAGGACTTCTTGGTCATTCAATTCAACTTTTAAGTAAGTGTCTGGCCCACACAATAATACTCGAAGGCACGTATAATAGTAAGGAAGATTGTTTAGTTACCCTCTCGCCCTGGTAGTGGCAATATTGGTCCTTCATAATCATTCGAGTTATCTCATCCTACGGTTCCGACTTCCTACTCTTATTTAGCTCAGCACACTTGAGCTTGATCATCGGCTTGTACCCAAAACTGAAAGTCAATCTAAGCATTTCTGGTCCGATCGATCGCAAAACCGAGGGCGAAGGAGATTTTTTTAAAAGGAATGAAAAACAGACGCTCAGACGGCAGGTGGGAGTCTCTAGCAGCAACGAGGAGCCAAGCCCTGGTGTTGAAAGTAGTGCCTCATTAATTACCCACTTCTTCGACGATTCTGAAGGGAGTGGATGAAACGGAAAAATTAATGAAGGAAATCCTCATTAGATTACTACGACCCCCTCATGTTTCTGGGTTTTCCGGAAAAGAACCTTCTCCCTTTTCTAAGGTTTTACGTTTGACTCATTGATTTCATTTTTTTCAATACATTGATTTTTTTTCTGGGTAGATCAAAGCGTGTCTCGGCAGTGTGTACACGATATTTTACATATGAAATCGTAATAGGGGAAATAACCCGTAAGGTGTAATGCGGCGTAATTGTTTTTATGTTCAATACTGTATTTTTGTTCATTAATACACAATGTTGATACTACACAATGTTGATACTACACAAATTGATACTACACAAATTACGAGGGTATTGTCAGTGATGATCCCAGTTGAAATATTGAATCAATTCCGTCCTATATCCCCAAGCACCTTGACAAAATCTAGCTAAAAGCAACCGATTCTCTCCACTCAAAACTGACCGTTGTCGTCTGAATGGTCAGTTTTGAATGGAGAGAATCGGTTGCCGTTAGCTAGGTTTTACTATCCGTATTACGGAAGAGCTTAGGTGTACCTAAATATTTCAGTGAAACTCAGCAATGTCCGGACAGACCGCCTGGAAGTTGCAAGTGGAGCCATTTGAGGGGCAGAGCACAATGGGTAAAAGTGACATTTTTGTCGTAATTGACTTAAAGGTATAGAAATAAACACGTGATGTATTTTATTATTATGGATTTATTATATGGATTTACCACGCCAAATCATAAAACATTACAATGAATTGCCATGGTTATCGAACTTTGACATCGATTTTTCTAGATATGGTAAAAACGTCACTTATACCCTTTGAGCTCTGGACCCTTCATTTGTTCTGGCCACCCCCTTAATGAAAATGTACTGGCTTATGGGTAGGCGGTCAAAAATATCTATCCATAACAAGCTCCACCTGTACAAACAAGTCCTGAGACCCGTATGGTGCACAATTGTGAGGATGTAATGCACCTAGCAATCGCAACATTATTCAGCGCTTCCAGAATAATGTTCTGTGTTCATGCACATATGTGTTGAGTGAATTTCGAACCAGATGGACTCTGTATTTTCTAGAGACCTCCTAATACAGATGTTGAATGAAAGGGAACATTGGCCTAAGCTAGCTGGGTACTGTAGTACTGCTTGGAAATACAGGAAAATATTAATTCGAGAATTTAACTACAACTAATTTATAATATGTGGGTACATGACACAAAAATATTTCGAGTTATAATATAATGTTAAATTAATAATATAAATTATGTATTATGTTAAATATGTATAATATGTATGTATAATATGTTAAATATAAAATAACCATGCCATCAAATTATAAAATTATCTAACCTGGGAAGGAATGTAAAATAAAATAAATAATAATTAAGTAAAATATGATAATAAAAACAGTTTTGTAGCGGTACATTAGTGTCCACATTTGTTAATTAGATAAACCGACTCCAAAGGCGGACGGCCTAACCGGCCATGCCTTAACAGCCTGTTGCTGAATTCAGAGTGTATGATAATCAAATAATTTCTTGTTTGGTTGAATAACACCACTTCAGATTCATTTTGTATCTTGTATTTTGTGCATGTCAACCAATACTGTTGTTCATTTGTTGTATTATTATTTTGAGAATAAAGGCTTTTATCTATCTATCTATCTATCTATCATATGCATACAGATACTTTCGTAACGGCCGATTACACTACGAGCTTCAAGTACAATCGGTCAATGAGGTCATACGCAATCAAGCCATCAACCACTTAATGCGGCTACACGATCACGGCAACGAGGATAATGTCCTAGACACAGGTGATCTACTCCGAAGATTGAATCTGATTTATAATCTTCAATACTGCAATCGACCCTCTCAAAATTTGTGAGTAGGTATACGTTTCCAGATACGTAGATTCAGAGAACCAAGCTCAAATTTTTACAGATGTAAAACATATTATTATTGCCATACTAGAAATGAGTGGCAAGTAATGTTCAGAAAATATTTGTTTATTCTGTTTTTCTTGATGATACATGTGGGGTATTCAATAGTGGTCAATAGAGTCGCCATCAAATCTTCACCCATTTTGATTGATTTTTAGAGCTAATTTTGTAGCAACTTATTATACTCGTATCTGGTTATAAAGTTACACACAGTTGATTTTCTCTTTCGGTTGAAGGCACAACCTTTGATGAAAGTCTACTTATGACTAAATGGAATTGTATACTTTCCCTCAGTAGTCCTTTTTATATCCAGGATAATACTCTTTTCAAACTCCCATTACAAGTAGTAATTTCCCTTGGAACTAAATCTCGAAAACGTTGTCAATTGCAACGCCACTCTTTTGACGTTAGATTAATGGTTAACCTTTCACCTATCGATTATAAAGATCGAGCTCCAATAAATATGAACCAACTGAAAATATGCATAAAATACGTTTAATACTAATGGTTGGTCTTAAACACGGGATCGGTCACACAATTTGATTGTAATTCTGGAAAACTCCATATAGCGAAAAGACGTTTCACGTCAGCAAATGAAACAAAGTGTAACCGGCCCACAGACGCTAAAAAGCCGCCAGAGCGTATATTTCTTTACAAACTGCTCTACCTCACTGCTCAATATCTGAAAGTGCTAAATTCTGTCCATTCACTTGTGATTCTCATAGTGAGTGTAACAGTTACGAGTATGTATATTAATAGAATGTATTCAAAGTTGTGGAATGGTAGAATGGTCTTGGTTTCGGCAGCAATTAGAAGCATGATTTGACCCAAAAGTTCCCCTAAATACTCTTCAACAACTTAAAAACCTTGAAGCAACTTACGACTAAAAGCCCAATAAACGATTTTGGTAATAAATTGAAAACTTACCCTCTTGAAGAAAGAAACTCGGTAAATGAAAAACGAAAAGCAAACAGGATCGAAAAACTAAAAAGGAACCGCCCAAAAATAAAACCATACTAACGAGATATGTTAATAAACTCGAACAAATGATTACAAGACTGGAGAACGAATCAGTTAAAAGCTTATAGAGCGGTTCAACTACCGATAAAGGTACGGAATAATCTTTCTATGTAGTAACAGAAAACTTTCACTTCATTTACCTTTGAGAATACTGGTGGGGTAACCGGGGGGAATTCACTTTTTGGTGAGGATCTCCATACAACCTTTCAACCTTTACCGAAAACAGACGGCACAAGCCTGATCGACGAATAGGTGAATTTGAAATTATGTTAGTTACACTGAAATAGAAAAATAGCAAGGCGTGAGAAGTCCACAGGTTATGTCGTGATAACATGTGTAGGGTACACTACCTCAAAGCTCGCTGCTTAACGTGTCGAGAAAGACTTTTAATTTCGAACACGAAAAACTGAAACAGTACAGACAAATTGAATGATCAATTTTTGAAGGAAGCGCGATTCCAGGTGTATTTACGTGCGCTTGGCCGGTTATCTCAGTTTGCTCAATTATATTTCTTTGGAGTTTATTTGGTTTCATTTTACAGACTTGCCCTTTTACTCGGTTGTATACATTATGCCTTCTCCCTTTGGGCAGATTTGCACAATCCCAATAGGCTTCGGCATGTGAGTTCTGTGGGCAACCGAAAACTCGGGTAGGTACCAACCTGCATAGTTGGTTGAGGAAGCTAGAACCCTCGACTCCACCTGTAGGAAGCACAGGTACTCAGCTGCTGTCCGTTGACACTGACTGTATGTTCAGTCACCTCTCAGGAGGGAATCCCGACCTATCTGGTTGGGGGGAGACCGTAAACTGTTGAGCCCGGTTCTCCTTAAAACACTTGGAATTTTTTGCAGTATATGGTGACTTATAATATAAGTCGCCTTATAATGAGAATCTCTAATCTCCGCTTGGACCCCAGAATAACAACCTCTCATCTCCATACCACCTATTGCAATTGCGGTTGCTGGGGTTTCCGTAGGAGGTACTCATATTTTATGACAGTGACTTCTTGGAGATAATAATGACCCCCCCCCCCCCCCAAACAACTCCGTTGTAAAAACTGGCCCGGCAAAAAAACCTCAGCCGCAAAAAGGAATGATATCCATTTTGCCCGCCAGCCACATATACTAAAATTCAAAATTCTGAGAAATTGGGAGTTTGTGGGTTATCATTCTGAGGTCCAAGCTGAGACGAGAGGTTCTCATTATAAGGCGACGATATGTACGAATGTGTCATAACATGGATGTCGCCACACATGTACCTATTATCAATACGTTTCCTCCGATGTGTTTGCCTTCCAATAGTAAGTGGTTGGACTCACAATGATCATCAAACCAGGAGTATCACTAACTGAGAAGGCAAGGTATTGTTCAATGATATACACCCGAAGGACTCGAGTATACACTGCAAACGGATCTACCAATACAGATCTAAATCGTACCTTTCGAAAAGCTACTTCAGGATTAAATAAACAAACAACTACATTACCTTACGAGTATATTGGTAGGACTAGTTTATACGTTTTGTACACTAGGTGCTTACGTAGTACGTCAGTGAACGAGGGAGCTGATTGGACCAATATTGAAGGATGAATTCATATCAGTGCATGTATGTAAACTTTACTGCCCTAAAAATCACAACATTGAAAATCAGTTTGAACTTAATACTATATGCTAGCGGGTAGAAATTGAAAATCAAATTCAGAGTCACGCACTGACTAATGGGAGGAAAATCACAAAAGGGGAGGGTAGCGACCCACACGCATATTCTTCGACCGATTAGGACTTGAGGGGTACAGATCTGGGACTGCGCCAAATCTAAACCTATCAGAATAACATTAGGGCCCCATCGTACCATCATATACCCGAAACGATGGTATTCATCGAGACTTGAAGATGGAAACAGACGAAATAAGTAAAATTTGCGAGGGAGCACGAAGGATCCCGCCCTAACTGCCACGACCTGTATACGCTTCTAGAACAACTAAGGAGAACTTCGGTGGAACATGTCAACGGACCTCATTTTCTTAAGTCGATTGTCGTGTTTATTTGTGTTATATACAGCTCCATATTTGTGTTATGCACAGATAGTTGATATACAGCTCCACTTACTCCACACATAATATGAAATGAGTTACAAATTGTAAACGATGGAAAAATAATTTCAAAGATTCTTCTTGTGACAAGTTGAAGCCATCTCATATAAACTGTAACCAGAGGTCTGACATGAAATTCAAGGCTTTCCTTTTTTCCATTCACACTTCCTCCTCACAGGAGCTAGTTAGTGCAAGCGAGAGCCTAATCTGGCGTGAATCGTACGGTGCAAGCTCTAACTAGCATAGAAGTGGGAGAAGTCCCTAACTCCGACTTAACAGCGTTTACTCATTAATCGCATGATTTCGCTCAGTAGATTCTCGCTACACCGGAACCCGTCTTTCTCTCTGAAGAAGTCGTTACTCAACTTCATCCCATTTTCGCGTACAAGTTGGGACTGCATTCTGTGAATATAGGTTATAATGTACAGTGAGTATTAAGAATCGGGAGTAATTCGTTCAATTCGAATTATCTCATCATCCGGGCGCTAAAATTAAATACTAATCAGGTAAACAGGGATCTACTTGTGCCATAATTATTAACGCTTAGTGGTCCTTGAGTGATATTGCGATCGAAGCATGTAGATGCAACCGTGCATTCCGTGTGATTCTGATTCAGTCAAACTGATGTTGTTGTCGTGCGATTTGAAGTAACGACCGTGTTTGCGGGTGCATAACTTAAAAAATAGCAAATACAACTATCTCGACTTATTTCGTGACTTGCACATGTTGGGGATTTCTACATAGAGCTGCTTACTTTAGTCATAAAGTTAACAGCTGCGGCACTGTAACGTATGCGAGAAAGCTTCGTGCCACCACCCGGCAAACGTTGTCGAGTTAAAGTCCAGCCTGTCAAAGTCATTCAATAACTAATGGTTTCCCAACTTCCCTCCGCTAGTTGGCCCTCAGCCAAACTTCAGCTTCTTTGGTCGGAGCAAACTTCGGTACGTGCTCATGAACCATATTCTCTCACTCAGAAGCTAAATGTATCAGCGCCTTCAACGGCTCTTCTAAGCGGTTGTTTAGGACACATTGACAATTGTTGAACATCGGAAAAGCAACTTAGCAGCTCATCCAACAGAGGTACAATGTCACCAGAAGATACATTACAAAAAGATCGCCCCACTAGCTTGAATAAAACCGAATCGTTGTTATACATGCTGGTTCTCTTAATATTTTTTCTTTTGACTATTCCCCAAATCCCGTGCGAATTTAAGCGAGACTATTCAAGCTGCATAATCCCTGAAATTCAATAATAATTGACTCAATAGTTTCGCAGTTATGCCTGGGATAAGGATTTTATCCTGAACACACCAGATGGCGGATATGTATTGGGTCAGGACGCTATTTGTAGCTCCTGTCACGAAAACCACGAAGAGTTCACACAAATTAATATAATTCAGGGGTTTCCGGCAAAAACCGGGTTGGTCAAGAAAATTGAGTTTTGAGTTTTTGATGACATCTTATGGCCACTGAAGATACCTACGATCCTGAATATGCGCTTGCACCAAAAACGTAACTTGTCAACCAGTGGGGACCTCTGAAAAACTGGCGTTTCTTCAACAACAAAACAAGTTATGCGTGTTTCGGCAAGAACACGACTACCTAGTCAAAATAATGATGTAATGGAACAAACTTCTTTTGCTTCCCGTAACTCTTCTTTGTTATGATGCGTTATCAATCCAGTTTCTATGTTTCCCAATCAAAAATTTCGACTGCTGAAGTACCAAAAGTCTGGGACAGAAAAATCTTGGCGGCTCGAAAGGTCTCAGGCACATTTAAGCTATGCAAATTCACCGATAAAGATTTCAAATATATGAAAGTAGCCACTGAACCTCTCTTTATGAAGACACCGAAACCACCATTCAAACTTCAAAAAGTACACATGGTTAAGACATCTTGTGAGGACAAGTCAGTCCAGCTGAAAAAATCATGTTATAACATAAATGGAGACCATCGTGAGACCAGCTAAAGTGAGACATGAACCTGTCTCCACTTTACACATCACCTCCTGGGCTAAAATCCAGCTAAAATCGAGGATCTAAGGAACATTATCCCATATTTCCAAAATCTTCGGAGTAAATCGTTCTATGACAACCTCCTGAATGATCTTACTCATATTGGTGATCCAGAACCAGAGGACTCCAACAACTTCCAACAAAGATGACAATAGTGATCGACATGCTGATAAGTGACCCATAATCTTTTTTAGCGAATTTTTGAAGAAAATAAAGGTAGGTATTGTTCTCGGTTCAAAATGTTTAAAAGTCGTATTTCCGAAAACTTTTTATACCAAAATCCGTTTCAGACCATCCTGAATGCCACAGCCAAAAGACACCAAAAATTATGATATTACATAATTATTATTACAATTATATAATTATAACAAAACCCTCCGTTTATTACACTGTTTTTCACTTTTTTCCGGAACCCCCTGGTTATGCGAACCTCCCCACTCTCTCTTCTAACACATTCACGGCACATTGGCCATTCAAAGTTCGCAATGAGGGCTCAAAGGTTGAACCGAAAAAATATAGCGCTAATAAAACGGTGGAAATTCAGGCTAATTTCCATATTGGGAAATCGCTGATTCAAGCAACATTTGGTTTTTGGATATCGAGATACTTTATGTGACTCGAAGAAGGTGATTTCTAATACTTGTTGGGACTACACAGGTGGGTTCATGTAAAAATCCAAAGATTATGGAAGTAAAAATTAATTATAAATAATTTTTAATGTATATTATCATTTTTTGATTCAATTGTTATGAGGCCGGCCCGGAATTCGGATGAAAAATTGACGACGCCTTCACTGACCTTTAATACTTCAAGAACAATGAACGATAAACAACTAAATACTTGTAATAATATAAATTTTCTTATTTGTTTCAGGTAAAGGAACGATTTAAAGGCTGTGAGTACAGGTAGGACATTAGAACTGTAATGACACACTAGATGGTTTTCAGTGGTACAGATACGGTGATTGACTTCTGTTACAGAATTCAATTAAATGATTAGGTTACTGGTCTACGATCATGCGAATCGATAATTGGTCATAACGGCTGTTTACTTGTATGAAGTGGTGAGACGATCGAACCTCGAAGCGGTCGTGTCGTTATCACTGATGACTCAGCCCCAGTTTTGACTCGTTGATTACTGCGGTTGGCCAATGGAAAGGGCAGCTTGTCACAACCGTTATCAAACCCGCTCTGGGAGATCCAACAGGAGTGAATCCCGCTTAATCCAAGAAATGAAACAGTGTCTAATTCATCTGATTATTGTGAACTCCGACAACATCGCGTGCTCACTCATTGGAGCCTTTGTTGGACGGCGTTTCATTTCAGAGATCACATCAGACACAGAGCTATTGGGTGACGGAGCTTGGGAAATGCCTCAACACTTTGAATTTTAACTACGAATCATATCGTTCAACTCACGCAGCGGTTTGAGTGTGACCTCTACGACGGACAATGACAGATAAAGTTTTGAGAGAGGCATGGAGTTCCATGTACCAAATCTGCTCTCGAGTCTTCCATGGATGCTGAAAATCTGTGGCCACTTGAGACATTTGGACAATCCACAAATTTCAGCAAAATACTCCAAATGAGCTAAAACGAAGGGTGCTCCATGGAGGTATATTCTCGCTAAGCTTGATGGCGTCTCTACATCGTTGCTTAATAAGCAACACTCCTTATCGACCATTTTCACACAAATTAGGTTTTGGCAGATTTGTATCCGACTTCTGACGCTGGATAGGCTTCTTAGCTCGAAATCGCTTCAACTAAATTGCAGTGTCGACGAAACTCGAAAGTTATAACAGCCCCTATCGAAATCGTCGAGGAAACAGCCCGTATCAACCAGAAAACTCGCTGAGTGGAAATGGTCGATGGGGGTGTTGCATCTTAAGCGAAGAAATGCTCTCCTTATGATGGTGTATTCTTCAAGTTATATTAATTGTATGCCTACGTCTGGGTTAACTATAAATTTGACATCATTAACATGAATTCTCAAACACAAAACCAGTGTGTCATATTGATGACGAACAATTAACAATAAACCAAAAAAACATCTTCTATTCACCGAGTGACATGTTAGGTCATTGTGCTCATATCGCCTATTTCGTCATGAAGACCCTTGTGAGACCTCCATTCAATTGAACCGACTGTTTGTTCTCTTTGATTCCTTATAAATATAGCCCGGAAAATATGCACTTTTTTCCTCCAAAATATGATATAGCGATTGGCAAAATATGCACCCCACCACAACACTCTTATTTAACGACCTAATATCTCAATGATAACCTTCATGTATCTAATGAAGGAACGAAAAGAATATAAAAGCAATAAGCAATAAAAGCAATAATATTATTAATCAAACATTTTCACTTTTTCCAATAATTCATTACATTATTCAATAACATCCAAATCATTATTCATCAACAAAGTTTTTGTGTACTACCAACACTTTTACAAAGTTTTCAACGGAAAATGTGATAGTTTTAAAGAGGAAAAACGACCTCTCTACGTCACAAGAAACAATTTGTATAATTTAAATACTAAGTAGTACAAAGTTCAGTAGGAGTATAATTTTTCAACAATTCACCACCAGTAAGCTCTCCTTTGAACATGTGTGTCAATTCTTCTACTGCTTGCCACCCTGAATTTCTCTTGAGGACTGACGATAATTTCTCCCTACAAGCCTTCCCGATTTCTCCTGTCCAGGAGTTCGACTTTTTCTCCAATTCTTCCATCAAATCGACGGCGGTGCGGAGTTCCATCCCCTGGGTCTCAAATTTTTTTCATCAGAGAACGGATGGCTTCCCAACAAGAAAATTGACCATGTAACGACCACAGGAGTCAAGTTGTTTCATGTAGTGAAACCCATACTTGTGATTCGCCGATATCACTTTTTATTTTCTCAATCTTCTACAAAAAGAGAAATTCAGCTTATAAAATTTACAACAAAAAGCTGAAGAAACCCTCCTCTCAATCCATCATCTCCTCTTTCAACTCAGTGTGAATTTCAGAAAACTACTTTCATTGCAGATGAAGAAGGATCCACCCCACTATATTTTCCACTCCTTTCCACTATATTTTGTGAGGACACAAAATATTATGCATTACCGAACTTTTTGAAGCGGTATGTTAGCCTTCACAAAGCCTCGCAAAGGTTAACTAATTAAACTGCTTCCTTGGATCACCCGAAGATCCCGCCTTGGCAAAACCAGCGAGGAAATACTGTTTCTTCCCACCGGTCCGCACAGTACCTATTTTTTCAATGTGCTGGGCTGTTTTTGTATGTTGCTCGAATAGAAATTTTCTTTCTGAACTGACCTGTAAAAGAAACGACGAAAGAACCGCATTTCTTAGTTCTAAAACCAGCTAACAGAAAAAGGTGGAAGAGGGATGATTTTTGAAACTTCAATAAAACTGATGAAAATGGTTCATCTGGTTCAATCGTTATCTGATAAAATGGTTAACTTTCAGTTTTGTTGCACAGTTGATTGTGCAATTGGTACTTTTGGGCCTCAGGTACCCCAGACCCAATTAGTTACCTACAATACCGGTCAGGTCGATTAACTATGGACATAATCATTTTGGGCCTTTTTAAAAAGATTGTTTCTTGAAAATATAAGTACAAAATGTAAAATATGCGAAATATGTGACAACATGCGAAATATTAGAAAATATGCCCCAGCAACCAAAATATGCAGAATACGATATTTGAATTTGGCACTAATGGATTCAAAAACCTTCAAAATGTCTAAATACGAGGTTTGGCACTCGAACGCCGAAATATGCAAAATCTGCAAATTCCGGGCTCTACACATAATTCACTATCCCAATGTCTGTGAATATCTGTTGTATATTGGAGCAATTGCTTAATATGAGGTACTTGGTGGATTGCGTGTCTCTGATTGGTATCTTCAAGGGGTTCTCTAATTGCATTGACGTCCGCGGTATACGGTATATCGTACTGTGGAAATTGGAGCTAACTTGAAGGGAAGGCTGATAGGACAGGAATCACTGGCGGCTGAATCCCTTTCAAATCACTTACGTATCACATCAGATAATTTTGTGTGGTTATACCATGGTATTAGATTATTCTCCTATTCATAATTTGTGAGTTAGTTCACACAACAGAGCCCCTACCTTATTTTAAGAGTATTGTTTGGTTTTCTCAAAACCACGCCGTCGGCATTATTGACTGCTGATATAGGGTTGTTGATCAAGGGAAGGGTTTCTAGAAGATATCGAATATTTTCAAAAATCTCAATTATTGAGAAATGGAATTTTCTCGCCAACGATTGGTAAAACTCAGGGTTTGCAAGACGAGCGTAAATGAATGCAGCCCGTCAAACTTGAAATTAATATTTTGGTGTCCATCAGAAACTTGGCTCAGGGCCTCGAAGGGATGGGTATTGCACACCTGGTATTGAATACATACTGATGAAGGGATCATATTAGATATCTACTAGTTGGAAACTCTTCGAGATCGGCAAAATGTGGTTTTCGGCGGTAAAAGATCAGAAGATATGTTCAGCTTGAAACAAAGTGGAATGAGAGAGAAAGATGTCGTCAGACCTCCTCTCGGCGTTCCTGATGATTAACACAGAGCAACAGTCAATGCTTGTACCCATGGTAAAACGTCCATATTGATTCACCTGGTTGTTGAATTAGAAAAAATAAACCATTAGACTAAACAACTTTCTTGTGAGAACATACAGTTTCACCAAATAACGTGCTGATGGGCAAGTGTAGGCAAGTACACTAATTTGGGATTATATTTTCTAATGATTCATTATCTTCCAAGATGCGTCAATTTGACTATGTTGATTTAGCTAATTATTTCCCAATAATACCACTGGTTTATAAACGTACACGCTAAACATTGTTTGGTAGTAAATGGCAATGTTGCTTTTAGGAACAGGTTGTCCAGTATGAGACAGCTGGTATTCTTGATGAGATGCAGTGTCTCATATTGAGGAGTAAAACGATGAAACTATCGAAAAATAAACACTTTCAAATCTTGAGGTAGGTAATTACGTCGGAACAATTTCTGAAGAGGGCAGTAAATCTTGTAAGACCGCCTCCACCTATTCGTTTTTGGAGCAGTCGTTTGTATATAAATCGTCCATTTCACGAGAAACGTAAGATTTAGTATAGTAAATTAAATAGAACTTGAAACGAAACTGCATGCGAAGTTGGTTATTTACGATGAGTTCGCTTGTTAAAAACAACTCAAGTTCTGGGAGAAAAGAAAAAAACAAATGTTTTCTTTTCCGTAGGCCGGTCGGGAAATAATTACTTACTATCAACACGAATGAATCCCCAGACAGACTTTCCCTCCACATTTGTGTTGAAATGGCTTTTTCTTCGCAACTTCCTTCCTTTCAACTTTCTATTCACTATAACGGCCAGAAGTTGGAATAATTCGGGAAGAATACAATAATAAAAGAAACAATATTTGCAATGAATGAAAATGTATACATTATTTAAATTTCAGTTGACGAGACCTTAAATACCAATTTCGGGAAAAATAAAACATAGATGTAGGTACTGTGAAACCCTGGCGTAGAGGAAATCTCTCTCTAATAATACACGGCGAGTCAGTTTTCAATAACTGGTGATGTGTAAATTGAAACCCCCAAAAAACACTCCTTTCCCAAACTTTTTTTCCGCCTGCTGTAAAATCATATTTACAATTTTTACACGGAGTGTTTTTTGGGGGGATCGATCTCACATCTTTTGGATGTTGAAGTTGAAAAGACGTGTCGAGGCAATATGCAAGAATAAACTAATTAATAAAAGCAAATAAAGCGAATTAATAAAATGATAAATTATTTATAATTTAACTAATTATTGCATTAAATTATTAATCAGTCACCAACTAACTAATAAAATTATAAAATATTTATAAATTAATTGATAAAATTATAAACTATCTATCAATTTATTAATAAAATTATTAATGAACCATTTAATAATTAATTACCCAATTACTGATGAAATTATAAATTATTTATAAATTTATAAATTACTGATTTACCTACTTGTAAAAATATAGATTATTCATTTATTTTTGATTTAGTTATAAAATAAATAGATTATGCAAGAATAAAGGAGAGGCCTTGCCCTACTGAATAAGAAGAAGAACATGATAATAGCGCAGAACCGGATTTTTGATGTTATATAACTCGGCTCCCTTTAGACCTAGCGACTTGAATCTTTTAAAAGGCACTGGCTTAAGTTTAAACGAAGCTCTGTGCAAAACTTCAAGTCAATGGGTGAAGGTGGATAGGCTGCCGCCTTGGCTAACTGAATACGAAGACAAACATGGTTAGGGGTTTTTGAAGTTATATAACTCGGCGCCCTTCCGACTTGAAACTTTCGGGGCTTTTTATATTATCCACACCAAAAAGATTCATACCAAATTTCAAGTTGATCGGCTGTGGGTCCGTCAAAGTGGCCAAAAGCGAAAAGTGACGTTACCTTTCTTTTGGAATCCTGGAACATACAGGTGATCCCATGGACAAATCTGTCAGTTAGGAGTGGTCGGTGTTCTGAATTTAGTTCTCAGATTTCTAGTTATTATGAAACATCCTTTAATCGCATTTTTAATGAAACTATGTTCGCTATGGAAACAACTTGGAACTTTGGGGCTGATAGTTTGTATGAATTTTAGGCATTCCTAATCCCACCATGGAGTGCAAAATGTGTGTGTGAAGGTGGCGATATCTGACCTCCAACGTGAAAAATACCTAATTTCCCTAAAATACCAATTACCACACAATTATGACCACAGAGTTCGATGACGATCTATTGTGGAAAATGGGAACGGGAGTTTTCATGAGTGGAAAACCCTTTGGTGGTAGGTAAATCCTCCGCTAAAACTGGATCTTTGAGCGTGTTTTACTTGGAGTACACCGCAAATACACATATGCCCAACTAATGTACTAACCAACATCATTGGTATCGGAAATTGTCTTCTTTCTGTTGACTCGTGAAGTAGTTCGGAAACAGAAATTCAATACCAAAAATCACGAGTTGTTTGAATCAGCCGTATGAAGTTGGCTTCACGTCATACCGTTCGATCCACCCCTATGACCCTGATGTTTTTCAGTTCGAGCTACGAGCCATCATTGTGTATGTACAACGGATCTACGTGGTTTAATAGAAGCCGCTGAATCGAATCAAATTCAAATTTGCATAAAAAACTAATTCGAATATGTCCACCCCAAAACATCCCTTCGTCCCTTTCCATTGACCCAGGGTTAAATGAATGAAGTTTCAAAGAAATCTACACGGTCCAATTTGATGAAGATTTTTAGCTACGGTGCGGCGCGGAGGTTTGAAAATGTCGTTCCTCATTTTGATTGATTCAGGGCTATGGATAGTTTCAGTAATTTATTTTAAGGGATAGTCCTGTTTGCGCTAGACGGTGGATGGACGAATTTTATTATTTCGGGGATCGGTTGTTTTTTCTTGGTCGGATCCAAGAGATTTTGAGGGTGGAGAGGTCGATTTGTTTCTTGGTTGATTATCGAATTAATAATGAATCTAATTACCAGAGTTTTCTGCAGTTTGAGATTGTAACTAATGACAATTCAAAGTAGTATCCTTTCCCTTGGCTCTGGCCGACACGGCAACTCCGAAGAAAATACCTTACTCAAAACAGGATAATGAGACATTTCAAATCCAATCCTAATGTAAGTTCGGTAGTTTTTATACTACAACTATATTAAACTTTTACGCTGCACTCCGCATTCGGAATGGGTCTACACGGTCTGCTTCGGTGGATTTTTACTGATTGACCTGGCCTTATAGGACTTCTTGGTCATTCAATTCAACTTTTAAGTAAGTGTCTGGCCCACACAATAATACTCGAAGGCACGTATAATAGTAAGGAAGATTGTTTAGTTACCCTCTCGCCCTGGTAGTGGCAATATTGGTCCTTCATAATCATTCGAGTTATCTCATCCTACGGTTCCGACTTCCTACTCTTATTTAGCTCAGCACACTTGAGCTTGATCATCGGCTTGTACCCAAAACTGAAAGTCAATCTAAGCATTTCTGGTCCGATCGATCGCAAAACCGAGGGCGAAGGAGATTTTTTTAAAAGGAATGAAAAACAGACGCTCAGACGGCAGGTGGGAGTCTCTAGCAGCAACGAGGAGCCAAGCCCTGGTGTTGAAAGTAGTGCCTCATTAATTACCCACTTCTTCGACGATTCTGAAGGGAGTGGATGAAACGGAAAAATTAATGAAGGAAATCCTCATTAGATTACTACGACCCCCTCATGTTTCTGGGTTTTCCGGAAAAGAACCTTCTCCCTTTTCTAAGGTTTTACGTTTGACTCATTGATTTCATTTTTTTCAATACATTGATTTTTTTTCTGGGTAGATCAAAGCGTGTCTCGGCAGTGTGTACACGATATTTTACATATGAAATCGTAATAGGGGAAATAACCCGTAAGGTGTAATGCGGCGTAATTGTTTTTATGTTCAATACTGTATTTTTGTTCATTAATACACAATGTTGATACTACACAATGTTGATACTACACAAATTGATACTACACAAATTACGAGGGTATTGTCAGTGATGATCCCAGTTGAAATATTGAATCAATTCCGTCCTATATCCCCAAGCACCTTGACAAAATCTAGCTAAAAGCAACCGATTCTCTCCACTCAAAACTGACCGTTGTCGTCTGAATGGTCAGTTTTGAATGGAGAGAATCGGTTGCCGTTAGCTAGGTTTTACTATCCGTATTACGGAAGAGCTTAGGTGTACCTAAATATTTCAGTGAAACTCAGCAATGTCCGGACAGACCGCCTGGAAGTTGCAAGTGGAGCCATTTGAGGGGCAGAGCACAATGGGTAAAAGTGACATTTTTGTCGTAATTGACTTAAAGGTATAGAAATAAACACGTGATGTATTTTATTATTATGGATTTATTATATGGATTTACCACGCCAAATCATAAAACATTACAATGAATTGCCATGGTTATCGAACTTTGACATCGATTTTTCTAGATATGGTAAAAACGTCACTTATACCCTTTGAGCTCTGGACCCTTCATTTGTTCTGGCCACCCCCTTAATGAAAATGTACTGGCTTATGGGTAGGCGGTCAAAAATATCTATCCATAACAAGCTCCACCTGTACAAACAAGTCCTGAGACCCGTATGGTGCACAATTGTGAGGATGTAATGCACCTAGCAATCGCAACATTATTCAGCGCTTCCAGAATAATGTTCTGTGTTCATGCACATATGTGTTGAGTGAATTTCGAACCAGATGGACTCTGTATTTTCTAGAGACCTCCTAATACAGATGTTGAATGAAAGGGAACATTGGCCTAAGCTAGCTGGGTACTGTAGTACTGCTTGGAAATACAGGAAAATATTAATTCGAGAATTTAACTACAACTAATTTATAATATGTGGGTACATGACACAAAAATATTTCGAGTTATAATATAATGTTAAATTAATAATATAAATTATGTATTATGTTAAATATGTATAATATGTATGTATAATATGTTAAATATAAAATAACCATGCCATCAAATTATAAAATTATCTAACCTGGGAAGGAATGTAAAATAAAATAAATAATAATTAAGTAAAATATGATAATAAAAACAGTTTTGTAGCGGTACATTAGTGTCCACATTTGTTAATTAGATAAACCGACTCCAAAGGCGGACGGCCTAACCGGCCATGCCTTAACAGCCTGTTGCTGAATTCAGAGTGTATGATAATCAAATAATTTCTTGTTTGGTTGAATAACACCACTTCAGATTCATTTTGTATCTTGTATTTTGTGCATGTCAACCAATACTGTTGTTCATTTGTTGTATTATTATTTTGAGAATAAAGGCTTTTATCTATCTATCTATCTATCTATCATATGCATACAGATACTTTCGTAACGGCCGATTACACTACGAGCTTCAAGTACAATCGGTCAATGAGGTCATACGCAATCAAGCCATCAACCACTTAATGCGGCTACACGATCACGGCAACGAGGATAATGTCCTAGACACAGGTGATCTACTCCGAAGATTGAATCTGATTTATAATCTTCAATACTGCAATCGACCCTCTCAAAATTTGTGAGTAGGTATACGTTTCCAGATACGTAGATTCAGAGAACCAAGCTCAAATTTTTACAGATGTAAAACATATTATTATTGCCATACTAGAAATGAGTGGCAAGTAATGTTCAGAAAATATTTGTTTATTCTGTTTTTCTTGATGATACATGTGGGGTATTCAATAGTGGTCAATAGAGTCGCCATCAAATCTTCACCCATTTTGATTGATTTTTAGAGCTAATTTTGTAGCAACTTATTATACTCGTATCTGGTTATAAAGTTACACACAGTTGATTTTCTCTTTCGGTTGAAGGCACAACCTTTGATGAAAGTCTACTTATGACTAAATGGAATTGTATACTTTCCCTCAGTAGTCCTTTTTATATCCAGGATAATACTCTTTTCAAACTCCCATTACAAGTAGTAATTTCCCTTGGAACTAAATCTCGAAAACGTTGTCAATTGCAACGCCACTCTTTTGACGTTAGATTAATGGTTAACCTTTCACCTATCGATTATAAAGATCGAGCTCCAATAAATATGAACCAACTGAAAATATGCATAAAATACGTTTAATACTAATGGTTGGTCTTAAACACGGGATCGGTCACACAATTTGATTGTAATTCTGGAAAACTCCATATAGCGAAAAGACGTTTCACGTCAGCAAATGAAACAAAGTGTAACCGGCCCACAGACGCTAAAAAGCCGCCAGAGCGTATATTTCTTTACAAACTGCTCTACCTCACTGCTCAATATCTGAAAGTGCTAAATTCTGTCCATTCACTTGTGATTCTCATAGTGAGTGTAACAGTTACGAGTATGTATATTAATAGAATGTATTCAAAGTTGTGGAATGGTAGAATGGTCTTGGTTTCGGCAGCAATTAGAAGCATGATTTGACCCAAAAGTTCCCCTAAATACTCTTCAACAACTTAAAAACCTTGAAGCAACTTACGACTAAAAGCCCAATAAACGATTTTGGTAATAAATTGAAAACTTACCCTCTTGAAGAAAGAAACTCGGTAAATGAAAAACGAAAAGCAAACAGGATCGAAAAACTAAAAAGGAACCGCCCAAAAATAAAACCATACTAACGAGATATGTTAATAAACTCGAACAAATGATTACAAGACTGGAGAACGAATCAGTTAAAAGCTTATAGAGCGGTTCAACTACCGATAAAGGTACGGAATAATCTTTCTATGTAGTAACAGAAAACTTTCACTTCATTTACCTTTGAGAATACTGGTGGGGTAACCGGGGGGAATTCACTTTTTGGTGAGGATCTCCATACAACCTTTCAACCTTTACCGAAAACAGACGGCACAAGCCTGATCGACGAATAGGTGAATTTGAAATTATGTTAGTTACACTGAAATAGAAAAATAGCAAGGCGTGAGAAGTCCACAGGTTATGTCGTGATAACATGTGTAGGGTACACTACCTCAAAGCTCGCTGCTTAACGTGTCGAGAAAGACTTTTAATTTCGAACACGAAAAACTGAAACAGTACAGACAAATTGAATGATCAATTTTTGAAGGAAGCGCGATTCCAGGTGTATTTACGTGCGCTTGGCCGGTTATCTCAGTTTGCTCAATTATATTTCTTTGGAGTTTATTTGGTTTCATTTTACAGACTTGCCCTTTTACTCGGTTGTATACATTATGCCTTCTCCCTTTGGGCAGATTTGCACAATCCCAATAGGCTTCGGCATGTGAGTTCTGTGGGCAACCGAAAACTCGGGTAGGTACCAACCTGCATAGTTGGTTGAGGAAGCTAGAACCCTCGACTCCACCTGTAGGAAGCACAGGTACTCAGCTGCTGTCCGTTGACACTGACTGTATGTTCAGTCACCTCTCAGGAGGGAATCCCGACCTATCTGGTTGGGGGGAGACCGTAAACTGTTGAGCCCGGTTCTCCTTAAAACACTTGGAATTTTTTGCAGTATATGGTGACTTATAATATAAGTCGCCTTATAATGAGAATCTCTAATCTCCGCTTGGACCCCAGAATAACAACCTCTCATCTCCATACCACCTATTGCAATTGCGGTTGCTGGGGTTTCCGTAGGAGGTACTCATATTTTATGACAGTGACTTCTTGGAGATAATAATGACCCCCCCCCCCCCCCAAACAACTCCGTTGTAAAAACTGGCCCGGCAAAAAAACCTCAGCCGCAAAAAGGAATGATATCCATTTTGCCCGCCAGCCACATATACTAAAATTCAAAATTCTGAGAAATTGGGAGTTTGTGGGTTATCATTCTGAGGTCCAAGCTGAGACGAGAGGTTCTCATTATAAGGCGACGATATGTACGAATGTGTCATAACATGGATGTCGCCACACATGTACCTATTATCAATACGTTTCCTCCGATGTGTTTGCCTTCCAATAGTAAGTGGTTGGACTCACAATGATCATCAAACCAGGAGTATCACTAACTGAGAAGGCAAGGTATTGTTCAATGATATACACCCGAAGGACTCGAGTATACACTGCAAACGGATCTACCAATACAGATCTAAATCGTACCTTTCGAAAAGCTACTTCAGGATTAAATAAACAAACAACTACATTACCTTACGAGTATATTGGTAGGACTAGTTTATACGTTTTGTACACTAGGTGCTTACGTAGTACGTCAGTGAACGAGGGAGCTGATTGGACCAATATTGAAGGATGAATTCATATCAGTGCATGTATGTAAACTTTACTGCCCTAAAAATCACAACATTGAAAATCAGTTTGAACTTAATACTATATGCTAGCGGGTAGAAATTGAAAATCAAATTCAGAGTCACGCACTGACTAATGGGAGGAAAATCACAAAAGGGGAGGGTAGCGACCCACACGCATATTCTTCGACCGATTAGGACTTGAGGGGTACAGATCTGGGACTGCGCCAAATCTAAACCTATCAGAATAACATTAGGGCCCCATCGTACCATCATATACCCGAAACGATGGTATTCATCGAGACTTGAAGATGGAAACAGACGAAATAAGTAAAATTTGCGAGGGAGCACGAAGGATCCCGCCCTAACTGCCACGACCTGTATACGCTTCTAGAACAACTAAGGAGAACTTCGGTGGAACATGTCAACGGACCTCATTTTCTTAAGTCGATTGTCGTGTTTATTTGTGTTATATACAGCTCCATATTTGTGTTATGCACAGATAGTTGATATACAGCTCCACTTACTCCACACATAATATGAAATGAGTTACAAATTGTAAACGATGGAAAAATAATTTCAAAGATTCTTCTTGTGACAAGTTGAAGCCATCTCATATAAACTGTAACCAGAGGTCTGACATGAAATTCAAGGCTTTCCTTTTTTCCATTCACACTTCCTCCTCACAGGAGCTAGTTAGTGCAAGCGAGAGCCTAATCTGGCGTGAATCGTACGGTGCAAGCTCTAACTAGCATAGAAGTGGGAGAAGTCCCTAACTCCGACTTAACAGCGTTTACTCATTAATCGCATGATTTCGCTCAGTAGATTCTCGCTACACCGGAACCCGTCTTTCTCTCTGAAGAAGTCGTTACTCAACTTCATCCCATTTTCGCGTACAAGTTGGGACTGCATTCTGTGAATATAGGTTATAATGTACAGTGAGTATTAAGAATCGGGAGTAATTCGTTCAATTCGAATTATCTCATCATCCGGGCGCTAAAATTAAATACTAATCAGGTAAACAGGGATCTACTTGTGCCATAATTATTAACGCTTAGTGGTCCTTGAGTGATATTGCGATCGAAGCATGTAGATGCAACCGTGCATTCCGTGTGATTCTGATTCAGTCAAACTGATGTTGTTGTCGTGCGATTTGAAGTAACGACCGTGTTTGCGGGTGCATAACTTAAAAAATAGCAAATACAACTATCTCGACTTATTTCGTGACTTGCACATGTTGGGGATTTCTACATAGAGCTGCTTACTTTAGTCATAAAGTTAACAGCTGCGGCACTGTAACGTATGCGAGAAAGCTTCGTGCCACCACCCGGCAAACGTTGTCGAGTTAAAGTCCAGCCTGTCAAAGTCATTCAATAACTAATGGTTTCCCAACTTCCCTCCGCTAGTTGGCCCTCAGCCAAACTTCAGCTTCTTTGGTCGGAGCAAACTTCGGTACGTGCTCATGAACCATATTCTCTCACTCAGAAGCTAAATGTATCAGCGCCTTCAACGGCTCTTCTAAGCGGTTGTTTAGGACACATTGACAATTGTTGAACATCGGAAAAGCAACTTAGCAGCTCATCCAACAGAGGTACAATGTCACCAGAAGATACATTACAAAAAGATCGCCCCACTAGCTTGAATAAAACCGAATCGTTGTTATACATGCTGGTTCTCTTAATATTTTTTCTTTTGACTATTCCCCAAATCCCGTGCGAATTTAAGCGAGACTATTCAAGCTGCATAATCCCTGAAATTCAATAATAATTGACTCAATAGTTTCGCAGTTATGCCTGGGATAAGGATTTTATCCTGAACACACCAGATGGCGGATATGTATTGGGTCAGGACGCTATTTGTAGCTCCTGTCACGAAAACCACGAAGAGTTCACACAAATTAATATAATTCAGGGGTTTCCGGCAAAAACCGGGTTGGTCAAGAAAATTGAGTTTTGAGTTTTTGATGACATCTTATGGCCACTGAAGATACCTACGATCCTGAATATGCGCTTGCACCAAAAACGTAACTTGTCAACCAGTGGGGACCTCTGAAAAACTGGCGTTTCTTCAACAACAAAACAAGTTATGCGTGTTTCGGCAAGAACACGACTACCTAGTCAAAATAATGATGTAATGGAACAAACTTCTTTTGCTTCCCGTAACTCTTCTTTGTTATGATGCGTTATCAATCCAGTTTCTATGTTTCCCAATCAAAAATTTCGACTGCTGAAGTACCAAAAGTCTGGGACAGAAAAATCTTGGCGGCTCGAAAGGTCTCAGGCACATTTAAGCTATGCAAATTCACCGATAAAGATTTCAAATATATGAAAGTAGCCACTGAACCTCTCTTTATGAAGACACCGAAACCACCATTCAAACTTCAAAAAGTACACATGGTTAAGACATCTTGTGAGGACAAGTCAGTCCAGCTGAAAAAATCATGTTATAACATAAATGGAGACCATCGTGAGACCAGCTAAAGTGAGACATGAACCTGTCTCCACTTTACACATCACCTCCTGGGCTAAAATCCAGCTAAAATCGAGGATCTAAGGAACATTATCCCATATTTCCAAAATCTTCGGAGTAAATCGTTCTATGACAACCTCCTGAATGATCTTACTCATATTGGTGATCCAGAACCAGAGGACTCCAACAACTTCCAACAAAGATGACAATAGTGATCGACATGCTGATAAGTGACCCATAATCTTTTTTAGCGAATTTTTGAAGAAAATAAAGGTAGGTATTGTTCTCGGTTCAAAATGTTTAAAAGTCGTATTTCCGAAAACTTTTTATACCAAAATCCGTTTCAGACCATCCTGAATGCCACAGCCAAAAGACACCAAAAATTATGATATTACATAATTATTATTACAATTATATAATTATAACAAAACCCTCCGTTTATTACACTGTTTTTCACTTTTTTCCGGAACCCCCTGGTTATGCGAACCTCCCCACTCTCTCTTCTAACACATTCACGGCACATTGGCCATTCAAAGTTCGCAATGAGGGCTCAAAGGTTGAACCGAAAAAATATAGCGCTAATAAAACGGTGGAAATTCAGGCTAATTTCCATATTGGGAAATCGCTGATTCAAGCAACATTTGGTTTTTGGATATCGAGATACTTTATGTGACTCGAAGAAGGTGATTTCTAATACTTGTTGGGACTACACAGGTGGGTTCATGTAAAAATCCAAAGATTATGGAAGTAAAAATTAATTATAAATAATTTTTAATGTATATTATCATTTTTTGATTCAATTGTTATGAGGCCGGCCCGGAATTCGGATGAAAAATTGACGACGCCTTCACTGACCTTTAATACTTCAAGAACAATGAACGATAAACAACTAAATACTTGTAATAATATAAATTTTCTTATTTGTTTCAGGTAAAGGAACGATTTAAAGGCTGTGAGTACAGGTAGGACATTAGAACTGTAATGACACACTAGATGGTTTTCAGTGGTACAGATACGGTGATTGACTTCTGTTACAGAATTCAATTAAATGATTAGGTTACTGGTCTACGATCATGCGAATCGATAATTGGTCATAACGGCTGTTTACTTGTATGAAGTGGTGAGACGATCGAACCTCGAAGCGGTCGTGTCGTTATCACTGATGACTCAGCCCCAGTTTTGACTCGTTGATTACTGCGGTTGGCCAATGGAAAGGGCAGCTTGTCACAACCGTTATCAAACCCGCTCTGGGAGATCCAACAGGAGTGAATCCCGCTTAATCCAAGAAATGAAACAGTGTCTAATTCATCTGATTATTGTGAACTCCGACAACATCGCGTGCTCACTCATTGGAGCCTTTGTTGGACGGCGTTTCATTTCAGAGATCACATCAGACACAGAGCTATTGGGTGACGGAGCTTGGGAAATGCCTCAACACTTTGAATTTTAACTACGAATCATATCGTTCAACTCACGCAGCGGTTTGAGTGTGACCTCTACGACGGACAATGACAGATAAAGTTTTGAGAGAGGCATGGAGTTCCATGTACCAAATCTGCTCTCGAGTCTTCCATGGATGCTGAAAATCTGTGGCCACTTGAGACATTTGGACAATCCACAAATTTCAGCAAAATACTCCAAATGAGCTAAAACGAAGGGTGCTCCATGGAGGTATATTCTCGCTAAGCTTGATGGCGTCTCTACATCGTTGCTTAATAAGCAACACTCCTTATCGACCATTTTCACACAAATTAGGTTTTGGCAGATTTGTATCCGACTTCTGACGCTGGATAGGCTTCTTAGCTCGAAATCGCTTCAACTAAATTGCAGTGTCGACGAAACTCGAAAGTTATAACAGCCCCTATCGAAATCGTCGAGGAAACAGCCCGTATCAACCAGAAAACTCGCTGAGTGGAAATGGTCGATGGGGGTGTTGCATCTTAAGCGAAGAAATGCTCTCCTTATGATGGTGTATTCTTCAAGTTATATTAATTGTATGCCTACGTCTGGGTTAACTATAAATTTGACATCATTAACATGAATTCTCAAACACAAAACCAGTGTGTCATATTGATGACGAACAATTAACAATAAACCAAAAAAACATCTTCTATTCACCGAGTGACATGTTAGGTCATTGTGCTCATATCGCCTATTTCGTCATGAAGACCCTTGTGAGACCTCCATTCAATTGAACCGACTGTTTGTTCTCTTTGATTCCTTATAAATATAGCCCGGAAAATATGCACTTTTTTCCTCCAAAATATGATATAGCGATTGGCAAAATATGCACCCCACCACAACACTCTTATTTAACGACCTAATATCTCAATGATAACCTTCATGTATCTAATGAAGGAACGAAAAGAATATAAAAGCAATAAGCAATAAAAGCAATAATATTATTAATCAAACATTTTCACTTTTTCCAATAATTCATTACATTATTCAATAACATCCAAATCATTATTCATCAACAAAGTTTTTGTGTACTACCAACACTTTTACAAAGTTTTCAACGGAAAATGTGATAGTTTTAAAGAGGAAAAACGACCTCTCTACGTCACAAGAAACAATTTGTATAATTTAAATACTAAGTAGTACAAAGTTCAGTAGGAGTATAATTTTTCAACAATTCACCACCAGTAAGCTCTCCTTTGAACATGTGTGTCAATTCTTCTACTGCTTGCCACCCTGAATTTCTCTTGAGGACTGACGATAATTTCTCCCTACAAGCCTTCCCGATTTCTCCTGTCCAGGAGTTCGACTTTTTCTCCAATTCTTCCATCAAATCGACGGCGGTGCGGAGTTCCATCCCCTGGGTCTCAAATTTTTTTCATCAGAGAACGGATGGCTTCCCAACAAGAAAATTGACCATGTAACGACCACAGGAGTCAAGTTGTTTCATGTAGTGAAACCCATACTTGTGATTCGCCGATATCACTTTTTATTTTCTCAATCTTCTACAAAAAGAGAAATTCAGCTTATAAAATTTACAACAAAAAGCTGAAGAAACCCTCCTCTCAATCCATCATCTCCTCTTTCAACTCAGTGTGAATTTCAGAAAACTACTTTCATTGCAGATGAAGAAGGATCCACCCCACTATATTTTCCACTCCTTTCCACTATATTTTGTGAGGACACAAAATATTATGCATTACCGAACTTTTTGAAGCGGTATGTTAGCCTTCACAAAGCCTCGCAAAGGTTAACTAATTAAACTGCTTCCTTGGATCACCCGAAGATCCCGCCTTGGCAAAACCAGCGAGGAAATACTGTTTCTTCCCACCGGTCCGCACAGTACCTATTTTTTCAATGTGCTGGGCTGTTTTTGTATGTTGCTCGAATAGAAATTTTCTTTCTGAACTGACCTGTAAAAGAAACGACGAAAGAACCGCATTTCTTAGTTCTAAAACCAGCTAACAGAAAAAGGTGGAAGAGGGATGATTTTTGAAACTTCAATAAAACTGATGAAAATGGTTCATCTGGTTCAATCGTTATCTGATAAAATGGTTAACTTTCAGTTTTGTTGCACAGTTGATTGTGCAATTGGTACTTTTGGGCCTCAGGTACCCCAGACCCAATTAGTTACCTACAATACCGGTCAGGTCGATTAACTATGGACATAATCATTTTGGGCCTTTTTAAAAAGATTGTTTCTTGAAAATATAAGTACAAAATGTAAAATATGCGAAATATGTGACAACATGCGAAATATTAGAAAATATGCCCCAGCAACCAAAATATGCAGAATACGATATTTGAATTTGGCACTAATGGATTCAAAAACCTTCAAAATGTCTAAATACGAGGTTTGGCACTCGAACGCCGAAATATGCAAAATCTGCAAATTCCGGGCTCTACACATAATTCACTATCCCAATGTCTGTGAATATCTGTTGTATATTGGAGCAATTGCTTAATATGAGGTACTTGGTGGATTGCGTGTCTCTGATTGGTATCTTCAAGGGGTTCTCTAATTGCATTGACGTCCGCGGTATACGGTATATCGTACTGTGGAAATTGGAGCTAACTTGAAGGGAAGGCTGATAGGACAGGAATCACTGGCGGCTGAATCCCTTTCAAATCACTTACGTATCACATCAGATAATTTTGTGTGGTTATACCATGGTATTAGATTATTCTCCTATTCATAATTTGTGAGTTAGTTCACACAACAGAGCCCCTACCTTATTTTAAGAGTATTGTTTGGTTTTCTCAAAACCACGCCGTCGGCATTATTGACTGCTGATATAGGGTTGTTGATCAAGGGAAGGGTTTCTAGAAGATATCGAATATTTTCAAAAATCTCAATTATTGAGAAATGGAATTTTCTCGCCAACGATTGGTAAAACTCAGGGTTTGCAAGACGAGCGTAAATGAATGCAGCCCGTCAAACTTGAAATTAATATTTTGGTGTCCATCAGAAACTTGGCTCAGGGCCTCGAAGGGATGGGTATTGCACACCTGGTATTGAATACATACTGATGAAGGGATCATATTAGATATCTACTAGTTGGAAACTCTTCGAGATCGGCAAAATGTGGTTTTCGGCGGTAAAAGATCAGAAGATATGTTCAGCTTGAAACAAAGTGGAATGAGAGAGAAAGATGTCGTCAGACCTCCTCTCGGCGTTCCTGATGATTAACACAGAGCAACAGTCAATGCTTGTACCCATGGTAAAACGTCCATATTGATTCACCTGGTTGTTGAATTAGAAAAAATAAACCATTAGACTAAACAACTTTCTTGTGAGAACATACAGTTTCACCAAATAACGTGCTGATGGGCAAGTGTAGGCAAGTACACTAATTTGGGATTATATTTTCTAATGATTCATTATCTTCCAAGATGCGTCAATTTGACTATGTTGATTTAGCTAATTATTTCCCAATAATACCACTGGTTTATAAACGTACACGCTAAACATTGTTTGGTAGTAAATGGCAATGTTGCTTTTAGGAACAGGTTGTCCAGTATGAGACAGCTGGTATTCTTGATGAGATGCAGTGTCTCATATTGAGGAGTAAAACGATGAAACTATCGAAAAATAAACACTTTCAAATCTTGAGGTAGGTAATTACGTCGGAACAATTTCTGAAGAGGGCAGTAAATCTTGTAAGACCGCCTCCACCTATTCGTTTTTGGAGCAGTCGTTTGTATATAAATCGTCCATTTCACGAGAAACGTAAGATTTAGTATAGTAAATTAAATAGAACTTGAAACGAAACTGCATGCGAAGTTGGTTATTTACGATGAGTTCGCTTGTTAAAAACAACTCAAGTTCTGGGAGAAAAGAAAAAAACAAATGTTTTCTTTTCCGTAGGCCGGTCGGGAAATAATTACTTACTATCAACACGAATGAATCCCCAGACAGACTTTCCCTCCACATTTGTGTTGAAATGGCTTTTTCTTCGCAACTTCCTTCCTTTCAACTTTCTATTCACTATAACGGCCAGAAGTTGGAATAATTCGGGAAGAATACAATAATAAAAGAAACAATATTTGCAATGAATGAAAATGTATACATTATTTAAATTTCAGTTGACGAGACCTTAAATACCAATTTCGGGAAAAATAAAACATAGATGTAGGTACTGTGAAACCCTGGCGTAGAGGAAATCTCTCTCTAATAATACACGGCGAGTCAGTTTTCAATAACTGGTGATGTGTAAATTGAAACCCCCAAAAAACACTCCTTTCCCAAACTTTTTTTCCGCCTGCTGTAAAATCATATTTACAATTTTTACACGGAGTGTTTTTTGGGGGGATCGATCTCACATCTTTTGGATGTTGAAGTTGAAAAGACGTGTCGAGGCAATATGCAAGAATAAACTAATTAATAAAAGCAAATAAAGCGAATTAATAAAATGATAAATTATTTATAATTTAACTAATTATTGCATTAAATTATTAATCAGTCACCAACTAACTAATAAAATTATAAAATATTTATAAATTAATTGATAAAATTATAAACTATCTATCAATTTATTAATAAAATTATTAATGAACCATTTAATAATTAATTACCCAATTACTGATGAAATTATAAATTATTTATAAATTTATAAATTACTGATTTACCTACTTGTAAAAATATAGATTATTCATTTATTTTTGATTTAGTTATAAAATAAATAGATTATGCAAGAATAAAGGAGAGGCCTTGCCCTACTGAATAAGAAGAAGAACATGATAATAGCGCAGAACCGGATTTTTGATGTTATATAACTCGGCTCCCTTTAGACCTAGCGACTTGAATCTTTTAAAAGGCACTGGCTTAAGTTTAAACGAAGCTCTGTGCAAAACTTCAAGTCAATGGGTGAAGGTGGATAGGCTGCCGCCTTGGCTAACTGAATACGAAGACAAACATGGTTAGGGGTTTTTGAAGTTATATAACTCGGCGCCCTTCCGACTTGAAACTTTCGGGGCTTTTTATATTATCCACACCAAAAAGATTCATACCAAATTTCAAGTTGATCGGCTGTGGGTCCGTCAAAGTGGCCAATGTTAGCCTAAATTTCAGTTTTTTGTTTCTAAAATTTGATTGGGTTGAGATAGTGGATTTAATCTTTCAAATGGCACTGGGTCAGAAGGTCAGGGTAAAATTTCAAGTCGATTGGTCGTGTTACCTAGGCTGTAGCGTGGACACTATTAGCCTTCAATTTCTATTTTTTCGTTTCTAAAATTTTGTTGGATTTAGTAATGGGTTAAATCTTTTAAAAGGCACTGTCCCAAGATGAAACGAAGCTCTGTGCAAAATTTTAATCGTGAAGAAAAAGTCAATTTCAAAAAGGTCAATCGGTGAAGATGGAGAGGCTGCAGCCTTGCCTGTCTGAACTAGAAGAAGGAGAACAAGATAAGGGCGAAAAACAGGGGTTTTTAAGTTATACAACTCGACTCCCTTCAGACCTAGCGACTTGAAACTTTTAGAGCTTTCTATTATCTACTCCAAGAAGATCCACATTTTTTCCACCAAATTTCAAGTTGATCGGTTAAATAGGAGCCGAGATATGGATACCTGGAAAACGTGTTTCGTGACGCCCGGTAAACATACACTTGGTGCCGTTCATTCCTCTCATCTTAATTGCTTGGCGCACCTTGATGAAACACCTGAGAAAAGTTTTAATTAGGTACTTTTATAAACTACTTCAATAAAAGCATTGGGTGCTTAATACAATTTTATCATCTGATATTTTTATAGCATCTTCGGAGCTATTAACAAGATAAAACACAAAGAGTTAGAAACAAGGACCAAATACGGCAAGCTAGCTGAAGGCACGAGGAAACAGCAACCAAAAAGAAAAGAAACATAAATAACTTACCAAGGAAGATTATATTAATTTGAATGAGGTAGTAGGCAAGTTGAAGAGTATTAATAAGAAGGAGTTAACCCCAAAATATTAACACAAGGTGTTCACAAAACAAGGTATGAAGACAAAACAAGAGTTGACATTGACAGCAACCTATGTCATGTGTATGTGTCTAGCAGTTTTATGTCCGGTGAGATGGGTGTGCCTGACAAAGGATGGTGCAAGGTGGGCATGAGGATGTATGTTTGAGAATAAGATGTTGTATGTTTGAATGCAGAGGGGCAGTATGTACGTATGCAGGGGTATGTATGTATGTTATGTATGTCGTTGAAGGGTGGTCAGTATATTGTTATGTTTTGTCACCTATTTATCTTATTATATTTGAGTAGATTTTACTCAGCTTCTCAATATCTGTTCTCTTATTGCAGGCATTAGGATCTCTGGCAATGTAAATCATTATGTCAATGTAAATCAGCATGAAAGTCTAGTTTTCTTTCAACCCTACCGACTCTCAAGAAGCACTAGTTTAGATCTTGGAAAACTTAATTCTTTTTTTACTTCTTAAAATTAGATTCAAACTTCTTGCCTAAGTACATAAGAGAAAAAGGTATAACTTTGTTGTTAGTATTGACATTACTGTGTGTATTGCCAGTTGACTACCAGGTAGTGAAACAAAAGAATGTAGGTGTAAAATGTGTGGAGGTGTTAGTTGATCATGAAATCTCGGGGCCTTTTTCTTTGGGGCCACTTATCCGTGGCGGTGGAATCTTGGTACTTAAGGGGAATGTTAGTCATTAGCGTGTTTTCTTGATGAGTAATTTTGTTGCGCAAGCTCCTGTACGAACTTTCAATTACTTGATGTACAGTTGGTATACCGAGGTCGCTATGAAGGGTTGCAATACGGACGTACTCTATTAGTGATGAATATTGCACATCATATAATAGAGCTCTATAACAATAGGAAAAGGAGGAGTTTAACCAATCTTACTCACAGCTGAGTCGAAAACTGACTCACGTTTCATAGTGATAACCCAGAAATAATCTGGTTAGATTACAACCAATTACCAACAACCCCCTGCTAGTTATACATATGTATACTTACTCAGCTCTGATCAGATACTCGTATGTTTTATCTCTCCCAAACCAAATGTGCAACCGGAGCCCACCAACTACATAAACAGCACAAATCAGTTGGTGACCTGATTCGGGTTGGAATTGTAAATACCGTATTTACTCAATTCATGCTTGAGGAGGGAAAATTAGATGAACAGAGAGAATGGATCCAAATAGATAGTTCCACTCGAATGAGGCACCTCTCTCGAGTATTTTGGTTGAAAGTAGAACGTTAGGGTAACGGTAGCGTGTGGTGACAGATACTGTGGAATATCAGCAGTTGCAGGCGGTGGCGCCGCACGCCATCTAACTACAGACCTCCTCCCTCTTATTACCCGTATATTTACTTGAGTGAGCAGAAGATGTGATTGTTTTCTTTCTGTTTCAACATTTTCTGATTCTCAGCCACGAAAGAAGGTTCAAAATGTCCATTATGTCCAAAGGTTTTCTTTGTTCTTCGCCATAATTTTGATTTTGATACTCACCTAAGCATTTTAAAGGGTTATTTTTTTTCTACTACTGCGGCATTTGGGGTTTATATTGTTAGTTGACATGCCGTCACTGAGAATCCCAGACGCTGATGAGGATGTGAGTGACACAAGCAGGTGGTGCGAGCTCAATTATGCCTGCCAAACATAGACAGCTCAGTCATGTGCTCTGAATCTGCCCGTCAAAGTTGAAAATCCGATGTGCCGTTCATAACTTACATATTTTAAGGTAGTACTAGGTCCATATTTCCACCGCCGTCGGTTGTTTCTAAATGACTACCGCAAATATATAAATTACAGTTCAGCCATATCTGTCACTCCCGTTAGAACATTCCAAACATTTTATTCCATTTTCATTGGGTTCATCCCCTCATTGATTTCGTTGCCCTCACAGTATGTAGTACTTTTGATTACAAAATTATACCCCTCGACACGCACCAAACTTTACAGCCGTCCTTAGCGAAAAAGTCTTATGTACAGAAATCGACCAAATAGGTTTTGCGTCGAAATTTTCCGGTATTTTCCAGAATAATCTTGAACTTGAACATTCTCCCAGTAGAACATTTCTCGCCGGATCGAATGGTGATCTCAGAAATTGAGTTTTTCCATCCCAAGATACCTAAAAACACCCTACGCATTTAATTCTTGTATTGTGGACTAAAATTGGGGATAATTTAAGAAGCAAGAAACTCGTTTCTTCAGTTTACTTACTGCAAACTTGAGTACTTTAGTTTGGATAACTAATTAAGTGTTCATATTTTTTATTGTTCAAGCTTATAAACGGATGAGCACTATGAAATACTTCTTAGGTAATATTAAAATTGAATCATAGAACGTTTGTTGAAACAACATTTTCAATTAAAACAGTTTTCAGAAAATAGTTCAAGCTTATAAAATTGTTCAAGCTTATAAACGGATGAGCACTATGAAATACTTCTTAGGTAATATTAAAATTGAATCATAGAACGTTTGTTGAAACAACATTTTCAATTAAAACAGTTTTCAGAAAATAGGTCCTTCAATTTCCATTAGATAAGCCTGAAATCTTCCCAGTCTTTTATTCACGTCAGCAACAACAGTTAAGTTTCTTCCTTCTTACTTATAAGTTTGTATAATAAATCACAATTTGAATGTATTCACTGCTTCTTAACACAGAGGCATAGTATCGTCTTTGCTTGTTGCATAGTAAAGATCAGATTCAGTTGTAACTATATAAATACTTAGTCTTATTAGTTTGATACCTAGAACATACATCAAACCCCGGACAGCAAAGATTTTGCAACCCCTGGTGACCATGAGCACGGAGCGTTAGAAATCTTTTTTTTCAGAACTTCTAACTTTTAACGCCGGTTTTGTTGTTTGTTGATACTTACAATTATTGAGTTAAGCTCGCAAGTTTGCATCAACAACCAATAAACCGGCGTTTGGTTCAGTAAAATAGAAACCTTCAAATTTGTATATTGGCACTCCTTGAGTTAGTTACGTTGCTTGGGAACCGTCTTTACCGGTCTTCGTGGAACCTTCTTACCATCCTATTTAATCGAGTCATTCACGTATTCTATCGCAAACATTGTCAACTCCAGGAGTGCCAATATACGTGCTGGAAATCCGTTTCTACGAAATAAGTAGCATGTAAATCGTATCTGGTGCCAGATACGAATTTTCGTCTACTGAAAAGAAGACTTACTCAACCCATGGAATCGACATAAAGCCGGTATTCGTACGTTCGATTTGAGGCATTCCCCGTGAACGTACGACTCTAGGAATACGAAAACTGGTTGAAAACCACCCCCAAAACAGGGGGATACCATTAACTCATTTTGGCCAACAAATCAGATACGACTTTTTCGCTAATGACGGCAGTATGTATTAGCCCTGGGGTAATGTTAACACTCATACTTACATACTCATACTCATAGTAATACACTCATACTCATGTCAAGTATCTGTCCAATCCTCATTTCCTGGCAACGTCTGGGTATCCGGGTTCTATTGAAATAATTGCTCGAAAATAATGTCCTTTGTGAATCGAACTGCATTGCTATTGAATATTCATCCTAATGAAGCAACGTTTTTAGCCTATTTTGAATGTTGAAGTTAGGAACTTGCTAGTTTTTATCCCCAGTCTACTTGGGAGAAAATCGTGTTGTTGATAAAATACGAACTATTCTCAATTTTCTCAAGTACATAAGAAGTGTGGACTGTGCAAAATACAGTATGGTATTTTCTCTTGCGTTCATTCACGGTTTCAATCGACTTAAAAAACCCTTCTCAGTGAACTTCATTAATCCACTCCTGGAACCTGCAGTCATCCCCATCGCCCCTCGGTTACTATACAAGCAGCTTAAAACCGTCGATTCGACGCAAAACTACATCTCGGGATTCAGTTACCAACCATGCGACCCTCGGCAAACTCGTCGTTTAATGATTTTGCGAAACACTCAATGGACTTATGAACTCGGAGTGGGAATACTTCTCAAATACTTCCATCCATTTATTCATCAGTACTATCATTAGAGCTGGAAAAAAGGTAGCCAATAGGATTTTCCAGGATTCGCATTAATTTCTTCTAATGAATTCAACTTAAATTCGTAAGCGTACCACAACAATTTGATCTCAATACAATTAACAAGAAATAAGGGAATTTATTATAATGGTTATTATAATACACTTAGATTCTTCTGAGAATACATTACCTACCTTGCATACGGTTATTGCTATGAAATGGTTCTTCTCATTGAAAATTGATTCACGTTGAAAAAACTGATAACGTTTCCACAAACGTTTTTGTCTTTGCTGTATAGCTCGCTCTTCTACGCAGGGAATAATTTACTACTGCCGGATGGGGAACAGCTGATTCGATAACTCATTATTTTGTGATATTGAGTTTCATGCTCCGACGGTTTTTAATTTCAAATTTTTACTATATAAATACACATTAATTATAACTGATTTATAATTTATATAATTATTTGGTTCATAACGATATAAGTATATCATCATTAGGCCGGCCAGGGATTGAGTTGAAAAACTGAACAGACCATCACCGGGCTAGTTACCGACTCCCTTCTCCCTTCACTCAAACAGGACTATCTGGTCCCTTCTCAAAGAGCACACATTTTTCAGTAATTAGTGTAATTATTACTCAGGGCTCAAATGGGTATTGTTGACAGAACAGTGATCAGGACAGAAATAAATTGACTGACGTGGAAAATTATGCAGTGTTTTTTAAATTTGATTTTTGAACTATTTTGAGGGGATAGGTACGGAAATAGTAGTGTCTTTCAGGGAGAAGGTTTGTTTTCATCAGATCTTAACAAGAAACATACCTATGTATAATAATCAGTGAATAGCAATTTGTTCATTGTATTTTTAGTAACAAATCGTGAATTTTCGATCGATTTGGTAAAGTGCGAGGAAGTCACGAATGATTTTCCGTCTCTAAGAATCTGTGTTTTGACATGTAGGAGGTGTTCCTACACCGTATAGAATTCCTAAGTAAGGCCATGTCACCAAGTAATACTATAAATTGAAATAATGACACACATTTGCTCTTTTGGGATCTATAAAGTTCTTTGGCTACAGCTCCTCCTAGAACCTGCTAGTAATTCAGTTAAGTCATTTGGTTCTGAAGCCTTGAATGAGTCAGTTCAACCTCCTGTCCTTAACCCTTGCTCAATACAGTCCAATCCCTATATTCTAATTCTTTATCATTCTCCCTTAGTACAGAGGATAGCTTCCTGATCAAATCTCAAACATTTTTTCTCGTCCCCCAAACCTACCATTAATTACCTAGCATTAAGGAAGTCAGCTCAGTGTGGAACATCACGTGTGTATGTATAGTAGGTAGGTATGTAGGGTAAAGATCCTGGCACTCTCCTCTGTGGCACAACTGCTTCGATTCAGTGAAGATCAGAATACTCATCTTCTGATTTTATTCTTGAATATCCTTTGATGAGGTAGGATTCCGATGTTTGGCAGTATCGCCTGAAATTTGTCAATTAGTCCCTCTTTCCAAACTTGCAAATACAATCCAATAGCTTGAAATACCCCAAGAAATGGAGCGCTTCTGATTTTTATTCCCCGGTGCGTTTTCGATTTTTATTCCCCGGTGCGTTTTCGATTACACTTGTTATTCTATGGAGTTGTCCCACTGTAGAATGCTTGTGTCTACAACCAAAACGGTGTTGTGGTATTAATTTTTTTTTCCATTAGTCGAATTAACATCAGTTGGCTCTTTGGCTGGTTCAACGTTCTAAATGGCTCTAGGTCAAACCCAGGTGCTTTCCTTGTTTTAAACTCATGCTTCATTCAGCCAGCGAGTGGATTCTGGAAGTTTACGGTTTATTAACCATTTTATCTAGTCTATTATGCAGAACAAGGATTTCTTCTCTTGTATGCTGCTGTGAATGAGCCCTGTTATTCCTCTCTCTTCGAATTGATGCAAGGGGTACTTGCGATTTTTTCCCAACCTTTTGGTGTTTTATCTGCAGTTGAAGCTTGGATGTTTCTACCGAATGATTCACGACCCAAATTCACTTGTTAGGTAATTGAGTTGTGATTGGTGTGGAACAGGATATGTCCGATACTCCGGGTATAGAGCTGGGAAGTTTCAGCCCCGTACGTAAATCTAAGGATAAGATGCTGAATTCACGTGGAAGGAGGCTGATGGAGCTCTGCTCGGACTCCGGCCTGGTGGTCCTCAATGGTCGCTCGCCTGGTGATTTAGACGGACAGTTTACGTTTGTTTCCCACCAGGGGGCTTCTGTCTGCGATCTTGTATGTGCATCGTTGGAAATACTGTCGTGCATATCTGATTTCTCTGTATTGAGGGAGATTTTCTCAGACCACATGCCAATCGCTTTCAGTGTTCCGGTGGGCATTTCGGATTCGGTAGCGCCTCTGCTTCCGCGTTTGAGGTGGTTCCCGTACTCAGCAGAGAGATACAAGCAAAACTTGAGAGAAGCGGTCGCGGGGATCACTGAGCGAGTAAGGGGTGATGTGGACGTATGGGCTGACTCTATAGTGAATACTATAAGGGGTTTGGCTTCTCAGTCTAACCAAACTGACGCCTTAATCTGCAAAAATCCATGGTATGATTGGGATTGTGAGCGTGCAAGAAGGAAATCCATGTGCCTACTGAATCTTCATAGAGATACTGGTTCGGATTTGGTCAGACAGGATTATGTTGCCGCCAACCAAGCTTATAAGTGCGTGGTGCTTCGGAAGAAGAAGGAATTTTATGGAGGCTTGTCGGCCAGGTTTAGAGAGATATCTGATAGCAGCGAATTCTGGCGTTTGGCAAGGATCTTCAGGAGAGCAGCCCCAACCCCTAGAGCGGCTATCCCTGCTTCCGAATGGGTAAGCCATTTTAACTCCTTACTGAATCCGGAGGTTTCGGGCGACTCATTGTTTTTTGTGGAACCAAGCTTAATCTCGGAGACACTGGATGCGGCATTTACTATGGATGAGCTTCAAGGGGTATTGTCAAGCGTGAAGGACAACAAAGCGCCAGGCCAAGACGGTGTGCCTTTAGAATTTTACAAGAACTCTCCCCCCGAGTTTCATGGAATGCTGTTGACTTTTTTCAATTACATTAGTAGCACATGTCAAATCCCTAGTTCGTTCAGGGAAGCAGTAATTTTTCCTCTGCATAAGAAAGGAGATCCTGGAGACACATCTAATTTTAGAGGGTTGTCCTTCATAAACTGCCTTGCCAAACTTCTCTCATACCTTCTCACGAACCGCTTGAAGGCCTTTGTAGAGCGGGAAGGCATCTTGACTGAGTGTCAGTCGGGATTCCGGAAAGGGTACTCAACTGTGGACTCCATCTTTGTTCTGTCTGGCATAGTGGAGCTGACCCTTGGGCAACCGCGGGGTAAGGTTTACGCCTTTTATGTGGATCTGAGGGCAGCGTTCGACAGGATTAACAGAGATCTCCTATTTTGCAAGTTATACAGCTGCGGAGTGTCAACCAAGTTCGTCTCCATCTTGCGCAGTTTGTACAGCGACATTTCTTCGTCAGTTTGGACTCCTGAGGGGATCACTGAGGCGTTTTTGGTGGGAACTGGTGTGAGGCAGGGATGCCCCCTTAGCCCCCTTCTGTTTGCGTTGTTCATCAACGACCTTCCAAACGAGCTTCAATTCGGTGTTTCGGTTGGAGGAACAATTATCAAAGTGCTGATGTATGCGGATGACTTGGTGATCCTTGCCAACAGCCCAGAGCAACTGCAGAGCAACATTGACATCCTTCATGATTATTGTGGCCAGTGGGGACTCGAGGCTAATTTGGATAAGTCAAAGGTAATGGTGTTCCAGAGGGGAGGTAGGAGACGGGCAACTGAGAGATGGCACTATGGCAATGATGTTTTGGAGATAGTTAATGAGTACCCTTATTTAGGTGTAACTCTCACGCCAAGACTGTCTTATTCAAAACACCTGACACGCAAGGCCAAAGCATCCAAGGCGACAATGAATTGTATCTGGGGAAAGGCTTTCTCTAATCCAAATATCCCCTTGTCTGCAAAGATGGAAATTTTTAATGCAATAGTGAGAGCCATTTTGTGCTATGCTGCTCAGGTGTGGGGAGGCTTGGAGTATGGCTCGGTCGAGGGAGTTTTGCTGCTCTTCATTAAAAAATTGTTTCATCTCCCTCAATTTGCCCCAACTTATATACTCCTCTTGGAAACAGAGTTGGACGCCCTTTCGGTTTATACATTGAAGCTGCATTTCGCCTACCTCCGGAGGGTCATGAGGATGTCTGATTGCCGACTGCCCAGAGTCGTGGCCATTGAGATGATAAGGCGTTGCAAAGGGTTCGCTGAGCGTTACGCCTCCCTCTGCGCCGAGTATGCCATCCCTGACAACTTAAGTGTCTTTGAAACACGGGTTCTCGGGTCGGACATGGAGGAACTCATTTCGGCTGTGAGAGTGCGGAAACGGTCGAACCTCCTGGCACGGGTCGAGGCTTCGGACTCATTCACACTCTACCGTGAGCTTAATCCCGCTGTAAAGTGCGCTAGTTTGGTGCATGATGCCGGCTTGCCATTGAGGGTGGCCCGTTGGGCTTTCAAAGTACGCGCAGAGTCCTTAAACCTGAACGCGAGGCCGTACGACTCTGGGAGACCTGAGGAATGCGCACTCTGCAACCTGCACGAACGAGAGGATATGTTCCACTTCCTCTGCCAATGCCCCGTCCTCTCTGAGTTTCGACGATGCGCGTTTTCCAAGAACACGTTGACCCGCAGCGAGGCAATCCGGATTCTAGACGGACCTGACTGGACGAGGTTGGAAGTTTTTTGTGCATCGGCGTGGCGCTATAGGTCCTTCCTAGTCAGGGAATTTAATTTTTAACTTTTTGTAATCCATTTATTTTTGTTCAAGATAACAGTATCCTTTTGTTTTCAAGCAATTTTTGTTTATTTTCCATATTTAATCTTCGCTCCACTTACTTGTATTTCTTCCTCACTTATGAATGGCCCCTTCTTCCGGCAGACGGATTCCAATGCCGTACAGTTTATTTACATAATTTTCTTGTATTTCAAAGTGTGTATTATTTCAATAAACGTTTTTCTTCTTCTTCTTCTTCTTCTTCTTCTAATTGAGTTGTGCTATGTCTCCAGGCATCCGAGTACTCCATTTCTTATTCAAGCTGATCTGTTGTTCTCAGAGGGTCGTTCAGCAAAACACCTGAGTTTTCCTATTTCGTTTGCTGATTAACAGGTCAAAGAAAAGAATAACGGCTGAGATATCACCTGTTAGCTCATCGCTCCCACCTACATCTGCGTAGTTAGTGGAAATACTTCTCAGAATAAAAACATCAATATGATATGGTGGTTTATTTGTAGCTGGGTGAACAGATTTGTGCACTAAATTTCTTTTAGGTTGTGTCTCGGTGGGCTGTAAATTGAAGATTCGCGCGATGGTGAATAATAACTCGTTTGGTTTGAATGGAATATTCCAATCACACAAGAGTGGAATGTATTTTTCATATTGTCTGATTTACTCGTCAAAAGACTACATGAACGATGAATATTCCACCATCAGCTCCCATCGGAACGACTTCTATTAACTTGCGCGTACGAGAATGTTTGCGGTGATGGAGGCATAATATTTGCATACTCGGAAATTGAAGAGGTTTATAGGGATTTAGAGGGATAAGTTTTTCATTTGGGGGCTCCGTGTAAGCCGAATGTCAAACAGAGTTTCAGCGGAGAGTGCCGGCCATCGACCCGCCGGGGACCTTTTCCCTCGGATCTTGATAATGATCCTTTAGCTCAGATACGAGTTATATGTCAGGGGAAGATGGAAGACCCTGGCCCTCTCCGGTGGTCGACTGTATTGTTCTAGTAATCTCTCGATGTCCTCGTGAATGTTGTAGCGCTCGACAGGGCCGTTTTTCAACAGGAATTAGTAGTAGAACCCTGGAGACCCTCAGGACCTTTGCGTCGATCTTCTCCATTTAATCAAATATCCTAAATTAACTGATTTGTAGTCATCATTACATTTTTGCTCTGAAATCATCATTCATTGTAGTGTCGTTGATTTATTCTTCACAAAAATAAAAAACTCTGCAAATTCTTGACACAACGGTTCATTATCTTCTTTGTACAGATCACCCTTCTGTCTAGATCACTAGGTCTAAATTTCTAGATCCTAAATGTTAGATTAATTATTATTATCAATTATCACTAATTATTAACAATTTTATCAAGTACCTAGTGAAAATTATTATAATTTATTGTTAGGTATTAATAATTCGTATTTACTATTAATAATAATAATTATTAATTATGATTAATTAATACGATATAATTCTGGGGTTTTTAATACTACGTCGGTAATAATTTTTCTATAAAAGAAGTACCTACCAACAAACATTCGAAATTACCTTCATTTCCGTAGCACGAAACGCACCTCAGAACAACAAACTCGACATCACTTAAGCCATATGATGTTCCAAAGAGCTTGTTAGTATGAAAATGGACCTGTATTTCAACAGTTTGATTCACGATCGTGTTGTGAGGCACAATCTTTGAGCCGTCATTGTGAACGAACGGCTGGTCGTACAAAGCTGCGGATGGTCTTAAAAAATTCTACGGAACAAACTCTATCTGAATATGAAATAAAAAACATACCGTTCTATATGAATTTTTCGAGATATGGAATTTTCAAAATTTCAAAATTCGTTTTGAACCCCTTCCTTCCCCTTGACCTAGGGTTATGAAAAGTTTCGAAGACCATTGTGGGGTTGGTCGAAACCCATAAAAAAATTTCGTAATTTTAACTCAACGCTAACTGGGCAAAGTGCCGCGGACGGCGTACGGCGGACGGACGGATTTTTTTTTATTCGATTTTCTGAATCTACGTATCTTGAAACGTAAACCAACAAATTTTGAGGGGGGGTTAAAATTTTTTTTTCTTTGGGCGATTCCAATGGTTCATTATCGAAGATAATAAACCAAAATGAAGTACGAGGTACGCGGTGTGGGTGTGGGAGGGGGCGCAGAGACATAAAAGGTCTCGTCGTATGACGCACTAGTTGGCCTCCTGCCAGCCGTCTTACGTCATACGCTCGTGCTTCATAGGCTCTGACGTACTTGTTGGCCTCCTGCCAGCCGTATTACGTCATACGCTCGTGCGTCATAGGCTCTGACGTACTTGTTGGCCTCCCGCTAGCCGTCTTACGTCATACGCTCGTGCGTCATAGGCTCTGACGCTTTTTGGTCTCCTGCCAGCCGTCTTACGTCATACGCTCGTGCGTCATAGGATCTGACGTAACTTGTTGGCCTCCTGCCAGCCGTATTACGTCATACGCTCGTGCGTCATAGGCTCTGACGTACTTGTTG